>VMDR010000195.1:52697-337531 GCA_007922815.1 Macrotus californicus | reverse complement strand
AATAAGAAATGCAAATGTTTTTTGGCCTATCCCATTGGCAAAGATTATAAAGAAAAATGATATCCAGGGTGGGCATAAGTTTGGAAAGTGTTCATTTTCATAAATTTCTATTTGGAATATAATTTATAAAACAATTTGGAGGCCACTCTCCCAGGATTTAAAAGGAACACACACTGTAATGTAGCAATTCTCTTAGTAGAAACATGACCTAAGAAAATAATTTTCCAAAGTTACATGTATAAGTACATTTCTTACAGTTTATATTAACAGCAATATAGTACCAAAAATATAAATGTAAAAAAAAAAGAAAATACAAAGACAATAGCTTGTAGGACTCTATGAGACGGGGTATCAGGTAACCACTAAAAATTATAATGCAGAGATACATCTTTTGACAGGGTGGGGATTGTATAAAATCTTTTCAAATAAAATGCTCTTCACACAAGAATATAGGGCATTAATTTATTTTTTGTAAAAATCATACATGTTCCCTACGGGTAGAAAAACAAATGTGAAAACCAAATGCAAGAAAAAAAAATTGAACCAAAAACCTTAAAAATTACTTTCACGCATAACAGTAGAGTACTCTAGGCAAAGATTTTGTTTCTAAAGACCTGGAAGAGTTCAAAAGCTGCACCATTAAATGCTAATATCCCCACAGGAATAGATGTGCAATCGAAAAGGCGCATTCTTAGGTAGCACACATTTACATCCATTGTGTATCTGCGCCAATGCTGCCTTTCTTACTTTCTCTGCATTGGCTCTGATGTTGTATCTAGCGTTGATCACCTAGTTAACGGCGCACTGCATTATGGGGTTTGTTGAAGTGTCTTTGCAGTTTCACATCCAACTTCCACTTCAAAGTCATTGGTCCTCATGAATTTTTAAGCCCCCTAAGAGCACTACCAATTAGTGAATATTTGAATGAGACTGGTGTAGTAATTAAAATATGTTAAATTTTAATAACAGTGAACGTTAAAGTAACTGCCGAAGTTCCAAAAGTATTCTAAAGCCTTGTTGACAGTGTGCTTCGTCAAGAACCCTAACGGTCCCCGGCTTCACTGTTCCGTGGGCGCATTTTAGCTCACCTGCTAAAGCGACACAGCCAAAGCCCAGCGACACCATCACAGTTCACGTTCGTTACTCTTCACTGCTGTAAGTTACGTGGTTCCTTACCGTTTTGGGAAATTTTAGTAAACTTGGAGTGTTTCGAAAATTTGCACCTAATACTAACAATATATATGACCTTAGGTGAGTCATTTACTCATTTGACTCTAATTTTATTACTATTTTAAGCAAGGAGTAAGATTTAGGTGACTTGCAAAGTTCTCTCCAGTACTGCCTTTCAGCTATTCTATAGCTAAGATGAAAACCTTTCTTTTTTTTTTTTTTTTAAGATTTTATTTATTTATTTTTAGAGAGAAGGGAAGGGAGGGAGAAAGAGAGGGGGAGAAACGTCAGTGTGTGGTTGACTCTCATGTGGCCCCCACTGGGGACCCGGCCCGCCGCACAGGCATGTGCCCTGACTGGGAATCGAACCAGTGACCCTTTGGTTCACAGTCCACGCTCAATCCACTGAGCTACACCAGCCAGGGCGATGAAAACTTTTCTTTACCTTGGCCAGAATCAAAAGGAAAATATTGGTCAGGCATGATTTTTATATATATACATGTATATGTATATGTATAATTTATAAATGAATGACTCTGGAAAGAAGAAGCAGAAAATGGAGTTGGTGTGTAGTTTAAATACATGGTCCCCCACGCCGCTGGTCCCCCACCACATACTGAGTGACGAGGTTCTAAAGCTCTTCTTTTCTACCATTTAACCCTCACAACAGCACCTCCACTTTCCGAGAGAGTAAAGCGAGGTTACACAGATGAAATAACTTCTTCAAGGTAAGATGGCATCTCAGCGGCAGATCCGGGATGCGGAACCAAGCGCGTTTGTTTCTGTCAACCATACAAGCACGGCTCCCCATCACCACCCTGGTCTTACCAGGGACAGTCAAAAAAAAAAAGAGTATCAACAGAAATAGAAGCTATGAAAACTGAAAATTCTGAAGTTGAAAAGTACCTTAACTGAAGTGAATATGTCACTGGAAGGGCTCAGCTGAAGATCTGAGGTGGCGGAAGAAAGAGTTTGGCAGAAAGCAAATGTGAAGATATAGCAATAGAAATGACCTACTCTGCAGAGTGGAAAGAAATGAGCAGAGCATTGAAGACCTGTGGAATGCCATCAAGCACACTAATATATGCATAATAGCCGTCTTAGGAGGCACGGAGAGAAGAAAAAGAAAAATATCTGAAGAAATACCCAGGAAGACCCCAAATTTGGTGGAAAACAGTAACCTGCATATACTAGGAGCTTAACAAATTCCACATTTAAAAACACACAGAGAATCCCACAACTATATATATATATCATTATCAAAATGTTGAAAGCCAAAGACAGAGAAAAGCTGGAAGTCAGCTAGGGAAAAATGACCTATCATGTACAAGAACCATAATATAATTTACACCTGACTTTTCAAAAACAATAGAGTCCAGAAGCAATGAACTGACACTTTCGAAGAGCTGAAAGGGAAAAAAATCTGTCCTCCAAGTCTCATATATTACTTCTAGGAAGTATTTATGCATTCTAGATAACTTTCTCCCCTGCATCTAATTTTTTCTTTTATTCTGAGGCTCAGCGGTACTTTTACATTTGTCTTAATTTTAATATTTTTAAATCCAGTCTGGATTTTTAAAAATTATTCACAGACTTCCCGTTTTACTATTTGTCTCTGCCTGTTTATTCTTCTATTTATACTATGTACAGTAGTTATACTCAGCAGTTCTGCTTTATCTTTAGAGGTACTTCCTGATTGTGTTTTACGTTAGCAATTTCTTCTCCATCAGTCTGAGACTAGAGGAGTCGTTATGCATGCACCATGAGGGGCGGGGGTGGGGGGGGAGGTAGCAGGATACTGTGCTAATCCCATTTTTTTTGTTGTTAGAGGTGGAGAGTCTTACATTTACTCTTTTTTTTTTTTTTTGTAATTTGCTTTGCTTTATTTCATGAAGCAAAAACCAACCATATTTTTCTAGCAACTGAATAAATGTAAATAAAAAGATCAGTGATACCAAATCTTGGCTATTGCAAATAATGCTGCGGCAAAGTTAGGGATGCACATACTCTTTCCAGTGTTTCAGGTTTCTTTGGCTATATTCCCAGAAGTAGAGTCAGAGGGCAAGGGGGCTGGGGGCTGGGTGAAAAAGGTGAAGGGATTAAGCAAAGAAAAAAAAAAACAGAGACACAGACAACAGTGTGGTGATTACCAAAGGGAAAAGGGGGTGGAGGAAGGGAGAAAAGGGCAAAGGGCATAAATGGTGATGGAAGGACACTTGACTTTGGGTGGTGAACACCCAATACAATATACAGATGATGTGTTATAGAACTGCAACCTGAAACCTGTATAATTTTATTAACCAGTGTCACCCCAATAAATTCAATTTTAAAATGTCTTTTGGGAAAAAAGATCAATGATAAAAGTTAGTATTAGATTAACAAAAATATAAAACATTGGCAGGACCCAGGGATTGTAGAAATTAAGACAGCAATGGTGTACCCTTGTACACATGAAAGTTTAGAATACAAATTGATAAGAACTTGCTAGAGTTTTATGCTTTAAAATGTGGCAAATATATAATTTGCTACCTCTTTGAAAAAGCCTAATTCTAGGACCTTAAATATATTGTACTGATGATCAAGTTCACAAAAATCTATACACAAGTGAGTGAATCACTTGTTACATTAACAAAGGGACCCAATTCTCATTTGATGTCATAAATTCACGGGTAAGTCTAGTATGGCACTGTCATTGTTAGTATTCAAGTGGCATGAAAATCAATGTACTACATTTATATTTAACCACATATTAACTCATTAAAATCTGTAGCTAAAAACTTGAAATTAAACCCCAATGAACCCTTTGTCTATTCAGTGCAACATTGTTCTGAGTGTAAAAATTTTAATAGGTAATTCTTAGAGAAAAAATTATTTTCCGTTCAAAGAAAAAATTGTGTCAGTGCCTCCTTATTACTTATGAAAGCATGGATGTTGCTTTTAAGCGCCTTTAGGGTGCGCAGCTGCACCACACACTCTTTGCCCCACACACTGCCACTTCTCCGTGATACACTGTCACTCCCTCAACCTGTACCCACTGCGTCCTTGTGTCATCCACATGCTCACCCGCACAAATAGTAACTCACGATGATTCATGAGCGGTAGTCTAATTTTATTTTACTCCTTTACTGTTGCCCCATTCACAGCCCAACCAACTTTGGGCTTTTTCTCCTGACTGTTTAATGAATTCGCGTGTGCCCTCAGACAGCTCACCCTGGAATGCACAGCAAAGACTCTACAGGGTGATGCAGAGCCATGCGATAGCTGGAGGATGGCGTTCAGTCACACCTTACACTTTCCCTGACGTGAGAAAATTCAAACATACAGAAAGCATACAAATATGGTGAGTATGCCAAGGCCTTTAGGCATCCTTCATCATTTGCTACTCAGCAAAACATGCGTGCATTTAGAGCAAGTCTTTGGCTGTAATGATTATGAAAATACTTTTACCTTCAAAGTTCATGCAACATCGGAAAAGCATATAGGGCCCTGGCTGGTGTGGCTCAGTGGATTAAGCACTGGCCTGCGAACCAAAGAGTCACTGGTTCAATTCCCAGTCAGGGCACATGCCTGGGTTGCAGGCCAGGTCCCCAGTGGAGGGCATATGAGAGGCAACCGCACATTGATGTTCTCTCCCTCTCTTTCTCCCTCCCTCCCCCTCTCTCTAAAAATAAATATATAAAATCTTAAAAAAAAAAGAGAGATAAAAGCATACAAGATCAAAACTACAACCAGTGTGATGCAGGTGACGAGGCCTTTAAATTTTACTCTTTCCTTATTAGACATCAGGGAGTTCACACTGGAGAGGAACCTGATGAAGGAAGACAGGTCTTTAGCCAACAGGCAGCCCTGAAATGCCACAGCAGGATTCGCACTCCGGGGAAATGTTACCTTTGATAATGTTTCAAAGCTTACTGAACACTGGAACATGCATACTGACCCAACATTACACAAATGTGAAAAATGCTTTAAATTGCAATCACAATTGAGTAAACTTCTGAGAACTCATACTGAGAAGAGATAATCCTTCAAATGTGATCTGTGTGGGATGGTCTTTAGCCAAGAAGTCCTGAAACCACATTAAAGATGAGCCCTGGAGACAAAGGTTCTCATTGTCACACGTGTGGACATGGTTTTAGCAGTCTCTGTGATCTTATCCAGCATGAAAGGACTCATACTGGAGAAGAGCCACATGGACATAGCCAGTGTGACAAGACCTTCAGAAATGCACCTGATCTTAGCTGTCACAAAAGGACACAACCAGAAGGGAAACCCGTTGTTTGTAGTCAGTGTAAAAAAGCTTTTAAAAGAAGGTCCTACCTTGTTCAATATCAGAAAACTCAAAGAAATAGAACTTCTAAAGCCACAGTAATGGTAAATAGATCTCTAGGCACTATATCTTCTTTATGAAACACTGGAGAATTCATCCAGAGAGACCCTATCTATAGCTAACTATCTTCCCATCGTGATTATAATATTCGATTGCTCTTCATCAACATTCATGCTAGACGAAAATTTAAAAATAAAACCAGTGTATAAAATCTAAGAACAAACTTGCCAAGGAAACAGCATTGTTTGACTGCAGGTGTATGTTCTATCTCACTTTGTGTGTGCCCGAGATCCTTGGAGCTCCCCACCAGAAAAATGACTCAGAATATTTAGCCTCAGATCTGAAAGAAGCCAAAGCATTGCCTTTATCATACTCCCTATACTGAGAGAAGAAAGCTAAGAAGAAGAATAAAATAAAAGTACTTAATTTTATTTAGATTATTTTATTTATGGAAGTAAGATCATAAATTAGATCATGAATAAACTTTTTTAAAACAAAGGCAATACGTTAAATTATAACAAGACTTTGTGTGGAAAACTGTACACCCAATACAAGTAGACATAAATAAGTCATGTGAACTCTATATTTCTGGGATGAAAACTATTGAAGAGGCCCTGGGCAGGTAGCTGAGTTGGTAAGAGCATCGTCCCAATACGCCAAGGTTGCAGGTTTGATCCCCAGTCAGGGCACGTATAAGAATCAACTAATAAATGCATAAATGAGTGGAACAGCAAATTGACGCTCCTCTCTCTCTCTCTCCCTTCCTTTCTCTCTCAAATTAATAAATAAAAAAATTTAAAAAACTGTTGGAGAAAATTTCTATATATGAGTACAGAGACAAAAAAAGTAATTGATTTGCTCCTTAATTTTGAAACCAAAACTTAAAGAGTGATCGGTGTGATCCAAACGTAATACAAATGAAAATGTTGGATGTGAGAAAGAGCTTCTACTTTTTTGTCTGAATGGCTGTAACATCTGTGACATCTAGCCTCATGGAATTACTGTTCTTCTTAGATATATTTAGAGACAAATGACTATAAAGGACATGTGGACAAAACCAAGGGGGAGGGTGGAAGCAAGGGAGGGAGGTGGGTTTGGCTGGGGTATGAGGGGAGTAATGGGGGGGGGGGAAATGCAGACAACTGTAATTGAACAACCATAAAATAATTAAAAAAAAAAGAAAGCCAAAATAAATTGTGTATTCAAAAAAAGAAAAGAAAAACGATCATGTTGACTTATTGCAACATAGGGCTGTTAGAATTCCATTCAGAACATGGTAATGTTTTACTTGCAGGCCACTACATTTCTTAGGCCTAATAAATAAATGCAAACCTCTCCCCGTATCTGCTACCTAGCAGATTTCCAACACAAACTCGGAACCTATCACACACACTGGGTAAATTCTTTCAATCACTAGTGACAAAGTTTCCCTGTCCAATCTAAGGCAGAGGGTATAATTTAACAAGTCTTTGGACTTGATCCTGATGCATAGACAGTTTTGGGATATGACACTCAATTACTCTTCCTGGTCTGTCACTCTTCTCTCAGATATTACTAAGGCTTCTACAAAGAAAATTTGGTTTTGCATTCCTGGATGAGCCTCGTAGATGTAATTTGCTAATATCCTAAAGAGTACACATGTGCTTCTCCAAGTTAAGTTCATACAGATATTCAATACCAGACCCATTCCACTTGGATTGAATTCACGTTGGAGAAAACGAAACTATAACTGCATGTGGCTGACAAATAATTGAAATATATTTGAGAAATAGCTGAGGAAATAGAAATGAGATTATAAACCCACTCATGAAAATAGACATATTACTGCCCTGAGGTAGCTCATACTTTCCAAAGTCAAGAGACAAAGGAAAGACTTAAGACTCACATGCATCAAACCTCCTTCATCATCTTGCTTTGGTTCCTAAAATCCAGGGCTGAAGCAAATTAAATGTCATATAGGTAATGATGTCCAGGATGACTCCCATCAAGTCCATTGCTCCCATCCTTGAATCTAAATGACAGGAAAGAAAATTAAAAAATAAACAACCGAATGCAAGACTCAAGAAATGTATTCTGAAAAGCTGGCATTCCAAGTAGGCCATTACTAGACTTATTAGAGTAATAGGCCCCTTATTTTTTTAAAAGCCAAAGCCAATATTCTTCTTCTTTCCCTACATATTTCCATGTTTACTTGGGGCTTTCACTTACTGTGAGTCAAGTTCAGCCTCTGAATTAACTTTTGCATTTCACTATTTAAGAAGAAACAAAAATGCATCCATTATGATTTTTTGGTTGTTCAAAGATATCTTAATCACAGAACTCCAGGTAAAATCATTTTATGTTGAATTTTTCCAATTTTTAATATATTCCTTTATAAAATGG
The DNA here is from genome assembly GCA_007922815.1 of Macrotus californicus. Lineage (NCBI taxonomy): Eukaryota > Metazoa > Chordata > Mammalia > Chiroptera > Phyllostomidae > Macrotus > Macrotus californicus. The sequence continues at coordinate 329,652 of VMDR010000195.1, read as the reverse complement.
TTTGCTAATCTAATAGCACAGTGGTTGTGATCCAATCAAAATGATAGTCATTAATATTTATGTTAATATTTATGTTAATATTTATCTTGGAACATCTGAATATTACAGTATTAAACATATGTCCAGTTTTCTCTCAAATTTTTTGTCATTAAATGCTTTATATTAGATATCCATGGTCACCTTTTTGAGGAACTATTAAGCTATTACCCATCAAAATTGCTCTCATGGAAAAAGTTGGCCCGAGATTTTGGAAGAATGGATTTCAGATTCTAGTTTCATTGCAAAGAACTGGGGATCTACACCATGTCACCTAACCTATATGTTCCAACCTCTCATCAGAAAGTGGTATCATGTAGCATTATTGCTCCTCCAAGCTACAGGACCAAGAGTATATTATGAGATTTGAGAGCCTCATGCTGGTGGGTAGATTTCTGAGAATCGACTTCAGCTTTTCAGTGTTCTCCAACTCCAGCATCTGGTCTGTCTCTGTAAGTTCTTAAGTCAGAGTTTACGATATTTGTTTGATTATCTCCGTTCCTGCTGCCTCTGCCCCGATCCCTGACTGATCATCTATGGCTTGGACGTTTGTAAGAATCGCAGACTTCAAACTTTATCTGAGCACTTCCTTTATTTTATTCTCCCCAGTTCCCTTTTGTACTCTCTTTAGGAACTGTTATAACCTTTCCCATATTTCACCCACTGCCTTCACCTGTGATGTTTTCTCTTTCACAGAAATTCAGATTGTAGCTCACATTTGACCTTCAGCCCTCCATGTTCAACCTCATCTCCACCTTCAATGTCTCTTTATCTTTAACTCTTCCCTTAGAGAAAGGCTTTCCCTCCTGTTTTCTATTAGAATATTTAAAAATCTCATACTGACAAATACAGAGGAACGTGGATTTATTTCCCATAAGTTTCTGATGCACGCTGTCAGTTTACCTACTGTAATAAAAGGCAATTTGATCGCTTCCAGGACAAGTCCACCCCATTCAGCCCATGCTTGTTTGAAACAGACTCCTGAAGCTGTCGGTTGAGACATTAAATTCCCAGATTTCAAATTCTACACACGCTCTCAGGCACATTCTCTCCTCCCAAGCGCTCCCTCCCTTTTCTCCTATTTCACCTGGAAATGAAGTGTTCCTGTCATGAAGGCTAAACATGAAGTGATGGAGCTGGGGGATACCACTCAGGCTTGGATGCTGTCCACGGGCCCGACTGGCCCCTGCCTGGGGCACCGCACCCTGCTGGGCTTTTTTCCTGCTACAGCATTTGGTCGCCCTGGCTGGCCCTTGTGCACAGTGAGCATCTGGACCTGACATCTCTCCTTCACCGCCTCTGCTCCAGACATCCACGCTATGCCCGCCTCATCTGGACCCATCAGCCCCCCCGTGGCTGCTGTAACACAGCCCCATGAACTGAGTAGCTTAAAACAACACAAATTCACTCATTATCTGACAGTTCTGGAGGCTGGAATTCCGAAATGGGCTTCCTGGGGCTAAGATCAATGGCAGGACTGTGTGCCTTCTGGAGGCTCTGGGGAGAGCTGGGTTCCTCGCCTTGCTAAGCTTCCGTTCCTTGACTTTTGGCTCCCTTTCATCCCCTGAAGTCCTTGCCGGCTTCTCAGAAGGGCCCTTGTGATTATATCAGGCCCACCCCGACAATTCAGGGTAATCCCTTAGCTCAGAATCCTTAACTCACACCTGACAAGGCTCTTCTGTCATGCAAAATCAATATTCACAGGTTCTGGGAATTAGGATGGGGACCTTTTGAGGGGTATTATTCTACCTACCACACACTTCCACCCCTCATTTCAAAGATTCAAGTGGGAAGTATGCCAACCCCCTCCCCCCCCCCCCCCCCCCCCCCCCCCCCCCCCGCGCCATGGGGTGTTTATATGACCTCGTGATTGGGCTATACAGTAGGCATGAACAAAGAGCACTCGGGAATTTTCAGCCCAATCCCTTTGACCAGACGACCCTGCGTCCCCTAATCCTTCCTGTTCCCACCGCACTCAGGTCTGAGGGCTGAGAGCCTGCAGGCAGTGGCTGGCCTTGATTGAGAAATGAGAAGGCTCTGCGTGTGATGATTTGGGCTCCACATAAGCAGGCTCAGCTGCAGGCTGGGCTTGTGGGCCGTGTCGGGCTGACCGTGGTCAGACGGTGAGTTCATGCTCTGTTCCACGGGGTAGTGGAGGGGAGGTTTTTCGAGGCAGATCTGGGGAGAGACCCCACATACCTGAAAGCCCAGCTGCTGCAGCAGCATCACTTGTGGGCTCCTTGGGGTGCTCAGGAGAAGAGGGGAGCCTGAAGATCAAGGCTGAGAGGCTGTTGTGTCTTCCTGGTTTCTCCCATGTGCATGTGCTTGAGGGGTGTAGTGATTTGCAGGGAGGGGGGAGGTTGGGGCGCGTGGTCTCGCATACTTTTGGCTTTTAGGGTGTGATTTCCCGGAAGTCTGCTTTCTTCGGAGAACAGAAGCCCAAGGAAGAGAAAATGGCTCTTTCATTTCTAAGAGTAATATCGCAGGTGAATTGTTGACTTATGATTTTCTTCCTAAAATTCCAATTTACAGGGCCTAAAAATATTTTTTCTCTTTTGGGTTGTGAGGGAGAATCTGATCCTGGCCTCTAGAGTCCCAGCTTCTGGTGGTTTGCTGGCACTCTTGGGCATTCCTTGGCCTGTAGGCACATCACCTTCCTCTCCGCTTCATCTTCACATGGCCTTTCCCTATGTCTCTTCACATAGTTGTTCCTCCATGCACATCAGCCTCTGTGTCCAAATTTCCCCTTTATAAGTCATATATAATTAGGGCCCACCCTAATCATCTCACTTTAACTTGGTTACTTCTGTAAAAAAACAAAGACGAAACAAAACTCTTCTCCTTATTTTCACGTAGGTTCCATTCTGAGGTCCTGGGGTTAGGACTTCAGTGTACCTTTCTCTCAGGGACTGTTATGAGTCCATACAGACCGATACAAACTTATCAAAACTAGTTATTTCTTCAGGAGGAGGGAAGTCACTCAGTTTTTTCAAGTCTAAACTGATGTGTATCTCTGCCTTTGTTTTTAAAGAATGTCTGCATGGGGTATAGAACTCTAGGTGCGTGGCCTCAACTAAATGCCCAGTCACCCTGTTCTCCCCTCTGACCAGGCTAGGGTCCTGCTTTCTTTCTTTCTTTTTTTTGTTTATTTTTTAAAATATTTTTCTTTATTTTTAGAGAGAGGGGAAGGGAGGGAGAAAGAGAGGGAGAGAAACATCAATGTATGGCTGCCTATCGTGCGCCCCCTACTGGAGACCGGGCCTGCAACCCAGGCATGTGCCCTGACCGGGAATTGAACCGGGACCCTTTGATTCGTAGGCCAGTGCTCAATCCACTGAGCCATACCAGCCAGGACTGGGGTCCTGCTTTCTTACCAGCCCTGTGTGACCTCTGAAAATTTCTGTTTGACTCAGGATCCCAATAGCTGTCCTCCCAAGTCGGGCCCTATGCAGACACAGTGCCAGTGTCAGCCAAGGACCCTCAGAAATTTTCAAATAGGTGTTTAGGGCTCCTTCTGAGCACCCTGCACTCCAAATCTCAGCTGTGTTGGAAGGAAGCTCCAAACTCTGCTATCCTCTCCCTGCATCCAGCAAGACTACTGCTCTCTGCTTGGGTTCCACGTCCCTGCACTGTGTCTCTAGAAATGTCACCAAGGAGAGTTCGAGGGTAACATGTGCTTTCACACCCCTGACAAGTTGCTTTCCAGTTCATAAAAACAGTAATTTGTATGCTTATGTAGCTTTTTTCAGTTCTTTCACAGTAAGAGGGTAAGTCAGAGCAACTATTCCATTATCACTGGAACCCAAAGTGGTCCAGTTCAAGTTGACTTCATTTTTGAAGGCATCCCTCGATGCCTCAGCCTATGTAGTAGCAGTCTTTACCAATCTGCACTGTATGGAAGTCAGCAAGTGACTGTGTTCACCGGGGTTCTCCCGAGCAACAGAACACCAACAGCAAATGCACACGCATATGCACGATTTAGTGTAAGGAATGGACTCAAATCATTATGGAGGCTGAGAAACCCCAAGATCTGTAGTCAACCCAGGAGAGATGATGGTGCAGCTCTAGTCTGAGCCTGAAAGCCTGAGAGCCGATGGTGTCAAGTTCCAGTCTGAAGTCTGGCAGGCTTGAGACTCAAGGAGAGAGATGTTTCGTTCTGAGCAGCCAGGCAGGAGGAGGACCCCGAGCATTCCTCCTGAGTGGGATCCCAACTTAGAGGCCTTCAGTCATAATCCTACAGATGGCAGCTTCACCCCATTGACTTCCCAGCCAGGCACATACACCAAATATGTGTTTCTTTAGCTGTTACTATTTTTTAAAAAATGAGGATAGGTAATTTTGCCTTCCTGGACTCTACAAGGACAAAGTCTATTGTTTAGTTTCCACTTTCCATCAGTGCTTTTGGCCACACGTTCTAACATATCCTTATAGTCTGCTTCCCTCCCGATTCTGCCCAACTAGAAAGATACCTACTGGGGGCCCCCTGGAAGCGTGTACACGTATGAAGTGTCCGTTGTTATTTCAGGAGTCAGCGAAATTCAGGGACGTGGCTGTGGTCTTTTCTCCGGACCAGTGGGCTCATCTGAGTCCTGAAGAGAGACAACTGTATAAGGACGTGATGCTGGATAACTGTGATTACCTCGTGTCTCTGGGTGAGGAGGTCTTTCCTTGTTCATTTAAAACTACCCGTGATGGGATTTTTCCTTCGGTGAGACTTCTCTGCAGAGTCCTTGAAAGTGCCTGACTGAATCTCGACTCAGTACTCCTCAGAGCAGCACAGGAGCTATGTGATGTTAGGAAGGGCCTTTTCGCCTCATGAGGACCCGTTTTATATCCTCCAGCATCTTCCAAACCATCATACCTTCCTCCCAAGCTGTACTTGTCAGGCCATCGTGTGCCCGGGAAACAGCTGCGGAACTGTTAGAATGTAGAGGGCCTTTGTTTTTCTTTTAAACAAAAACAGAGTTAGGAGGGTTCCTGAGAGATTTTGAGGTGAGATTCATCATCATCAAAAGTGTGGGTCATCTAAGTTCTGGAATAACCACAGCATGGTCAAGGTCACTTGTTTTTCTTAGGACACTGGACTTACAAGGCAGAAGTGATATCCTCTTTGAAGCAAGGGAAATCGCCCAGCATGCTGGAGAGGGAGGTGACAAGTCCTCTGTGCACAGGTAATAGACAAGCAACACACAGGTGGAAGCCATCACAGCTCATACCCAGCTGGTCAGAGAAACCTCACCCCTGAGGTGACAGGGAAGGAGCCCTGCCATAGGCCTCCAAAGAAATCTTATTTTTACCCCATATCCATCACTCTCCCCATACCCCTTTTGTTATACCTCCAGTCTCAGGACACAAACTAATGTGCTGGTAAACTTCTGAAATTTATATTACCACATGAAGGGACAGAAGGATGAATAGCTGAACTGGTCAAATAACTTATCAGTGATTAGAATAAATGAGTGGGTTACCTCAAAGTGTCATGAAGTCTTTTTTTTTTTTTTAAAGTTATGGAGAGGGATTTTTTCCTCTAGATTAGATAACAGGTTAATTAGATATAAAATAACAAACCAGAAAAGCAATAAAATTTCCTAGCTAATTGGAGAGAGATGATACACCCATCATTAACAGAAAGCAAAAACTGCAATGACCGTGTAGGAATTTCACTGAAACTGAACAAACTGACGTTTCACCGCACAATACAGAAGGCAGCTCATTCAAAGACTCTTGAAAGTCAAAGGATGAAAAGATAATGATTTTAGTTTGGGACATTATTAGATCTGAAGAGCAGAATAAAATGTTGTAGACATTTTGGAAAGTGGTCCTGGAATCCAGGAAGAAATTCAAAGGTTTTATAAGAATTGTTCACAAGAATTCCAAGTAAGCCGGAGCCCTCTGATTCTTTAAAAACTTAATAACCTGGCTCCAATTCCTCTTCCACCTTGAAGCTAGTTCATCTGTACAGATGAGTCATCTTCTGAGCTTTCTCTTTTATTCCACTGATGTATTTGTGTGTCTTCCTTAGCCTTTCAATTCTTTGGGCACATTTTTCTATCAAGTTGTAATCACTTTTATATTTACTACAGCATTTTCCTACTCTTCCCTCTGCCTTGTGGTCTTAGGAAACCAGCCTGTTTGGTCTCTGTTTTGTTTTGTGCTTCGTACATAAATATACACCTGTTTGAATACAACGAATTGGGCTGCTCAGCATTGGCAACGTGGTGGTGAGAGAGCTGGAAATCAGCTATAGAGAGCTGAGTGCATCACTTACTCAGTTGGTAGGCAACTATCACTGCTGTTCTAGTCGGGACTCCATCACTATTTTGCATTCCCGTAGTCTGCAGCCCATGACCTTGACCTCGTTCTTCTCCCCGCCCTGTGACAGCCCATCTAGTATCTTTTCTATGCCATTAAGTATGCATATATCAATGATAAAATACACAGTTTCATACATATGAATGCATTTTAATTTAAGTGGCATGTCATAAGAATCTCATTTCTTGTCTTTCCATTTATCTCTGGTTCTGAGATCTTTATATATTACAACATATAAACACATCTTACTTTTTTGAATATTTTTTCTGGTCCTTCCTTCTCCATTTGTTCTCTTTCAGAGATTCCAGTTGTCCGTAAGTCATCTGAAGTTGTTAAATCTTCTAAATTTTTTTCTTTATAGGGTTTTTATTCAGTAGACGTTGATACTTTTAACCCTCTGACTGTTCTAACTTTTGAATTATACGCTCCATTTCTCCAGTCCCTTTATCTTTGAGTTTTCCAATTAGGTGTTCCATATTATTGTTTTGTCTTTGGCTCTATAATTTTGCTATAAAGGTGAACTCTTAAGTTCATTTAAACGTATCTTCACACCTGTTATTTCCTCTTTGCTCTTTATTACCATTTGATTCTGTCTGACGTTGTAGTACCCTATTTGTCTTTGAGAACATATTCATGCATATTTTAAACCATTTCTCTACATTCATATATTTTTCAGTCATTTCAGTGGCATTTCAAGTTCTAGAATGATAACGGTAACAAAGACTTACCCTAGCTCTCCATTTTATTAATGGCAGGTTAATACATACAAAAATGGATCTGTAATATTTTATATGTTCTACAGAAATGCTAAAAAAATAATTTTTCCTAGCAATTAACCAATTTTTATTTCGATTTCTTTACTACCAAAAAATAAATGCTAGAACCTATCTTTTGGTCAAACTATTGGGTCATAAGTTTGATAGAGTCTGGGGTTATCAAGATACTAAAAAATAATAAGGTGTTCAGGCAATGTGAGAATTTACTCATGTGTGCCGTGTGTATACTGGCAACTCCCTTTCATTTCTAAGAATCTATGACTAGAATATATTTCTACAAATTAACAAAGGTATACACACACACACACACACACACACACACACATATATATATATAATTATTCTTAGTGTTCTCAGCAATAACAAAAACAAATATAATTCAAATATCCAAATAGACCACTGGCCCCATCAATAATGACCCTGTCATACATCAAAATATTAAATATCAGTAAAATTGCTAAATCAGATTTATACTTACTAATATAAATTTCCCCAATTTTGCTGTTTAAAGGAAAATAGTTAAAGTGTGAGTGCTTTCACAAATTGTTATCTCTATACAAAGATATTTTACAGGACCTTAATGAAAATAAAACTTTAATCCGTGCTGGGGACTTTCATGTGATTCTTTAGACTCTTTAAGCTTTTCTGTTTTGGTAATTAAAATTTCAATGAGTCAGGTTTTTTGTTTTGTTTTGTTTTTTAAAGATTGTGTTTCTTTTTAGAGAGGGAAAAAGGGAGGGAGAAAGGCAGGGAGAGAAACATCAGTGTGTGGCTGCCTCTTGTGTGCCCCCCACCGGGGACCTGGCCCACAACCCAGGCATGTGCCCTGACTGGGAATCGAATCAGTGACCCCTTGGTTCGCAGGCCGGCACTCAGTCCTCTGAGCCACACCAGCCAGGGCAGGTTTTATTTTTACAGTCACAAATATAAGTCTTTCAAGTTTAAAGAAAAGTTTTCCTTGGTTGCACATTGATTGCTTACGTTATTCTCGCACGCTGATGGGAGAGCACTTCTCTCTCCCTCACCCCCACAAGCCCCCACATCTCAGATCGCCCCTCTAAAGTGTCCGGTTACTGAACCCTTCTCTCCCCTCACCCCACTCACTAATTATCTCGATGTTTGTTGTGAGGTCCAGATTTAACTGCATTTTTTCTCAAATTGTTTCCCTAATAGCGTGTCAACCAGCGCTGGTGAATTATCACACCCTCAGCAAACCTGTGAATACCTTCAAGCAAAGCTCTCACCACGCTGAGGATCGAAAACTTGGTACTTCTGTCCAGCGTTACGAATGTGAGGACTGCAGCATAGTTTTCGGCCACGCCTCCCAACTTATCGGACATCAGAGAATTCACAAGGTAGTGAAAGCCCACAGTTTTGGTGACAGTGCAAAGGCCTTTAGACATCGCTCATCATTCACAACAGCCCAGGGAACACGTATTCTAGATCAACGCTTCGAATGTAGCCAGTGCGGCAAAACCTTTGACAGAGCTTCGAAGTTTATTCAACATCAGAACATGCACGGTGGGCTGAAGCCATACAAATGTGACGTATGCCAGAAGACCTTCAGGGTTCTCTCATCCTTCAACACACATCAGAAATTTCATGTTGGCAAAAAACTCCCCTTGATTCGGCATCAACAAATTCACACGCCAAAGAGAGTCTTTGCCTGCAAAGTTTGTGCTAGGGCCTTTCCCACTTTCTCAGAAAGAAATCAACACCAAAGATTGCACATGAGAAAGAAATACTACAAGTGCAATTACTGCAAAGAGGACTTCAATCCGTACACGAAGTTCATCATACATCAGAGAGTTCACACGGAAGACAGACCTTACGGGTGCAATGATTGTGGGAAATCCTTTAAAAGCACCTCAAATCTTAACAAACATCAAAAAATTCACACAGGAGAGAAGTCCTTTTCATGTAATGAATGTAAAAAAACCTTTCGGCAGTCCATAGACCTTCATCGCCATCAACAAATCCATACGGGGGAGAGACAGTACATATGCACTAATTGTAAAAAGACCTTCGTCCGTTTCTCAGACCTAAGTCGCCACCAAAGAACGCACACGGGAGAAAGACCCTACCAATGTACTGTTTGTGGAAAAACCTTTAGACACCACTCAAACCTTATTAAACACCGAAAACTTCATTCTGACGAGAAACCCTTTAAATGTGATGAATGTGAAAAGACCTTTCGGTTTCGTTCAGAGCTGAATCGGCATAAAAGAACTCACACTGAAGAGAAGCCCTATAAATGTAACGAATGTCAGAAGAGTTTTAACAATGATTCAAATCTCAACAGACACAGGAAAATCCATACTGGAGAGAAACCCTTTGTATGTGGTCAATGTGGAAAAGCTTTTAGCATAAACTCAAAACTTGCTCGACATCAGAAAACTCACGCTAAAGAGAAACCCTAAAAATATATAGAAGACACGAAAAGGCATTTATAAATCACTCACTTTTTATTAGAAATTGGAAATTAAACCAAAGAGATCAATGCGGAAAGGTTTTTAGTTAAAGCCCAATTCTTCGGCATGAATTCATCGTATATGGGCTATTTTAGAAATATAAATACATATATGTTGAAGAAACAGGGATATGTGATCAGAAATGTACTTCCTACATTGCATTGACTTGATTCTTTGAGCAAAAATGGCTAAACACATGTAACCAAAACGTGAAATTGCATAAGGCAGTTCCTATCGTGAGAAGCTGGTTAAGAAGGAGCTGGAAGGGTGTAGTGAAAAGAACATGCTCATTTTGCTCTCTGTTCATGATCTATTTTGACTGGATGAATAAAATCATTCCTTTAACAGAGGTAGCTCTCTAAAGCTGTCACCTCCTATAGGGGGACGACGCAACCCTAAACTAAGCCTAAGTCAGGAAGTCAGAAGCTATCTCTGGAATTAGGAATTAGAACTATTAGGGAAGAAGAATCTTTGCTAGTGAATAATGAAAAACAAAGACAATCACGAGGCAAAAAAACTCAAGTATAACGAGTGAAGAGAGGGTAGACACAAGAAATCTAAAGGTCGCAGGTGGGTCGGTGACAAGATGGCTTCTGCTGCCTTGTCTAAGTAGATGTGATTCTGAGACGCCCAGCCTGCCTGAATAATTAGCCCTATTCTTAGACGTATCTACAGAACCAGGAGGAGATGAAGAAACGACAACAATTCTGGGATGTAGATTCAGGACACCGAGACTCTGTTACTTGTAGTGCGGTCTTATTTGTAATAAGCTGATTTCCAGTTTGTTTTAATAAATGCCAGGTGTTCTAGTGCCTGCTACCACCGCTGTGTACTGTTGAATACATTCAGGCCTTGTGTCAGAAATCTCATCACACTTTCCTGAATCTTTTCCCATAATCATTGGTGGCAACTTGGCCCTGTTCAGCCAAGGAGGGGAGGCAGAGTGTTACAAATTTCTTCAGGGCTGGCCTCAGTCCAGAGAAAGTGATGGAGGACAATACTCCACTTCTTTGGGGGTCATTCTCACATCTTTCTGCTTTGGCTGCTTTCCCAGATATTAACAGTGGCTGCCACAGGCCCAAATTGCCGTGAAATCCCCAGACGTGGCCCCTCTTGACAGCTTTCATCTTTAAGGAAAGGTGTGCATATGACTCACTTTTTTGTAAATAACAGACACATAATAGGCTTCAAATTTTATATAAATTGGAAATGCAACTGAAGTAAGTTTTAAAATGAGTACAAAAATGTTATCAATACAACCATGGAAATTGAAATGGTTATTGGGATAAATAAAAAATTGTGCCCTAAACTATTACTCCTAGTTTTGGTCCTTAAAGTACTGGTTAGGATAAAGTTTATTTTTTTAAAAGATCTTACCTATTTTTACAGAGGAGAAAGGAGTCAAAGAGAGGGAGAGAAACATCAATGTGTGGTTGCCTCTCCTGCGCCCCCTACTGGGGACCTGGCCCGCAACCCAGGCATGTCCCTAGACTAGGAATCTAACAGGCGACCCTTTGGTTTACAGGCTGGCGCTCAGTCCACTGAGCCACACCAGCCAGGGCTGCTTAGGGTAAAATTTAAAAGGAACTACTTTATGTGTTTCAAGTGTATTAAGACTTTCCACCAAGGCTCCTATCAGGGTCAAGCTCCGCCCAGTCCCACCGTTCCCTCTGAGCCCTCCCTCCACAGGGCTCGGAGTTCCCCTCAAGCAAGCCCTTCCTCTAACTTGTGGGTGCACCGTTCGCACCAGGATAGGTGACCGGGAAATGGGAGGATTCCGAGGCTGCAATATTCCCCTGACCGCCCCCTCTCCCCCCACCCCAACCAAAAGCCTGGAGAACCAGCAGGAGTGCCCAGGAAGAGCACCGAAGGGCATATGCATAGAAGAGGCTTCTGGGCGCCCTTCCCAAGATCCCCCGCAAGGGGGCTGGATGCCTTTCCTGACTTCATTCCCCATAAGGCTGCTCAGCAGAGCCCCCAGGTGAGGGATTCTTTAAAGAGTTTTAGCTTTAATTATGGGGTTTGGTTGATTGCTTGCTATGAACCATTACTAAAACAAGGAAAGTTGCCAATTAATTTCATCAAAGAGTATAGATGAGAAATGAAGGTTACAGACTTAAATGTCCACCAAAATACTAATGATCCAAATCTTTACGTTTCTCCAAAACCTAGCCTATGAACACAAAAGCTGTATATCTTATATATATTTTTCCTACTGCTTTCCCCACTCAGCATCAGAAAACACACTGAAGAATAACCCCTAGGAATATTTTAAATGTGCGGTCTCCTAGAGGAGCACTCCGAAGAATGTAATCAATATTACAATAAAGCCGTCGCTGGTTTTGGTGAACTCATCTAGATATTTTTGAATGTATGAAAGTGTTGTAGGGTCCAAACATTAACTGTCCAAGAATTTGTGGTGAAAGGAAATCTATCAGTGGGGAGTCTTGCCTGGCTCATCGGCAGCTTGGAAGGAGCAGGACTGGAGGGCTGGGTGGGGACAAGACTACCCAGGCAAGAGACATGTGGAGGAACCCTGGGATCAGGCACACATTGTGAAGATCTCTGTGTTCATATGAGTTCTCTCTGGCTGTGTAACAAATTGCCACAACCTTTGTGCCTTAAAACTAGGCAAATATATTATCTTGTCACTTCTGTAGATGAGGAGTCTGGGCACGGTATGGCTGAGCTCTCCGCTCTGGGTTGAAATCAAGGTGTACAGGGGCTGTCACTCTCCTCTGGTACTTGGGGTCCTCCAGGCTCACTGGTGGTTGGCAGAATTCAATTCCATGATTGTAGGGCTGCGGTGGCTATTGTCCTCCTTCTGTGTCCACCAGACACTGCTCTTAGCTCCTTATCACACGGCCCCACAGGTCTTCCATTACATGGGCATTGCTTTCTTCCAGGACAGCAGGACCACGTCTAATTTCTTCTTTTGTGAAGATTCTGCTTTTAAAGGACTAACAGGATTAGGTCAGACCCATCTGGATAATCCCTGTAGTTTAAGGTCACCTCTTTGGGGGCCTTAATCACATCTGCAGAATCCCTTCACAGCAGTGCCTAGATTAGTAATTGATTTCACAAGCAGAGAAAGGTGTGTGTAAGAGGGGCCGGGGCTCTTGAGGGGCCACCTTAGCAGTCTGCCTCCCACCGTGTTTCATTACAGGGCTCATCCGAAAACATCAACCACGTGGACAGAATGATTAGTTCATGGATGTCTTTGTCCACATCGGTGCTTGTACAATAAACTCATTCATGAAGTGGCCGTTATGACCGGGGTAGAGGTTAGGCATGAGCCCACAGCGCGGTGTTGCCTCTTGTCACGGCTGGTCTAACTGCTGCTGCTCCCGAATGTCTGACTTGTCACCCAGATACCGACACTGAGCCCTTGATAAGGTGCCATTCTGGAGAAGAACAGCTGGCTTCTTGGTGGAAAATTGACTGCTGCAAGCCCCTTTACCTCTGCTTGAAGCAGCGATTCACCCTTGCCGCAATGGACATGGACTTTGCGTGTGGGTTTCCTTTGATGACCGCAGTGCATCTATGTCTCTGTTGGAGTACTTATAAAACACCTCATTTCCTGACATGGGACTCTGCGTAATGTTATCTCCGACCAAGGCACCCATTTTATGGCACAGGAGGTATGATAATGGGCACATGGCCATGAGATCCCCTGTCCTACCCTACATGTCATCAGCCTGAACCGGCCAGCCTGATAAAAGCATGGTAATGGATTATTAAAGGCTCAGCTAAGGCAGGACCTTTGGAAAAATTCCCTGAGCATTTTGGGTGCCGTCCACCAGGACATGGCGTATGCTTTGACCCAGCGTGGAGCCAACGAAGAGATGACAGTAGGATTGCCCTCTCTCACCGTCACTCCCATTTACAGAATTGGTGCTGTACTTTTCCACAGCCTTGGACTCTGTTGAGACAGAGCTCATGGTTCTTGGAGGTAATGGTGCACACAGCTCCACCAGGAAACACGGTGATAAACAAATGTCCCAGCCTCCAGCCCCTACAGGAGAACTATTCTGGGAACATTCTGCGCGCTTTTCAGAGGTCCTGGCACAGTCCAATCCCTGTCATTTATATCAGTGGCGTTAACAACACCCCCTTAGGCTAACTTTCCTCCTTTATCTCATTCTCTCCATTTCTTCATTACTACTCCCTGAAATCGCCTCCCATATAAACTACCTGCACCCAAATCTTTGTTCCAGCTCTGCTTTTAGGCAAGGCGTTTATATCAATATGTGGGCAGAGCACAAATATTCTATAACCCAGGAACTTGGTGCGTTTTTGCATAACACGATGGGATGACATTGTATATTGTGCCCTGCCCTCTCTTCCTGGCACTTTTTTGTTTCTTCAGCCAGAAAGGGAAGAGGCTGAAGATCTGAAGAGAAGATTATGGAACCGACATGCAGACATTCACTGGCTTGGAAGGAAGAATGTAGAGTTAATACCTACGTCTTTGCATTCTAATTACTACATAGATTGCAGTAATTGATTGTTGTTCTGCTTATCACCTAAGAGTATTTTCATTTTAAAGACCATGGATTCTGCTGAGATTTTTATTCAGTGAGAGCTTCCTTCGAAAGAAATTTAAAGAGCAGTGGAAGACGGCCTTATTTCTCAAGATGTGCTTTTCTGCATACCGGTTCTATTTACATACATACTTTTTCATAAGGCTGTCCATTGAAACATAGCTTATAATAGAAAAAAAAGAAACAGCCTAAATGTACCTTGGTCAGGAATAACTAGATAAATTACGGTGCATACCCACAATGGGGTGCTGTGCTAGTACTAAGAATGAATTTACGTAACAAAAACTGCCCGTGATATAATCCTAAATGAAATAAATGAAAGGCCAACAACCATACAAAGCTCCATTCTATCTTTTACATATACATGATTAGATAAAGCTATGCACATTTAAATACCTAGGACTATATAAGCTTAGATAAAATTTGGAAGGACGCGCTCACAAATTATTTAGAAGGAAGAGGGATTTCCACTTGTGCATCTAAATGATTTTTTTCTATGCGGAAGGAAAATGTATGGTTTTTCCAATTTGTGTATGAAAGCCATGCAAAATGAAAGGGGACCATAAAGGCATTCTACATCCATTAATTGAATTTCAAATGTGAGTCTGTGAAGAGAGAGATTAGAATATACACAAAGATCCTCACTGAGACAAGCACTGGAGAAAAGACCGAAATAAAAAAATATATTAAATATCACTTATAGGTACAGATTTATAGGTAAATTTTATTTTATTTTATTTTTTATCCTTACCCAAGAATATGCTTATTGATTTTAGAGAGAAAGGAAGGGAGGGACAGAGAGAGAGGAAGAGAAACAATGATTTGAGAGAAAAACATCAATGAGTCACCTGTAAACCGAAAGGTCACAGGTTCAATTCCCAGTCAGGGCACATACCTAGGCTGTGGGTTTTGTCCCAGCTGGGGCACGAATGAGAGGCGATTGGTCTCACAGCGATGTTTCTCTTCCTCTCTCTCTCCCTCCCTTCCCCTCTCTCTAAACTCAGTAAGCATGTTCTAGGGTAAGGATAAAAAAAAAGAGGGGGTAATTCTGCAAGAATGAGGAGGAAAACAGGGAAAGTGACATAGAGGGGGGTGGGGTCTGAGTTCTATAACTTCACAGGTCCCCACTTCCAGGGCTCAATACTGGCCAGCACAGAGCGCAGGGACTGGTCCCTGATATGATGATTAGGGTAGACTAGAGGAGGCAGAGCGGGGAAGGGAGAGGAGAAGAGAAAATGCAGGATGGGGGACAGGAGGCTAGTGAAGAGGAAAGCAGGTGCTGGATCATGCAGTTTGCACTGCAGCCAGTAGGTGACAGCTTTAGCACCCTGGGGGACGAACTTAGTTCCCCAGGGAGAGGGAACCAGTTGCAGTTGACCTGGGTCAGCTCATCTGTGGTGGACATCTGTTTTTGGTTTCGTTTTGTCATGGTCCTCCTGACATCCGTGCTGTCTTCTGATAACAAGCACTTCCATCTCCCTTTGGGGAGCTACCCCACTCCCAGAAAGGTCTGCCTTCTATATTCTACTCGCCTCAGCTGTGCATGGAGCAACTCCAGAGGATCCATCCGTGTAGACTGCCAAACAGCACCCACTGCAACTGAGCAGCACCCACCCAGCCTGTACAACTGCCAAGGTCAGCCCCTGGATGATGGTCCAGTAAGTTGCCCATCCTGCTCCTGGCCTAGGTGGAGCAGATTCTTCCTGACATGGATGCCAGGAGACGACAGCCCATTCATTCCTGCTAATGGAGGGCGACGCCTGCCCAGTAACAGCTCAAAAGGCTGCGGGAACAAATATCCTGACCTCTCCCTCTCTTCCCACTGCAGATGGCCTCGTTAGTGCCCCCGCTGACGGCATCCGGCCAACGGTCAGAAGGCAAAGGAGCCAGGGTGTTAGGACACACAGACTCACAGAGGTCAGACCCCTGTGAAGGAGAGCAGGTGAAAGAACAGTGGAGAATGATCTGGAGGGGAAAACGGGAGGTGCCAAGCCCGCAGAGCAGGGAACTGCGACTTATTATAACTTTGATGGGCAGAGAGTTGCCAGTTAAAGCACAGTTAACAGGTTCAGTTTGAATTTCAGGGAAACAACCAATATGAGCGTGGTCTGAGTGTGTTTAGTGTAAGGACAGTAGGTCCCAAGGACACTAAGCCCATATTTGTTGTTTATCTAAAATCCACACTGAACCTGGAGGCCTGTATTGTCCTGGGCTAAACCTGACAGGCCTACATGGGAAGCCCCTAAAGGTATTTAAAGCAAAGGAGTAACCTTAGTTCTAATTAAGGGTTTAATAAATACATTTATTTATAAAATCAAGAGCATTTTAGATGACTATCAATAAGTTCAGAGGGTTCAGGTGCATATAAATAAGTTCCAGGAGCATTTAGACATGTTCATGGGGCGAAGTGGCCACCGACTAGGTAAAGCAGTTGATACAGGTGAGAGCTTGGCCCAGCCCCCACGTGGCTGGGATCGGGGCCCTGAGCCATCTCTGCACTTCCTTGCCTTCCCCTTGGCATAGTCCTTCTCTGTTGATGGAAGACTTTCATGCCCCAAATTTCATTCTGTCCTATGGCATTCCCATGTGGAAAGTAGCTCACATCATTGTCATTTTGCAGCTGCAGAAACCGAGGCTCAGAGAGGTGCGGCAACCTACCCGAGGTCACACAGGGAGGCAGCAGGAAGGCCAAGGCTATAGCTTAGGTTGGTGCGACTCCAAAGACCTTCCCTCTCTTCTCCAGGCCTGTCTGTTCTTCCACGTGTCCACTAGGCAGTAGGCCATGTATGGGTGTGTGTCCATGCCGGGTGCTTGCGGGCAGGTCCGGGTGTGGGGATCCGGAAGGAGTCCGCAGGAGCGGCTGCTGGCCTCGGTTTCGGTCGTAGCTCCGCTGGAGCCGGGCGTGAAGGTGGCGGACCCTCCTCGCCTCCCGCGCTCTGAAGAAGGAAGCCGCGATGATGTGTCGCAACCTACGGGCGTAGGTCTCCAGGAGGACCGTGGAACCAGCCGCGAGTTGCAGGACGCCCGCGGCCAGCGGGGCGGCCATGTGGGGGCGCTGGGCGGGCAGCAGGGGGCAGCCAGGGGAGGTGAAGCGGAGCTCCCACTGGAAGGAGTTGTGGGCCGAGAGGAAGGGGTTCTCCTGAGGAGGCTGGTTGAAGAGGAAGGGGACGAAGCCCAGGACAGTGTATGCAGCCTTTACAAAGGACAAAAAGGCCGAGTCAACCGACACGCTCCCCAGCCATTCCCTGTCCCCCACCACTGGCAGCCTGCAGGGCTGGGTCAACCTCCCCTGCCCTCATCGGCAGCATGGACGCAGAAGTCACCCTTGCCTTCTGGGGTTTGAGGAGGACCGTACCAGATCAGGCGTCTGAGACAGGCTTTTTGCCGAAGGAAAAATACCGCGCAAATGCTATTTTTATTATGACTCTCTTTGAAGAGTAATCGTTTATCTTTCTCTTCAAATAATTCACTCTTCAAAGAATAATTTTTATTATGACTCTCATTTAGAAAGAAGAAAACCAGTGTTTTGGGGGTATGAACTCTTTGTTGGGCCCTCAGTGGCTCCACATTCGAGATGTCTTTGCCATCAAATAAGCACCAGCCTATGAGGCCTAGCCCAGCCTGAGCCTCATTTAAAATATGGGGACCCTAAGCTCGTGCAGTAGGTGCATGTCCCAGGGGACAGCCCCAGCCAGGGTGGGTCCTAATATCTTCTCGTAAGCATCAGGTTCTACACTTTCCATGAGTTAGGATGGATCCAGGAAGAATGGTGTCTACAGAGGCAGGGAGGTCAGAGGTTAACCCTTCAAACTTGGGAATCACCTTCTTGGGCTGGATCCTGGCTTGGCCCAGAGCCAGTTTTCCCATCAGGCTCAGTGCTGGGCCCTGCAATCCTTTTAGGGGCCTATGAAAATGTTTTGTTTTCTTTTAAAATCAGAATTAAAAATTAACTGTTCAGTTGAAGAATATGTTTCACTATATACTATTAATATGTTTGTGTTCATCCCAATGATGTCATTGCTACTTTTAATGGAGGAAGGAGTTCACCCAAGCGGGTGTGCCGAGGTCACACAGAAGTCCCAGCGCAGCCCTGGTTCTGCCACCTACGGGCTGGGTGAACGTGGGCAAGATTCCTAACTTCTCTGAGCCTCGGCGTCTTCATCGGTAAACTAGCCATGACAGCAGTTCCTCTCTGATAGGGTCACAGGGACAATTAAATGCGCTATCTTATTTCATCAGTTCTGGGTTCACATTTTTTTCCCCCACGTTTGGACATCTTTGAGATCAAGCAGTGTCTTCCAATCAATAGGACTCATAACTGTTTTCGGCAGCCTTGCCAGTCCCTGCTGTCTAAGAGGGTCGGAGGTGCCAGCATCCAACTGCAGAGCGGGGGTGTCTACAGCTTGGAAGAAAACGCTAGGAACGAGGGCGGAGCCTCACCAGTGCGCACGGGGGCAGAGAGCAATGTTGCGCATTCTCTGTGGCGGAAGTGGCGGAAGCTGACAGCTCAGCCAGAGTCATTCAGAAAAGTCGGGCTTGAGTGGGAGGACGTTTTAGGAAAACAACCAAAATTGCTTCACTGTTTTTCTTGCTTTCTCTACATCAAAAAGTATGGTGGCATAAACCTATGTTAAAAACAAGGGAGCGATCTTATATGAATACAATGGAAAGTCTGAATGGTAAGAAGGCATCGGGCAACGGCTTCGCTGGAAGCATTTTCCTTCCTGATGGCACCTGAAATGATGGTGTGACTGGTGGTCGATGTCATTTTAGATACGGCGAAATACAGTGCATCAGACAACACACTGAGGACATTGCCCGACATCTCCTTATTGTAACCCGCAGCATTTCCAAGTGTCTTCCAAGCATGAACTGTACTGTGGTTGAAGAAGAATTTCACAAGACAGTACATACCCTTATTCCCTATAATATCCTTTCATACATTTCTAGTCTGTTCCCTTTCATCAAAAAAAGATGGCCGTGACCCCTTAAATTGATTAAATTCATTTCATGCAATTCAAAAAGCACTTTCTTACATGAAATCAGTACTCAGTAAATGTTAGCTATGAATATGACTAGCTCAGGGCCCGATGCTTTGGTATGTTGCATGCACTGGAACTTTGTGTGCGATCTCAGCATAAAAATAAAACATAAAGATCTTGTGGCGGAAGGAGTTCGTGAACGTGAGCCTGCCTAAGGCCCACGAGAGTTGCAGTGCAGCCTGGCTCTGCCAGATGAACATGGGCCAGCTCCCTCACCTCTCTGAGCCTCGGCATCCTCATCAGTGAAATGGCCAAAGAAGAGACTGAAAAACCACAACTCCTGATGAGATAGTAAATATCTAAGAGTAATTCGATAGTAAATATTTTATATATAACTATTAAAATAGTAAGTAATTTCGACTTCGCTGGCCATACACTTCCTTTTGCCACAAGTCAAATTTGCCTTTGGATAACTATGTTCCAATAAAACTTAATTTGCAAAAATAGGAAGCTGGCAAAATTTGGCCTGTGGGCCGCAGTTGGTAGGCTCCTGATCTAGACCCTTCCTGAGCCCGGGTGTACACAGTCTGGCATTCACAGATGTGAGCTATTAATAATGGCCAGTATTTATTAAACATGTCCTGTGGGTCGTGGTGCTTACTAGGTACTTCTAGAGACTATAACATTTAAAGCTCACATAACCTTGTAGGGAAAGGAGAATGATCCAATCTGTACAAGTGAGAAAAGGGGGGGCTAGGACATGCTGCCACGTCCCTGGGTATCAGTATTTTCACCTGCATTAGGGGGTCTAAACAGAGCCCACTGTATCGGGTTAGAGAGGGAATTAAGTTCATCTGTGGGCACCCAGGGTCTCGCCCCTTCCCAGGGCTATGACTTGAAGTAAAATTCAATTGCTGGCCAAGGCTCTGACAAATTCTACCCCTTCCCTCAAGGAAATGACTCTGTACCTGCCTTCCCACCACCACACTTACATCATACTTGACCATGAGCGTAACGGGCACAGCAGGCAGCTTCTGAGCCCAGTCCACGGCGGCCTGTGCCAGAAGGAAGGTCACGTGGTCTGTGGCCACTGTCACAGCTGTGGCCATGAGGAGCAGGGTGAGTGGCCCCAGCCTCAGTAGGCAGCTCAGCAGCTCCCCCTGGGACAGCCTTGGCCAAGCCGCCCGGAGCAGCCAGGCTGGTGGGGACGCCAGCAGGTGTGTGGCCCGGGCCTCTTCCAGCTGCCGAGCCAGCTGCCGTGTAGCATAGATATTATCAAAGCGCAGGTCAGTCAGGTAGCAATGGAGATACCGGGCTGAGTCCACCAGGAGGCCGAGCATGAAGAGCCCTGTGACCACCCGCTGGGTCCCCAGTGCTGCTGCCTGGGCCAGGGACTCCAGGCCAGAGAAGTCCTCCAGGACCTGCTGAGTGACCTGGAGCATGTGAAGCCGGAAGACAGAGCCATTGCCCTGGGCCTGGAGTGTCAGGCCTTGGCCAGTGGGACCCAGAGTCCTGGACGCTGTGTGCAACTGGTGCGTGGTGTTGAGCAGACTCTCCAGGGAGCCCTCAGTGACACACCTCAGCACCTGTCCAGCTGCACGTACATTGGCCAAGACGTTGGGCACCACGGTGACAGTCAGAGTGGCAGTACTCCAGGACAGGAGCAGGCGACGGCCCTGCTCTGTGCCCAGGGTGGGCACGCTGAGTGCAAATAGGCAGCGAACTGGAGGCACCAGGCCCAGGCCCAGGAAGACCAGGAGGCCACAGACCATGGCCACCATGGCCGAGGACCCAAGAGGATAAAGCAGCAAGGACACTAGCCATTGGCAGGCCAGACCTGCAGTAGCGGCAGCCAAGGAACCACACAGGAGGAGCTGGATCAACAGCTGGCCACAGCTGGTTGGGACAGGCTGAGAGAAGGCAACCCAAGCAGCCTGAAGTGGGACAAGAGCCTTGGAGAGTCCCAAGTGCCAGAATCTGCACCTGCACACACAAAAATTGGGGAACCTCTATCAGGAGGGTGGGGAGTTTGGCATCTGCCCAGTGTCCCTGCCCCACAAACCCTTCATCTGCTAGCAGGCTCCACCCTATTAGCCTCAGGAGTGGGCACTCTCCCCAGGTGGGCCAATCAGAGTAATCCACCTCAAATCCACATGACCCAAGCTGAACCAATCAGAGCCTTCCCCAGGATTATTCTCACTGGAGTTGTCAGGGAAGAGCCTAGTTTCCATGCAGTTCCTAAAGATGTGAGAATGAATGTCAGAGCTGCCTGTGTCCATAACTCCAATTTTATGAGGGCACCCGGCCCAAGGGAATGAAAGAGTCAGGAAGAGAGGAACACACATGAAAGACAGAGGTTGAGAGAAAAACTAAAGACAGTTTCATTGTTGCCTCTGTGAACCCTGAACATTCCTTCTGTGTGGACTTCAATGTCTCCTCTACAATTTGAGGGGTGGCGAAGGGGAAGGGAGAGTGGATCATTTTACCTCTGAGAGGCTTTTCTAATGCATTTTCCTTATATTTACTTATTCAACAAATATTTATTAAGCAATTACTGCATGCCAGCCATTGGAGAAACCGGAATGAACAAATGGACAAGAATCCTTGCCCTTCTAGAACTCCTACTCGTGACAGCAGAGGAATGGGAAGAAGAGGCTGGATTCCAGATACATGCCGCTGGAAGGGACAAAAGGTCGACAGACCGATTGGCCATGGGTGAGAGAGAAACATGGCCAGGAGCTTTGGTGGCCCAAGCAACTGGAAGCAGTGGGGTTCCATCTCCCGAGGCAGAAAAATCTGTGGTTAAAGCAGGTTTGAGTGGAGTGGGGAGAGGAGGAATTCAGGGGAAGGCCTTCAATTAGCCATTCAGCGGAGCTGTTGAGTATGCGGTTGGAAACATGAATCGGGGACTCAGAGGAGAGGTCTGGCCAGAGATGCAGTGCTGGGTGCTGCTGACTTATTGATGGTATTCAAGTCCTGGGCAGGATGAGATTCCTCAAGATGCATGTTGGTGAAGAGGACAGAGATCCAAGGACTGAGCCCTCGCGCTCCAGGGCTAGCAGTCTGGGAGGTGAGAAGGGACGAGTGAAGGAGACCGAGAAACCAGGCCCTGGGCTGTTTGAACAGCCATGTAAATAAAATATTTCAAGAAGAAGGAAGTGATTGACTCTGTCAAATGCTGCTGCTGAGTCAGGAAAATGCAGTAGCTCATGGGCGAACTGTGACCAAGAGAGTTCATTTAGGATGGAAGAAATCCTGGCCAGTTTGTAGATGGGAGATCCAACCAAGGGGGTGGCAGAGGTCAGACCAAGAGCACAAGATGTGGGGCTGCTCTTAGAAAGCAGCGAGGGCCATTCACTCTTAACAGCAGGTGAGAAGCCAGAGGAAATGGGTACAGAGGACGGTGAGGGGACAGGCAAAGTGGGCGATTATAGATCGGTATTATCTGCTTTACACAGAACGCAGCAGAGGTTACAGACATGACTCCAGACTGCCTGGGTTCAAATCCCCACTTTACCACTCACCATCTGTGTGATCGTGGTCAGGTTTCATAACCTCTCTGTGCCTCAGTTTTCTCATCTGTAAAATGGTGCAATAAAAGTATATACCTCCTAGGATCATTTTGTGTCTGGAAAATTATGTCCTGTCAGCTGTTATCTGTTACTAAAGCATCCACCAGGCAGGGACTTGGTCTCTTTTGATAATTGACATGTCCCAAGTGCCTAGATCAGTGTCTGGCGTGTAGTGGGTGCTCCATAAATAGTTGTTGACTGTGGTATGTTTGCTTCTGTTTGCTCAGGGTAGCAGGAAGTGGGGTCAGCACCGACGGTGAGGATGCTGGAGGAGTCCATGGCAGCCAGAAGATAAAGGGGGAGGTACATCGTAGCTGTCCAGGAAAGTGGGGAAGGAAATGAGACACACGCCAGGCGGTGTGGAGGACTCACCTGAGGTTAGAGGTCATGAATTAGGCCCTTCCCAGGCCCTGAAGTCATTTTAATTTGGGACTAGATGCCCCTCCTGCTGTAGTGTTGGAAACCTGGTCGTTTTGAGATACTAGCCACTGTAAACACGATTGGAGAGGAAAACCAGCTCTAAGTCATATCAGGTGCCCAGGCCTGTGTTCAGGGTTGGCCATAGGGTTTCCAGCTGCCTTTGCTGAGTGCTTCCTCCGAGCCACGCACAGCAGCAAAGCCCTTTGTGTTCCCACACCAGCCTGGTAGACAGTGTCACCACTCGCATTGCCCAGACGGGGAAACCAAGGCTCAAGGAGGTGAGGATTTACCCAGTCAGGCTGCCGGGGAATGGTTGTGCCGAGACCTAGACTTATTCCCAGAGGCCTAACTGTTCTCTTGTCTGTGGCCCCCCGTGCCCAAGGTCCCCAGACCTACCCGGTCCTGACGAGGTGCTCAGCTGTCCCCCAGAGAGTCCTCATGCCTCCTGAATAGCAGCGGAGCCGGCCAGGCGGCCTTAGGCAGTGAAGACAGGTGGAGAGGAAGTGGGAGGAACTGAGCCTTCTAGTACTTGGGAAATCCTGTCACTTCCGCTTTTCTGCCCTTAATTACGTCCTTCTGGTTGCCTTGTCCCACCTCCCAGGGGGTTGGGCAATCCGCCTCCACCTCGTTAGTCAGGGAGGGTTAGAGGTGTGGGAGGACAGAGAGAGCCTTTTCCAAGCTACATCTCTAGTCCTGATAACAGGAAGGAGGCATTAAGTCCCATTTCACAGAGGAGGGAGCTGAGGCTCAGGGAAGCCATTCGGCTCATTGGCGGCAGTGCCAGGACTAGATCTCCGCTCAGCCTCCTCTTTGCCTCCCATCCACAGTTACGTGCCCCACTCTTAGGGGCGTGGGGACCCACAGGAGACCCCTAGACTTCTGCTAAGGCTCTTCTCCAACCATCAGTGGCTCTGGTCTTTCTCTCCAGCTCCCTCCTTGTCTTCTGCCTAATGGGGACCTGGCTTCAAAGCACAGCTGTGTCCCTCCCTAGCTGTGTGGCCTAGAGCAGGAGATCTTATCTCTCTGTCTCACCTCCCTCCTCTTAAAAGGTAATGATGATAACAGTTAACCTTTACTGAGCACTTGCTTTGCATCAGACTTGTTTCTGTTCAAACTTATTGACACCTTACATCCAACGACTTTTTGTGGTAGGGACCATTATGCTTGCCGTTCTTCATTGCAGGAAAGGGAGACCCAGAGAGTTAAGTCCCTTCACCAAGCCACTGAGCTAGTACAAGGCGGAGCCGTGATTTACAACCAACAGTCCTGCCCCACAGCTAGCTGGACAGACTCTTGTGGTGCTTCTGGCACTGCAAACAGTAGGCGCTCAATAAACGTGCATTTCCTGTATGCACTTGGCCGCAGTCATTGCCTTGCAGGTACACTTGCAGCTGTCCTCTCCCAGCATCTCTGTGCCCTGGCACTGTCTGCAGGAGGGGCCCCTGCAGGAGAGGCCAGTTAGGGTTGACCCTTAGGTGGCATTCTTCCCTTATAAGGACTGATTGCCTGGGTCGCTTGCTCAGGCCTGGAGGCGGATGTCCTGTGACCCAGACAGGAGAAGTGACACAGTTGACTGAGACAATTGTGGTCCTCAGAGAGCTTGCCACCCTTCCCAGGTCACAAGCCCCTCCAGGAAGGTGGGCCAGGCACCAAGTGCAGGCGGAGAACTGAGTACCCAGTGCAGCAAGAGCAGCAACCGCACGTGCCCGTGGGGCCGGCTAGCCAAGGTCAGGAGCACAGCAGTCCAGGTGGAAATGGCAGTGCCCGGCCACGTGCAGATGCCTTCACAAAGGGCAGCTTCTAATCTGCTCCCACCAAGGGGGGGGAGCCCCTTGAAAAGGAGGCCTAGTGTTACCAGACTTTCCACACATTGTGTGTGCTGTGTGACCTTGGGCGACACACCATCCCTCTTTGAACTTGCATGGATTCTGCTCTTAGGAGAATACCAGCACCTGCTTCTTGGGGTTGCTTGAGGGTTTCATGAAATAATATATGCAGAGTGCCCAGGAAACAATAGATATATGCTCCTGCCTGCCCCCTCTCACCCGGGCTGATGACGGCTGTGCCTGAGCGTGCCTCAGGCTGCTCAGACCTGAGTGTACTGGCCTCTGGGATGCCATGACCAGGCTCCCCCCACACAGGAAACTTCAGGGCATTGTGCTGGTCAGAGTGGAGCAGTCCTGGAAGTACTGACATTCCCCAGTTTCTGTGCTGGCACCAGGGAGCCGACTGGTTAAGGCCCACGTGGGTCATTTCCTGAAGGCCTCTGGTGGGTGTGTAAGATTGGGAAGAGATGGGGACACAGGGAGGAAAGGGGCGGAAGATATTTTTGACTTTTCTCAGCACATGTAGGTGGTCACTTCTGCCTATATAAGGCTGACTTGACTCCAAGGCCCACAACACCCAGAAGGGGCTTCTGAATCACCAGAATAGAATCAGCTTTGTTGGGGGGGATTTCTGGGTAGAGGATTCAGAGCCATAAGACAGGACCAGAAGAGGAAGTGGTAAACCCTCAGATCTCAAATCAGAATCAGAGGTATATATAGTATGAGAGTCATCGAATTTACAGCCTGTGGGTGCAGAACGTCCCTGCCATGCAGTTGGTTCGAGAATATGGGGAGGTGGCTAAAATCTTCCCAAATAGACAGTGCTGTCCAATAGAAATGGAATGGGAGCCATAGATGTAATTCAAATTGTTCTAGCAGCCATCTAAAAAGTGAAATTAATTTTAATAAAATATTCTATTCAACCTCACATATCCAAAATAGTGTCCTTTAAATATGCAATCAATATACAAATGATTAAGGGGACAGTTTACATTCACTTTTTTCGTACTCAGTTATTAAAGTCTGGCGTACGTTTTATACTTATGGCCTATCTGAATTCCAGCTAGGGCACTGCAGTTAAAAGTGTATTGTGCAAGGCAGATGTAGACGACTTCCGTCCCCACAGAAAGTTCTGTCATGACTGCTGCTCCAGGGCATTAGGACCTGTGACCGCTGAAGCCGAAATGGATCTTTCAGATCATATTGCTTAGGAGTCAGAGACTCAATGCCTTCAGAAGCCAGGAAGGTGACAGTCAAATGAAGAGAGCCAGTGTAAGACATTAAGAAGTGGTGGGGACTATGGCAAACAAGAGGTTCTCTCTCCAAACAATTGTTGCCAGACAGCAATGAGGGCCCATATTGCCAGATCTGGTATATTCTTTTCGAAGAAAAACATAAATTCAGGTTTTAATGTGAAATCCCCTGAATTTAAAATATTAGCAATACATGATTTAAAACTCATGGAAGGTTGGGGAGGGGGAACCTGACTGTGGGCTGGAGGTGGTCCTGGGGAGCACTATTTTGCAAACTCTGATGTGGTCTTGACCTTCCATGCCATGTCTTCTCAGTTTGCCCCTCTAGACCCAGTCATCCCTCTCTCCTCCCTGCCTTGTGCCACCAGAGGTGGACCTAGATGGGCTACAGCAAAGGATTCCCTTGCATTTTAGCTTCTGTTGGTGTGATAATTAATTTTATGTATCACCTTGGCCAGGCCCAGGTATTTGGTCAAACATGATTCTGGATGTTTCTGTGAAGAGTGTTTTTTGGATGAGATTTAAATTTCAATCAGTGGCATTTAAATAAAGCAGATTGCGCTCCATAATGTGGTGGTCCTTGTCTAATCAGTCGAAGGCCCGGATAGACCAGCTGACTGCCTTCTCCTGAGCGAGAGGGAATTCTGCCAGCAGGCTGCTTCTGGACAATTTCCTGGATATCCATCCATACACACACACCCTGCTGGTTCTGTTTCTCTGGAGAACTCTGACTGATACAGCTGGGTTTGGCCCGTGGGGTACCCCAGCAGAAAAGCTGAGGAAGGGAGGAGAGGAAGGGCCAGAGCATCTCTTTCCTTGAGGAGTCATCAAGAGCGGATGTGCCCAGGACTAAAGATGCCGGCTCCGGTTAGGCATCTCTTTGTCCCAGACCTCAGGCTGGAGGTACTTCTTCATGAGCAACCCTCCCCCCCACCTCCTGGGCCTCCGCCTTCCCTCGTGGTTCCCCTATCCTCCGCCCACACCTTGTAACTAGACCTTTTGCTAACCTGTCCTCAAATTAGCTGGTTTATGTGCTTGTTAGCTCCCTTTGAGACCCTGACTACTCGCTCTCACGTCTCAGATGCAGAAACCGAAGTCCGAAACGGTAAAGGGCTTGCCTCGGGCCCTAAGCGTGTCGGGGTGGAGCCGAGTCCGACGTGCCTCCCGGCACTCTTCATTCAGTGACTGCGGTATTCCCTTTTTTCACTTACCATCAGTGCGTCCATTCCTCTGCCCGCTGACCCGACGTACACGGTTTTGATATGGGGCAAAAGTAGGTTGACAGTTGTGAGTATGCAAAACAGAGTTCATTCTTGCTCTCTCGTGTATTAATGATTGTGTTGTTTTCCATACGAACAGCTGTCGACCTCCTTCTGCCCCGCCCTGTGCTCACAGATATGTGTCTGTCTGACCCCTTCCCGTGCCTGTTGTTCATCGTTCCCAGGAGCCGTATTTTTTCATCGTGTGCTTCCTTCACGTGTCATTTAATAGCCCCACTGGTAACAGTCACTCAGGTGGCCTCCAGCTTGTTGACCCCACAAACAACAGTGGCACAAATAACCCCCTACGGGGGTGTCCAACCTTTTGGCATCTCTGGGCCACTGTGGAAAAAGAAGAGTTGTCTTGGGCCACACATTAAATACACAAACACTAACAAAAACCGATGAGCCAAAAAAAACGGTTTGAAGTAAATTCATGATTTTGTATTGGGCCGCATTCATAGCCATCCTGGGCCACGTGCAGCCTGTGGGCCACGGGTTGGACACCCCTGGATCTCCTTAGGGACCGTTTTGCTGGGCTGTAAACTCAGGAGCAAGATAATGGGGCACACGAAGAGCAGACAACAACCGCCCCCTGCCCCCCAGCTGCTTGCTGGACTCACAGGAAAGGTTCAGCATCTCCCCAGCAGGACACAAGGGTTTCCGTTTCCTCCCATCTCACAACCGCTTGTTGCCCACTGTTCCCCTTTTTGCCAGTCTGATTGGTTTAACGTGCATTGGTCTGATTACAAGTGGGTTTGAGCATTTCTTTGTTAACCTGCTGGCCACCTAGATATTCCTTTTCAGAATGGCATATTTATATCTTTCACTCAATTTTCTCTTGGGTGTTATGGCAGAAGGGTTCCAAAGACGGCGGCTAACCACCCTCTCCCCTGTACGTGGATGCCACTCCTCCCAACAAGGGGTGGAGTCTATTTCCCGCCCTTGAACCAGGACAACCTGTGATCTGCTTTGACCAGTTTAATACATAAGAATTGATGTTCTTGGACTGCCAAGTCCAGGCCTGAAGGAGATTTGTAGCTTCTGCTTTTGACTTCCTGGAAGCCTACTGTCATGTAAAGAGGTCCAGGCTGGACTCCCAGAGAAGCCACATGACCCTGGAGGGTCCACAGCCATGGTGGACCTTCCAGCTCCAGCCACACTCCCAGGCAAGTGGCCCTGATCACAGCATGCAGAGCAGACGAAACCATCCCTATAGAACTCTATCCAAAGGC
The DNA here is from genome assembly GCA_007922815.1 of Macrotus californicus. Classification (NCBI taxonomy): domain Eukaryota; kingdom Metazoa; phylum Chordata; class Mammalia; order Chiroptera; family Phyllostomidae; genus Macrotus; species Macrotus californicus. Next base: position 300,966 of record VMDR010000195.1, on the reverse strand, counting down.
AGAAACATGAGCCAATAAATTGCTGGGTTTTAAAGCCCTGATTATGTGGGGTGATTTGTGATGTAACCACAGGTAACTGAGACAGGTGTTTTGTCTTGATTTTGTGTCTCCCTACTTCCTTGTATGTTCCAGACGTGAGGCCCTGGTATATTTCCAATGACCCTGCACTGCACTTGCCATCCTCCAGCTTCCCATCCACCGTGAGCACATGGCTGACTCCTTTGGCCCTAGCCCAGTGCCGCCTCCTCAGAGAAGTCCTCCCTGATTGCTCTGGCTGAAGTAGCCTCTGAGCCAGTTTGTCACATCGGCCAGTTTCATTTTCTGCTTGGCCTGCATCATGATCTAGAGACAGTGTGTTTACTTATTCATCTGCCCGACTCCTCGGCTAGGATGCAAATTCCTTGTGGCCAGGAACAGCAGATGAGCACATGAGAAATAAACATTGTCCAATGAACAAACGGAAGGAGAGAGAGCAAAGAAATGAACCAAACAGACCCCAGATCGGAGGGGGCGATTGCTTTCTCATCGATTCTGGTATAGAATCATTTACCAAACGTTTACTGAGCACCTACTATGTGTCAGAAACTGTCCTAGGCACTGGAGTTACAATACTGAACAAAATAAAGTTTATAGTATCATGAGTTTATATGTTAGAGAGAGAGACACTTAATCAATAAGAAAATAAATAATGCAGTGTCCTGACTAAATACAAAGAAAAGCACAGCAGCTTAAGAAGATGGAGAATAACGAGGGTGATATTTTAGACGAGAGGTCAGAGGAGCTTCTCTGGGGAGGTGACATTGGGCAGAGACCTGCGTACATGGAGGAAGCGTACCTGTGGGAGCAAAGTGTTCTAGGCAGCGGGAGCAGCACGTGCCAAGGCCCTGGGGCAGAAGACTTTATCTGGCCGGAGTAGAGCAGAGAGGGGAGAGCAGTAAGAAAGTGGCAACCGGGAGGTCAATTCTGTGGATTCCTGACCCAGCTCAGGAATTTGGGGCTTTGAAGCGCTTTTATGTCCAGAAAGATCAAAACTCTCCAGGGCTGGCGTTGATTCACATTCTTTATTTTGTGGCTTTTTCGATCACAAGTATTTGAAATCATGCTTCATCTGGTTACAAGCCCCATGGGTTTCTCTGTGCATGAATGTCTCCCCTCCCCCGCCGCACAGCAGTGCACCACCCGCCCCCCAGGGGCTATAACTGTGACTAAATACTGAAGGTCTACTCCTGGGGGAAGGGGGGTGTTCATTCTCCAGCTCAGGGGGCCTCTCCTCCAACCTCCCCCCTGCTTCCAGGGAAACATCCATGACTCACTGCTGCTGAATGGAGGATGAGCTCAGTCTCTGGGAACTGCCTTCCCAGCCCACGCAGCTGCTTGGGGAGCCTCATCCCTCACAGGTGTGGAGTGGGGAGAGGCAAGGCACGGGGTGGTGCTGATGCTCGGCCACTCATTCACTCCACAGACAGTGCTGGAGCATCCACCGGGCCCGGTGCTGTGCAGTTCACTGGAGATGCCCACAGGTTTCCGCTGGAAACCAGGAGTGTTCAAACCCCCTAGGAGAGCCCCTGCCAGCCACCGGCTCATGGAAAGTCTCAGGGTGCCCATCTGTAGAAGCAGATTATGATATTTGCCTGCCTGAGACACTTTACTGGCCCTTTTCAAGGCCCCGGTTGATTTTTTGACTTTTTTCTCACCCCTGAAAAATGTGGCCTTTGCTAATCAAACATGCTTACCTCTTGGGGTAGCTTGGGGAGGTAGTGACCAGCTGATGAGCACGCAGCAGCCACAAAGGCCATTGTGGGTCACACACAGCAGGGGCCTGGCTGGAGGGGCCCAACTCCAGAACCACGGACAAACTGAATCAGATTGAACAGGAGAATCCTAAAAGCTTGGGTAGAGATGTCAGTGGGAGTTTCTAGAACTCCCCTGATGCGCTTGGGAACCCAGAGAAACAGCAAGGAGGCTTTGCACAGCCTCCGTGTCCTCAGGAAGTCATCTGTCCCTCCCGGTGTCTCCACAGATTAAAAACTCCCCCTCCTGCTGGGTGTCAGCAGGCGAAATGGCCGAACAATTGGTGTAGAATGGGCACCAGCCGAACGGAATAGGCGCCAGCTGTGAGCAGCTGGAACATGTGGACCGGAAGGAATGCTGCCACCCAAAGGCCTCTCTGGGGAAGGTGACCCCTGAAGGCAGGATGGCCTCTCCAGAGTGCAACCTACAGAAGCCAGTGGGGAACAGTAGCTGGGCCCCTGGGGGTGGATAGCTTCCTGTCCCAACTGTTCAGGACAAATGCCATCCTAGAGTTGCTTGTTGTTGCTGAACTTGGGCTCTCTTGCATCCCAACCACATGCTGGCTCAGAGATAAAGGAGCTCATTTCTCAGGAAGCAGGTCTGGGAAATATCTGGGCCCTGCACTGCACGAGAGAGGAGAAGGAGTCCTGGATGATGAACTTGTTGACCCAAGCGGACCACCGGAGGTCACCCTTGCTTGCTGCTTACTGGATCAGAGAGTGCTGCTGGACCATCCGGTCTGATCCTAACAGCAGGTGATGGTAAAGCCTTCTGGGAGGGCCCAGGCCAAAGAGTCTCCAGGGAGGACTCAGAGGGTCCCTAGTGTGCCGTTGGCCACAGATGCAGTTGGCAGTGCTGTGACATTGGCTGAGTGGTCGTGGGCCCAGTCTGGGAAGGTGCCCAGCTGGAAGATGGTCTGTGCCCAAGTGTTGATGGCCACGTTGAGCAGCAGGACACCCATCAGGTTCATCAGGAAGCCGGCCCGCACCTGAAACAGAGCGCAGACTCGAGACCCCACACGCAGGTGGAGAAACCCCAGAGTCCTTCGCCCAAACCCAGCTCAGGAGACGCTCAAGACCCTTCCACCTTCACGTGACCCCAGGCTGTCACTCAAAGAGCTGTAAATGTCACCATTCAGTGAGTGGTGGCTAGGTGCCAGGTACTGTGCCTTGCAGCTGTCACAGGGCCGCTTACACCCGAGAGTGACCCTACAAGGGCTATTATTATTGTTGTTCCCATTTTACAAAAGAGGGAAATGAGGCTCAGAGAAGCTGGCTTATCCAAAGCCACATACCTCGGAAGTAATCTGGTGGGACCGCTAAACAACCCCCAACACACACACACACACACACACACACACACACACACAAGACCTGCCCGCCTGCCCCCTGCCCAAGCTGACCTCTCGTACTATACCTTCCGAACTTGGGCTAAAACCCCTTTTCCCAGCTGGGTTTTCTGATTGTTCCACCCTAGCTTTCCAGCCATGGACCGCACAGTGAGAAAGTCACTCCCTTTTCAAATCCTGTCCTCAAAGAGCAAGTCTCCCTTAGGTGCTACCATGCCCTGGACACTTCTCTCCTCCTTCCCAAGTTCCCTCTTTAACAAGCAGGGGTCCAGAACCTTCTTTAGGCAACTGTTTGTTATCAGAGAGAATGTCACTATTTGGCTTTTATTTTCCCCCTTTGCATTTATTTTTGGACGTGCCTTCAACGGCACGCCACACTGGTTTTCCATTTATATGTGCGTTACTAACTTTTCTTGTTAAATACTCTTATTTAAGTTCTTTTAAAAAGGCAAGCTGGTGTAGCAAAACTGTGAAAAGAACATCACCCCGGTGGCACATGGAAAGGGCATCGCCCACGGTGAGGTGGGGAGGGCGCTGGGCGAGGTCGAGAAGCTGCGTTGTGTCGCCTCTGAGCTGGGGGCTCTCAGAGCCCCTGGCAAGTCTGGAGGGCTAGAGGGAGCCTGAACAACACTTTGGGGGATCTGGGCAGAGGGCTGGCTCTTCCTTTGGTAGGCTCTTGGGAGCCTGGCTCAAAAAGCCTGCTCAGTTCCACCTTATTACTTAGTCACTCAGTCCATTAACACTTACAGGTTACACTGTTTGCTCTGGGATCTCTTCCTGCCTCTCCCTCTCGTTCTCCTGTCACTTATCCTGCAGGTCCCTGACACTGGGAGCCACCATCTTGAATTGGTGAAGCAGATCACCCCTCTTGGCTGCACCAGCTTAGGAAGGTTATTTGCATTCTGAGAGTCCAGTGTACAAGCACCCCAGGCAGGGGTGGAGGGGGAGAGGCAGCAGGAGGCAGGAGGAGAAAGGGAGGGGCAGACTTAGCAAGGAGCCTGGGCTCCCCCAGGAACACACTGCCCAATGCTGAGCCCTGCTGAAAACTGGGGGGTTCCCCCCACTGCTGCAACCCTGGACTTCCATCTGACTCCCCAGCTGGCTGGGCACTGAGGTCTACCCCCAAGTCCCAGGGTGTGGTCTGCTGCTCCTCTCTCCTAAAGATTCTGGGCACAGAACCATCAGCCAAATGAGCAAGAAGAGAGAGCAGTGCCCACAGTGAGGGGGAAGTCCCCTGTCCCTGAAGCAAACTTTGGCCAGTACTTTCTTAGGCAGTGTTTCCTGAAGCTGTCTAAGCAGAGTCTTTGCTAAAATGTATCTTCCTGGTCCCACTCAGAATGGCCTTGACCTGTGAAGAAATTGGAGGGCAGGTGGTGCTGGGGGCAGCAGAAGTCCTGCCCAGATACCTTGCCCACTGCCCGGTGTCCACCCACCTCTCCAGGCTCCACTAGAAAATGCCCAGACTCACCATGTCTTTGACCAGCAAATGTCCAGAGGCGAAGGCGATTGAGTTGGGGGGCGTCGAGACTGGGAGCATGAAGGCGTAGGAGCAGCCCACCGTGGCAGGGATCATCAGGTACAGGGGGTGCACTCTCAGGCGGATGGCCTGGGCCCCGGAGCAGATGGCGGGACCAAGGCATAAAGAACAGGACAGAAACCGCAAGAGGTAAAGACAGTTGGAAGGGGAGGGACTCGGAGACAGGTGCACAGACAGAAAGAGAGACAAAAATACAGGGACAGAGAAAGGCAGGGAGAGCGAGCAATAGAAAGGCACGAGAAGACAATTTAGAGACGATGAGAAATGCAACCAGAAATAAGAACACACAGACAAGAGAGAGGTAGTACACGGAAGTAGACGGGGAGACAAGAAGAGAACCAGACCAAGGGTGAGACGGAGAGAATATTCTCAAGGTTAGTGACAGTCCAGGGCCACACTGCAGGGTCGCCAGGACGGGCTGGGGTGGGGACATTTAGCTAGGACGCTCCTTCTCCAACTTGAGCATGCGTGGGAATCACCCGGAGGCTTGTTGGAACTCAGGTGGCTGATTCAGCAGGTCTGGGGTGACCCGAAGAATCTGCATTTCCAACAAGTCCCCAGGTGATGCAGAGGCTCGCAAATAACATACCCCCTGCCTGGTCCTTCTCTCAGCCAAACAGCCCCCACAGCCAGGCTCTGGGCACCTTTTCTGGGGGCCTCACTGGGCCTCAGGGATAAGGAGAGCTCAGGATGGCACATGTTGGCAAGCATTTCCAAGTTTCTGACTCTGTGGGTCAACCGTGCCTGTGGGTCGGTCTCAGTAAGTGGGCCACCGGTTCGTCCTCTCTCCAATGACACGTTCACTGACAATTCATGTCACTTGCTTCTCCAGCATTTTATTTTAAGATAGGAGCGTTTGGGCCTCTCTAGGGGAATCACCCCCTTGTGTGTGAAACATTTTGATTTTGATGATGAGCAATATTTGGAAGAAGGTGTCGTTTGCTAGTATCTTCTCCAGGAAAAGCAGCCCCTGCAGATCTGGCTGGCTCTATGCCCCCCGGCTGTATCCCACCTAGTAACCCCTCCAACTCTCTCAGTTGCTGGGTCCCTCAGATCCTGGGGGAAGGTGTGATTAAATCCCACCGCACTTAGCAAGAGGAGGGGAGCCCCCAACCCCCATTGCAGGTGAGAGAGTAAAATGGCACATTCATTTTGGAGGGCTGTCTAACAAAACCGTAAATGTACATACAGGCTCTTCAATCCAGGGATGTCAATTCTACCAACACATCTACATGCCACCAAAGGCGCACAGACAGGGAGAGGTCGGGGCAGCACGGCTGGATCACCGCGAAGGCGGGAAACAGATGACTTAGACAAATCAGCCACTCTCGATTCACAGTGAACTGTTCTCCAGCCGTTGACAAAGAGTAAAGTGTATCTGTGCGTGTATTCGCAAACGCAGTGTGCTCTCTGTTACGATCGATGCGTAAGTAAATAAAAAATAAATAAAGTGGTTCGGACAAGTGTGCCTGGTATATCACTGTGTGTGTGCAAAGCGTATACTCGCCACATTGATTTAATTCGGTCGATTTTGGATCGTATTGAGGTAATAAGACGCTTTGGTCTTCTTTCATCCATTCAAAGGTAAAACTCATGCTGATCAGTGTTTAAATCCCTAATATAATCTCTTCTCGATCATGGCATGTTGTTCTTTGCCTGTGGTCCTGGATTCATTTCGCCGTTTGCAACTTTATTTACACGTGAGGTGGAGTTGTGACATTTCCCCCTTGTCTCCACTTGCTTGCCTCTGGTGTTGGTTGGGGTTTGGCTAACCTTCCCCCTGGACCCATCCAATGGCTTTCTCTACCTTTCTGCAGCCTGGAACCTTTGGGTGAGTTGAGCGCTATCTGTTTCTCAAAGGTTCCAGCTCTCACCCAGCCAACTCTCCAGGCCTGGAGACTTTTAGAGCAGCGGCTCTCCCCGGGGGATGATCTTGTCCCTCCAGGGGACATTTGGCAATGTCGGAACACGTTTCTGATGGTCCTGATTTAGAGAGGGTGCCACTGGTTTCCAGTGGGTAGAGGCCCGGGGCGGGGGGGGGGGGTGCTAAGTGCTCTAAGTGCACAGGACTGTCCCCACCACTGACCCAAGGTGTCAGCAGTGCCAAGGGGCCCGGCTTCCCTGGGAGGCTACCGCTTTGCTCTCATCAGAATTTCTCCTGGGGTTATTTGATGACTCAGATTTTCTACTTCTGCTTAACCCAAATTTGGTAATTTATATTTTCCTAGAAAACTTTCCAAAGGAGGGAATTTGGTCACTTTGAAAGTATTGACTCTGGTTATGCATTTTTAAAGGAAAAAAAACAGTATATATATATATTTAAATCAGGGTTCTAACACTTTCGTGCATTTCGGAAGAGAGCGGTGATCAGGGAGCTCCCTGGTGGTGCTCCCACCAGCAGGGGGAGCTTTCCGACCTGTGTTGTTGGAGACCCCGGGGCCCCTCTTCTCCCCCTCCTTCCCAGAAGGACCCTCACCAGCTCCGCCAGGACGGGCAGGAAGATGATGATGGTGGCCGTGTTGCTGGCAAACTCGGTGAAGAAGATGATGACCGAGGTGATGATCAGGATGGCCAGCACAGGCGGCACGTTCTCCAGCGGGTGCAGCTGGTCGCTGATCCACAGGGACAGCCCCGACTGCTGCAGGGAGGAGGCAAGGGACACGTCTTCACACCCCGGCCCACCTCAGCTGCCACCCCAGAGGGCGGGGCCCAGGCGGGAGGGCTGGGGCCAATCACAGTGATGACAAGGGTGCGTGCCCCTTACTAGATGTGGAGTCTGAAGTTCAGAGGGCTAAGTGACATGTCCAAGGTCACACATTAGAGCCTGGACTTGAGTCATCTGTTTCTTGAACTCTTCTCTATTCCATACGCTATAGGTCGGGGCCCAAAGCCCCCCATTGGACCCCCAAACGATCCATCTGGGTCTCCAAACAATCCATTTGGGTCTAGCACCAGTAAATTCTAATTCGAATGGGAGAGGAGAATTGGATTCTCCAGGATAAATCTCCCCATTACTCCAATGACAGTTATTAATTAAAATGATATTAACAGAAGTGTTAGTCTTTTAAGTATTACATATTACTATGTCTCAAATGTATAATATATGCAAGATATACTATATTTCATATGTATGTATCAAGCCTATATTAAATACAACACTATCGATATGATTATAAATAATAAAGATCTCTATGACCAACAATAGGAAAGTTTATTACATGATAACACAAATATGAATGTTATAACACTGTATTATTATTCATTATCACAACCATCACCATTATTGGGGCTTTATAGGGTACCAGGCACCTGCATGCATCACCCCCTGAGTCTTCCCTGTCACCCTATAAGGTAGACATTTGTCCCTGTGTTACAGAGGGGCGATCAGAGCCTGGAAAAGCTTCTGTGATGCCCATAGTATCCAAAAGTAATGACTGAGATGCCATTCCCACTGAAGGCCATATGCTTCTGTAAGCTAACGTGCTCCAGCAAAACTCCCTGTCATCCAGGTGCCCTCCTGGGGGCACACCAGTCTGTCACTGCCCCTCTTAATATAAAGAGAATGCCCAGAGCTGAGCCGACCCCAGCAGGATAGAGAAAGGACCTGCAGGAGTGTCCCTCGCTGGCCCCAGACTCCACCCCGCCATTGATACTGCAGAATTATCTCCATGCTCTCTCAACTGAATTCTCGGCGGGTTACTCTATTCTGAAGTTACACAATATGTATACTCCTGCCTGGGGGAGTACCTGGGAGACAGTATCCTTAGGAACCAAGAGTCCCCACACACTTTCATTAGGAGCCCACAGCAGCACAGCTGATGTAAAATTGTGCTCTCTTCTGCCACCTGGTGGTGCCACGCAGCAACATCTTAAAAACCCACCAAGTCGCGTCCGGCAGGTCAGGTTTTGTTTTTTGTTTTTTTTTGTTTTTTGGACAAAGATAACAAAGCTATAGGCTTAGATGTTGACTGAAGGCAGAGTTGGGTTAGTCTCTTAATATTTACAATCACATGTGTGTCACCACAGCCCTTTTATCGACCCAGGACCATCTAGTACCAATACACTTTGGTCCACCAAAGAAACTTCATACATTTCTTCTCTGATTAATAGAAAGTGTACTGCTTATCCAGAGCCTAAAATTTCATCATGGATTCTAGAATGCAGCACACTGCTTTTCAATGAATAAACTAACACACTTGTCCCTCAAATCTGACTTTAAAATTACCTTCAACGAATGAACATGTTTAAAGATATTTTTCCCTAAATCAGACCTTGTAAAATTAAGCTGTTTCCTTTATATCTGCGCTGTTTGTCTGAGAGCCTAGAAGTTATGGTGCATGGCCGAGTCAGGACCCCCGCCCCTTCCCGGGCCCGGGAAACGTTCAAGGGGAAAATGAGGCCACTGGTTTTCCCCCGAGGCCACAGCTTTGGCAAAGGGACAGCAGTGTGTGCAGCTAAATGGAGAGAGGCTGGAGAGAGGGAATGTTAATGATTTGTATGAATGAGAAGCCAAGAACTTCCCCGTAGCCAGACCTCTGGGTGACGGGCTTCCAGCCAGTGTCCAGCGGCCACTCAGGCCCTTGGCTCCGTTTCTACAGCCACAGTGAGGCCTGGCAGTCTCATGAGAGAGGAGAACCCCCAAGTGCCTGGGGTTCTCTTGGGGGCTTCACCTGCACACTCTCATTCCCTTAGGAATCAGAAGCTCTGTTTCCTTGGAAACACACAGCCCCACCATGTGCCAGGGACTCTGGGATCAGCAACAGGCACGGTCAGAGGTGGTGTGGCCAGAGGGTGAGGAGAAAGGGCTCTGGAGTCAGACTCAGCATGCTGTCCACCTTCATCCCTTCCAGCTGTGATGTCCTGGTCAAGTAGCTTAACCTCTCTGTGCTTCACATTCTTTATCTGTACAGGGGGATATCACAGTACCTGTCTCAGACGGTTACTATTGGGAGAAAAGGAGCTAATCTACAAAGCATTTGAGTAGAGTGCTTGGGCACCCGGTGTGTGCCCAGTACATGTCAGCTGTCATCAGTAGCATCAAGAGTCGTAACATGCCAGAGGTGTCAGAACCCTCAGAAATCACCCAGTGCCGTGGCTGTCCAACTGTGTCCCTTACGACCCTCAGGGAGGCCAAGAGGTGCCTGAGGTCACGCTGCAGGATAGGAGGGGGCTGAGCTGGCAGGACAGTGCTCTCCTGCTCCCATGCCACTCCAGTCAAGTCCTTCCCTAGATCTCACATCTTGCAAGGAGGGTGTTACAGGGTCAGTGACATGTTTAAAGTTGACCTCTCAATAGAAAACACCCTTGACTATCCTTACAAGACTCATAAAACAGTAGACTCCGCTGTGTGTGCACAACTCTGTGTCTTAATTCTTAGGTACAGAGCCAGTGTATTCGACTAAAAGAAAGGAAAAAGAAGGCTGCCTACGTGAGGTGCGCATTCCAACCAGGGTCCTGCCCACAAGCTGTGTGATCTTGGGCAAATTAATGGACATCTCTGTTCCTTGATTTCTCCAAGGGGTTGTGGCAAGGGTTAAGGAGTACTTGTAAAAAAAAAAAAAAAGAAAAGAAAAAAACAGTTCCTGTGCTAAACAGGATTTATTATTATTTATTTAATCGAACAGTTAAATAAATTGGGCACTCTTACAGGTATTTTGCTACTGTTAACCTATTTATCTTTCATGACAACCCCATGAGGTAAGCACTAGAATTCTCGGCGTCTTATGGTTGAAGACATCGGGGTGCCGATGAATAAACTAACACACTTGTCCCTCGAATCTGACTTTAAAATTACCTTCAACGAATGAACATGTTTAAAGATATTTTTCCCTAAATCAGACCTTGTAAAATTAAGCTGTTTCTTTTATATCTGCGCTGTTTGTCTGAGAGCCTAGAAGTTATGGTGCATGGCCGAGTCAGGACTCCTTTGCCCCAATAAGTGAGATGACTTGCCCTATAATTGGAACTTACAGCCAGCTCACAGTCTGGCTCTTCACCATTTCATTAGGCTACTTCTCCAAGTAAAATAGTAATAACCACCACTACAATAAGAAAACTCAGATCTCCAGCAGGCAACGAGGGGTTGGGAAGGAGACACGCACTTCTACTTGCTCTACTGCAATGTAACGCTGACCTTCGGTGACCTCAATATATTTGTAGACCGGTTTGCTGTGGCAGAGACTAAATGAGCTGCATAAGACAGTGCCAGAACAAGGCCAGCTTTCCGTCCATGAGATGGTAAAATAATAATAATAATAATAATAATAATAATAATAATAATAATAATAATAATATTGAGAGTACCGAGGTCACAGGAGTTTCTGCGTCTGGTCTGCACCAGCCCTCTGCTGGGCGCCGTCCACACCCCCATCAAGTAAGTCATCGACCCTCAAACACAGCTCATCTCACAGGGCATATCCACTAATATTATTTATGCAGAAGGCATGGGACACAGTGGATAAGACAGATGTGATTCTCGCCCTCACAGAGCTTCCTTTCTGGTAAGAGAGACACCAGCACACAGATGAATGAACAGGGCCACGCGAGGGGTAGACAGAGCATGAGCAGAGCAATAAATGGAGAGTGACTGTGTAGGTGGGAGGCTACTTTACATATGTCGGCCAGGAGGTCCCTTCTGTGTTGGTGACCTCGGATCTGAGGGGTGAAGGGGAAGGACCCAGAGATGTCAGGGAAGAGCATTCCGCTGAGAGAAAGCAACTCAAAGGCACTGGGGAGCAGATGACTTGGCAGCCGAGGAACGCCAAGGGGCTGCTGGGACTGCAGTGGAGGTGCAGAGAGGAGAGAGACAGGGGCTGATGGGGTCTGTGGGGGGGCCAGTGGGAGTTCTCAGGCTAGACTCTGAATGTCTGGGGAGCCGTGGGCCACTTTGAGGCAGGAGAAAACTGGTGAGAAGATGAAGTGGGTGTTAGCGAGTTGCCTGAGCTCTGCGTAAGCCCTGGGATTGGATTCCAGCCCTGCGGAACCAGCACGTGGGAACCCACACACCCAGACTCACCCCGGCTCCAGCCGAGGACCCCTAAGCCACAGGAGACCGCTGAGGCCTGGCAAGGGCACTGGGCAGGGGCTAGGGAGCAGGACGCACCGAGAACACTCTGGTCCCTCCGGGGCAGGCTGCGCTGCCTGGGGAGGGGCTGGGACCAGCAGGGCCCAGGAAAAGGCAGCAGCTGCCACACAAAGCTCCCCTTGAACAGAAATCCCAGCCTGCTCCTGGTGCTGGGCCAGAAGCCAGACTGGCCTCCCAGCATGCTCAGCGGCCCTGCAGCCCAGCCTCCACCGAGAGGCAGGCTTTGCCCACCACCCTCTGAGCTCAGAGAAGCCTGTGGGGTGTGGGGTGCCCCCTCCACCTCCTGCCTCAGGGCCAGGCTAGGTGCATCTCTGTAAACAGCACCATTTCCACAGTTTCTCAGGGCAAGAACCACTGTCATCCCTGACCCTGAATTCCCTCTTCCCCCAACATGCAGCCATAATAACCAGCTCTGTAGGCCCTGCTCTCAGTTCTCCACACGTATGGACACATTTAATCATTGTAACAACGCTATGAGATGGGGTGCATTAGTATTCCTATTTTGCAGATGAGCAAACTGAGGCGCACAGCTAAGAGGTGAAAGATCTGTGACTAGCCCAGTGGCTTGGTTCCACACCCATGCTTTCTACCTTTGCATTGCATGGTCCTCTTCAGACCTGGATAGCATGTCACTTTCTCTGGGAAGCCTTCCTGAATACATCTCCAGTAGGAGGCAGTTATGAGAAGAATCAGACAGACACCAGTTCAAATCCCAGCTCTGCTACCTACGAGCTGTGTTACCTAGAATTGGTCACTTAACCTCTCTGGTCTTTGGGACTCCTAAAGTGGAGACACCAAGAGTACTTTTGCTCATCCATCCTTTGGCTCGTTTTGAAACTGTGTTATTTACTGAAAAAATGAATAACATAAAAATACAGTTCACACAGAAAACCGGTAGCTGTGTGAAGAACCTAAGTGTGCCTCTCTGACTGCCTTCCATGAAGACCCTGTAGCCCCAGCGCAGGGAGAGCAGGCAGCAGATGGCCTTCACTGTCAGCCCCAGACTCAAGGGTGGCCTTGTTCAAGGTCACACCTGCTCCTGGGGAGGCTTGTGTCCACACATGATGGACGGATGCGGGATAGAAAGGCCTGCTCATCTTGGACCACCTGGGACATCTCTGAAGGGCTATCTTAGCTAGGTGCTCTCTAGGGGTTTGGTGGAGGCTTTGCGGGTTCTGCCTCACCCCTGCCACAGGAGATGACCTCACGGTCACCGAATAACCTAACAAACCCCCTGCTCACTTCTGCATCTCAGAGTCTGCTTCCCGGAAGCAAAGGCTGCACGAGCCATGGTATAAGGATGCACAGGCACTTCTCAGCACTCCCTGCGTGCCAGGGCCTGCATCAGCATCATCTTCTTTCATTGCTTCCCACCACCCTGTAGAGTAAGAACTTTGAGCCAATTCATAGGTGAGAAAACTGGCATCCAGAGAGGTTAAGGAACTTGCCCAAAGTGCCCCAGCGAGGGGTGATAGAGCTCAGATTCGAATCCAGGTACTCGGATCCCCAAGCCCAGGCTTCTGACTGGTGTATACCTTCATAGGTGTCTTGCACTGTAACACTATTTGAACCTGAAATTTCAAATTGCATTTAAAAAGAGAGCAATCTGAGGAGTAGATGCAGGTTTCCTTCTACTTAATTTTAGATCACTCTTTCACTGGTTGGGTTTTGAATGCATGGGCTCACAGGGAGCGATGTCGGTGGCAGGGCCCCGCATCATCAGCTGTGGTTGCTGTCCTGGCCCTGCCATCTCCTGCCCGCACAGACGTAGGCAAGCCACTGGGCCTCAGGTTGCTCTGATCCCTCATCTTTCAAGCAGGGCAGCACCAGCATCTACTTCGGGGGTGTTTATGGAGACCAATGCAGTCAGCATCGGCAAAGGGCTTCAAGCAGTGCCTGGCACTTGGGAAGTTCTTGAGACCGACCGAGCCATTGGGAGCCTGGATGCTGAAATTCCATCAACAGGAGTTCGAATCCCAGCTCCTAGTAGAGTGCGATTTTATGATCTTAAGAGGGTTGCTTAATTTTTCCGTGCCTCAGTTTTCCTATCTGTGAAGTGGGAGTTTAAAATATTACAGGGACCCTCGGGTCCGTGTGAGGTTCCGTGAGGTGACACATCACATCACATGCTGGACATTGAGGCTGAGAAGGGCCGACAACCCCGAGAGCTGGTGTCTTCTGAAATCCAGCACCCTTGGGGCCTCCCTCGCCTCCCTCTAGTCCTGGCCTTGTCTCTGAGCTCACAGAACCCTCTAGAATAACATTAATAATTAATTAATAGTCAAAATATCTAACATTTCTATCACAGTGGCTAAGAGCACACACTCTAGAGCCAAACTACCTGGAGTCCAATCCTGAGTACATAGCTGTTTGACCTTGGGCAAGTTACTTTACCTCTCTGTGCCTTCATATCTTAATCTACAGAATGGAGATAATGATGGCATGTACTGCCTAGGCTTTCTGGGAAAGCTTAAGTCAGTTACTGTGTGTGAAGCACATTGGATGGGGCGAGCACACTATGGTAGCGTTGTTCCTCTGTGCTCAGAGAATGCTGAGAGTCGTGATGTTATTGATACCAATAATAGTATTACATGCCTTGTGAGCTCCTTGAGGGACTGATCGTACCTTATTCCTCTCCTCCTTCACAGCACCAGGCACTGAGCTGGGAACTAGGATTATCCCAGTTGGTAAATAAGGTGGCATCTGCTGGGCCCGTGCATCACTGGCTCTTATGCTGAGCCTGCAGCTGGGACCAGGACCTGCCCACACCTCCCCAGGCCTGCAGCCCACCTGCCCTTCTTACCTCACAGCCTTTGGCCATGGCGAAGCCCCCTCCCAGGAGGATGATGATGTTCCAGGGGATGGTGTCCTGGGCCTTCTTCCACGTCAGCAGGGGCTCTGTCTCTGTGTTGGGAGCTGGGCAGAGAGAAGACACTCATTCTGAGGGTCAGACCCTGGTCCCTGCAGCCCTGTCTTTGTGGGGACACTCAGGTTCCTCCAGGAAGCCACAACCTGGCTCCAGCCTCTGATTCTGGAGGGTTAGGGAGAAAACCCACAGCATCATGGTGGGCCGTGTGCTCTATTCAGAATGAAATAGTTTCACGGCTCCCTGTGCCTTGAGAATCTCCTGGGACCCGGCATTCCACATGCAGGACCCCCTTGGAGTCTCTCAGCAGCCCTTCTGGGTAAGTGTTACTTTCATCTCCACACAGAACAAAAGGCTCTCTTTGGCACTGGATGTACAGAGAGGAAAGAAAGAGGAGGGATCTTCAGGAGGAAAAAAACCTGCGGGAACCACTAGCCCGTGGAATTATGGGATGATTTTCGTTTTCCAAAGCGGCGGTGCGTGCAGTGGTTAGAACCAGGGTCAGCACACTCGTCTGCAGAGGGTGAGGAAGTGGGCCCTCTAGGCTTTGCGGCCTCTGTTGCAGCTAGGCTGCCACGGTGGCATGGGGCAGCTGTGGACAAAACGTGCGCGGATGGGCATCCCATGAAATCCTACTTCCCACCGGGCCTTGCCACTTTCTCTCAGCCCCTGGTGCTATTTTCTTGTAAGACAGAAACCGTTCTCTGTTTCAAAACCGTGAAAGGAATGGTGAACAGGGACAGCCGTGTTCCCTGAAATGCACTGTCCCGCACCCGTCTGCTGCCTACCTGAGGGTCTCTTCCCTGTAGGTATTTGAGTTTGCAGCCTCCGTTCGGCAGAACTAGGAAGGCCAGAGGTTTGGTGTGTCTAAGGGACCTGCTGATTTCCAAGTGGAAAAGCAAGGCCCAGAGGACATAGAGACTGGCTCAAGGTCACCTGGCAAATAGTAACAGAGCTGGGGTAGCAGACATCCAGGGCAGGGTGCCCCAGCTGAGAGGAAGCCCTGGGCCTGCGAGCCCACTCCCAGGTGACAGAACCGCGGATGGAACCTGACCCAGAGTAGCCAGGCCACAGGCTGGTCAGGAATCGATGAGGCTACGAGACAGCCAGGTCGGGGAAAATCGGTCCAAATAAGAAAAAGAAGTATTGATTCACGTTAGAACATGGCTCAACCTTAAAAACATGTTCACTGAAAGCAGTGAGCCACAAAGGATCGCATACATAACTATGGTTACATTTATAAAAAAACTACCTAGAAGAGGGAAATCTACAGAGAAAGTAGACTGGTGGTTGTCTAAGGCTTGGGCGGAGGCTAATGAACCAGGGTTTCTTCACAGGGTGACGAGAATATTCCAAAATTGTGTTTGTGACTGTCCAACTCTGTGAATATACTGAAAACCATTGTCTGGGTGATTTGTAGAGTATGTAAATTATATCTCAACACAGCCATGATATATACATCATTATATATATATATATAAAGAATAAGCCGGACCAACCAGAGTCTTACTCTCAGACGTATCAGTGGGAAGTAGAGAGATAAGTGGGCAAAAAGAAGTGATAATAAAAGGTGAAGGAATAGACAGAGAGGTCGCCCGACATAAGAGGGGCCTTCGTGGCTGAGGTTCCCTGGGGAAACAGAAACTATGAGGAAGTGGACATGACCAGGAAGTGGAAACTGTGAGGAAGCAGAAATGATGAGGAAGCAGAAATGATGAGGAAATAGGTACTAGGAGGAAGCAGAGGCTCCAGGGAAGTGGACAGACTCCAGGGAGCATGCGCTGTAGGACCAGAAGCTACGAGGGGACAGGCAGTAGCAGAGGCTGCGGGAGTGAGCGGGTGCTGGCCGAGAGGAGATGCTACGAGGAAGCAGAAGTGATAAAAAGCAAGAACTCTAATGAAGTGGACACCAGACCGACACAACAGTTAAGACACAGTAGAAACTATGAAGAGACCAAGAAAGGGCACGTGGAGTGGATGGTGAGGAGAGCAGTTTGGAAATGAGATGGAGAGGCAGAGATGGTGGGACCCTGGGCAACCCGCTCAGCCTCGCAGAGCCCAAAGCCCATGGCCTGGGCTCCTCGGACCCAGTGCCAGCCTCCTTGAGGGCTAGCTCTGCCCCAGTAACTGCCGGTGGGATCCTGTCAAACCCTCTCCGGCCCGATCCACCTGCTGTGCCCCCCACACTCCAACCCCATCCTCCCTCCACAGCTGAGACTCTCCTTTGAATATTCCATTTTCTTTAGCAACAGAAATTTACTTGGATTGTGACCCCTACTGCCTCACTCCTGCCCAGAGCTCAGGGTACCCGCCAGGCAGAGATGGGCACTCCCCAGACAGAGATGGGTCAGGCACACAGGTGGCAGGTGCGGGCCCTTCTCCTGGCAGACACCTGCTGGAAATCCAGTGGGGTCATGTGTTGGCGCTCTGAAGGCCAAGGCCAGCCTACAGGCAGTTTGGTTCGGAGGGCTCGGTGATTGTTTGAAGCTGAATTTGAATGCTTTTTGGAACTTTTGCCTCACTCCCCACCACTTCCTAATCATTGAGGCCCAGCCTGAGGTTTTCATGTTTGGCCCCTTAGGCAACTGAGTTGCAAGTCCAAGGGCGGCAAAGTCTTTGTACCAGAAAGTAAATATTGTGGGCTCTGTGGGGCCAAGAGGCAACGTCATTGAGGCCATGGCGTAGGTACTTACATAACTAAAGAAAATAATAGCCCACAAATTTCTTACAGAAAGCATTAAAAATTGTATTTCTGGACACCGAAATTTGAATTTCACGTCATGCTCATGTGTCATGCATAGTTTTCTCCTGATTTTTCTCAACCATTTAAAAATGGGAAAGCCATTCTGAGCTCGTGGGCGGTAATTGGTAACCCTGCCCTGGGCAGTCACCTCTGGCAGCCCTAAGCACCCAGACAAGGCACCCACCCGCTCAGACAGGGAACAGGGAAGAAGCAGGGTGGCAGGTCCCAGGCACGGGCCCCACCTCCAGGGCACAGAGCTTACTGGGCTCCCGAGACCCCAGCCCTGAGCCCCTTACCTTTCCAGTCAAACCACCACTTGAGGGAGGGCCTTTGGGACGGGAAGAAGAACAAGATGGTGACAACGGCCATGCCGGTGACAGCGTCAGAAGTAAACCTACAAGGACAGACAAAGCCCCCAAAGCACGTGACCCTGGGTGTTGCAGCAGGCCAAGGCTGGGCAGATTTACAAATGAGCGTCTGTGCAAGGGAGGCAGGGCTGCTGTGACGGGGCCTTGTCGGATGCCTCTGGACTCCGTCCTACACTGAAGTCCGCACGGGTGCAACTGCCCGTGCGGGCAAAAGCCCCTCATCCACGGCTCCCTGGGGCTTTTACAGCCTGCTCGAGCCAAACAAATACTTTTCTTCCCAATCTAAGGGCCCTAGGTAAGAGGACATGACCACAGAGGAAAGAATCTGAGAGCTACAGAATCATGGGGTCCCACGGATCACCGTAACTGGGGTTCCTGTGACAGCCCTGTGTTTGTTCAGCTTCTCTTTGCATTCCTCCTGGGACAGGCAGCTTACGACATGGATATAGAACACGCTGCCATCAGCAGAGCCCAGGTGGAGCCAGCCTCAGAGCCCTCAAAGCCTAACTAACTACTACCTTTCAAAGATCCATGAGGTGTCCTGTAGGGATTCAAGCTCACAGAAGCCTGGGGCAGGCATCTTCTGTTTGAGATGAGGAACCCACGGCTCAGAGAGCAGAAGTAGCTAGCTCAAGGCCAGATCGTGGTCCGTGGAGGAGACTGGCATCGAAACCAGATTTTTCCAGCTCCAAGTTCAGTGAAGCTCAGAGCCAACGCCTAACAAAAGCTTTTTTAGCCCACGCATTTGGGAAGAAGATTATTCAAATGCCCAAGAAACTGAAAAAGACAGTCAATATCACTATATAGAGGAACATAAATCAAAACACTAGAGGAGCATTCCGTCTTTACCTCTGTGAACAGACAGGCCCACTCAAAAAGGGCGGTAATACCGAGTGAGGACGCTGGCAAACGCAGGGGTGGTAGGGAAATAAACATTTAACCTTCTAGACGGTTGCTGGCAACATGTTCCAACACTCTCCAAGTGAATACCCCTTGATCTAGTGATTGTACTTCTAGGAATTTATCCTCAGGAAGTAACTGCGCTCTTATACGTACACTACGTACAGGGATGTTCATTATTGATGAGGGCCAAAAAAAATAGATGTTTAAGTAAACTGTGTTTAATAATATATATGTAAAAACACCCTGCATCTGTTTCTTTACATATATAAGATAATATCCATCTTTATGTATTCACATAGACATACAAACAAGCAACTCTGTATTAAAAACAAGTTTTTATTTGCAGTATTGGACACAATCCAGAAGGAATTGATAAAATAAATGAAAATACTCCTATTCTGTAGAATACTCTGCAGTGTTTAAAAAGAATGAAATAGCAACTTGTCCGTGACCATATTATTATATTTTCTAACTTTTCATTACATGTCTGTGTGTACGTATGAGTACACGCGCGTGCGTACACACCAAACTTTAATTGTGAACGCTGTTGGGGAGTGGGACGGAGGGGAGATGAAAGGCAACTAAATCTTACTTCTTTAATTCAGCATTGTTTAAACTTTTTATCAGGAAACAAAACAGAAAAAAAGCAGATCACGGTATGTTCACTGTAGTCACATTTCTGTCAAAAAAAATCTTGTGTTCGGATGGGTTTCTTTTTAGGTAGTTTGCATGCGTTTTTAAAATTAGTTTTCCTGAAATCTACAATTAACATGGAATCGAAGGCACCCACTTAGAGAATACAGTTAAGTGAGTTCTAACTAATGTGGTCCTGCAACAAGCCGTGCAACCGAGGGATGGGGTAGCGCCCGGACGGGCGACTTTTTAAGTCGGGGAGCATGTACCTCAGATCTGGAGACAGAGATTCTGGGTGATTTTTACTTTCTTTGTGTTGTCAGAATACTTATGACTCCCATTTTTCAGCTGAAAAAAACCCAAAACTAAGTGCCTACATTTTGGAAAACTAGAAGAATGGTAATCAGAGCCACTTCTCTTGGTTCTGAGAAACTACATTTTTCTTCCCCGTAATGACCTTCATGAGACCAAAACTGGCATCACCCGTGTTAGCGGAGGGCAGGCCGAGGCCCCGGGGTGAAGCAGGGGAGCTGCTCCATCCAACGTGGGAGCCAGCGGCCACACGTGGCTCGTGGACGCTTGAAATGCGGCAAGGCCAAACCGAGATGTGCAGAGGTATAAAATGCATGTCGGATTTTGAAGATTTAGTATGAGAAAAGTAAAGTCTCTCAAAAATATTTTTGTGTGGATTACATGTTGAAATCATATATCGCGTTACCAAAAAAATAGATTACTACGATTATTTTTATCTCTTTTGACTTTCTGAATGTGGCTATTAAAACATTTTAAGTGGCACACGTGGCTCACTATACTCCTATGGGACAGTGCTGGTGGACATCATCAGATCTCACCAAATCCAGGGGACACACCTGCCACCGCATCGTGTCCTGACTCACGCCAGAATTCGACACAGTTGCCCGCTCGGTCTCCCTAAAGCCCTCGCTCGCTTGGCCTTTGCCAGTCCATGGCTCCAGGCTCTGTGCCCACCTCTCTGATGGTTTCTTCTCCATTTCTCTGATGGGATCGTTCTCTACCCGGCTCCTGGACACTGAGGTTCCTCGAAGTCTGCTACACTCTCCCTGTGCTCTTTCCCTCGCTGAGTGCATCTTTTTCTCTGGATTTAAATTTTAAAATTACATGACGACTCCTGGATTTACATCTGCAACCCGACACCTCTGCGCTTGCATATCCAAATGCCTTTGCAGCATCTGAGAGACACGTCAGCCTGGACAAGTCTAGACCAAGTTCAGAATAGAGCTGTTGATCAGGTACCCCCACTCTCTCTAAAGAATGTGCTTCTCCAACTAAGTGCCACCAACGTGGGGACTTCTTTCCCTCAGGCTCCCAAACTCAACCATAGCAAGACCTGTCCTTCCTAACTTTGAAACGTATTTTGGCTGCTCTGTCTCCATTGCTATGGCCTTCATTCAAGTCACTGAAGCCATTGCCTGGACTGGCGTCAGTACACTTCTGTAAAAGGCCACACAATAAATATTTCTGGTTTTGCAGGCCACGTAGTCTCTGTCACACCATAGCAGGAGAGAGCCACAGCCAGTACGGCGTGACTGGTCCGACAGGGCTGCGTTTGTAGGCACGTTTGAATTTCATGTCACTTTCATGTGCCACTCACCAAGTCTAATATGCACAGCTGTTCGTGTGGGAAAGAATATGATAAGTAATAAGTAATACAAGAGTAAACTCTTGTGTGTTGTATATTTACAACCCTAAATCTACTTTTTCTCCACCCAGTATTGTCTTCTGATTTTTCTCTAGCCATTCAAAAACGTAAAAACCACTCAAACACAAGGGGTGGATCAGGTGTGGCCCGTGAGTCTTAGTTTTCTCACCCCTTAGATGACAGGGGTCATCGAGGTGATGTCATGGCTCCTAACTGCTCTGTCCACCTGTATTTTTGCCTCCACTACCCATTCCCTAGTAAATACAATGAATGTTTTACGGAGTTCTTCCTTTGAGCGATTCGAATCATGTGACATATACTAACTCATTTATGCTCAGAACAATCCAATGAGAAGTGTGCTATTACAGAAGTGTACAGAAGTGTACATTTTACAGATGAGGACGCTGAGGCACCCACAGGTTAAGTAACTTCAAACCCTCCAATCATTTCTATTGCTCTCATTCAAAAAGACCAAAATGCTTAACATGTCCAACAAGACCCCCACAATCTGGCTCCCGCCTTCCCTTCCAGCCACATCTTGCCCACCCTCCCCCCTTCCCACCGGGCCTCGGTCACACCATGCTTCTGCCGTTCTTCCCATGCCCTAAGCTGGTGCCTCCCTCAGGCTCTCCGCGGGCATGCCCAGTGTGCCTCTGGTTTTTACCTCCACGCTTCCTGGCCTTCTGTTCTCCCCAGAACTCTCTGAAGTCAAGGCCCTCGCTCTACTCTTTCATCACCCTCTCTTTCTTTCACTGCACTCATTACAATAAATTATTTTGCTGCCTACTTGTTTTGGTCTGTGAACCCAATGCCTAGCATAATGCTGAACACATATTAAGCTCTCAATAAATGTTGACTGAGTGAATGAATGAATGAATGAATGAATGACATGCTCAGGGCCGTACAATTTGTAAGTGGAGACGACCCTAGAATCCAGTCTTGTCTGATTTCAAAGTCGAAGCTCTCAATACACGAGAACCCAAATGTCTTATCATCCAAACCTAAACTCTTCTGAGAGGAAAAAAAAGGAGCTGCTGACAATCACCAGGGACAAGGGGTATGAACCTATCCCAGGTCACCCCTGCTGCAGTGGGGCCTCTCCAGCTGCACGTGGCCCATCCCAGAATCTTCCCTGTTGGACTCTGTTCCCTGGGTCCCCAGAGGCTCACCCAGCAGGAAAGAGACTGGCCCAGCCAGGGATGAACTTCGGATCCCGGAAGAAGAGGAGAAGGGCGAACATGCAGAAAAGGATGAAAACGGCCTGTTCAGCAAACCTGCAGCACAAATATGCAGGCACATGGTGACCGTGGGCTCCAGCAGACCATAGGGCGAGAAGGCCTCAGGCAGGTGTCCATGGGGTGACTGGGCCCAGACCCCGCCTCTGAGAAACTGAAGGAAGTAATTCACCCTTTAGGAAGCCTCTAGAGGAGAGGGGTGTCCCGTGACATGAGTGGTTCCTGCCTGGGCCTACCACACTCAGCCAGGATCCTTCCTAAGCATCAAGCACCCCCTGTCCCCAAACTATTTATATCATTTCTACTGGGAATTTCCCAGAGTCCTAAGAAG
The DNA here is from genome assembly GCA_007922815.1 of Macrotus californicus. Lineage (NCBI taxonomy): Eukaryota > Metazoa > Chordata > Mammalia > Chiroptera > Phyllostomidae > Macrotus > Macrotus californicus. Next base: position 278,449 of record VMDR010000195.1, on the reverse strand, counting down.
AACTCAGAGACAGAGAGAAAGAGTGAGACAGACAGAATCAGAAAAGCAGAGAGAAAGGAAGCAGACGGAGGTAGGCAAAGAGAGAGGAAGAACCACACACACAGGCAGACAGATGAACACAGAGTGGGACAAACACAGAAAGGGACAGACCTGAAGAGAGAGGTACACAGAGGTAGAAAGAGAGAAGCCTCAAATGTTGGGGTAAATATCTACCCAAATGTGCCCATTTCAGAGCTTGGGAAACAGGGCCCAGAGAGGGTTAGTGCTGTGCCCAAGTCACCCAGGAAGTTAGTGGCAGAATCAGCCCTTGGGGGCAAGCCTGCTGACTCCTAGTTATTTTTTACCACATGAGACACATACATTAGACAAGGTCCTGGAAGTCACCCGAGGCAACGCCTCAATCTCTCTAAACCAGGAGGGAAATCTCTCTACGTACCAGGAGGGAAAGGGTACATTTGGCAGGAGAGAGGCAGGTCCCCACCCCAAGTACACCCCAAGAGGCTATCTGGTCCTCAGAGTGTCTACCCCAGCACCAGGGCAAGAGGCTGACCATTAAGCCACCTCCCTACCCTCCATCTCCAGGGTCCCATCTCAGGCTATTGGTCCTGATATTCCCCTGGGACTCAGCCCCCAGCGACCCAGGGGTCAGAACAGGACTGTATTGAAAATCTAATGCCCAGCTCTCCCCGACCCCTCACCCCCAAGGACCCTGGGCCACGCACTTCATGGGCCCCAGATTCTGGAATTCCTGCTGAATCACAGCTCGAGCCCTATCTTCTGCACCAGCTCTGGCCTCAGATTTCTTCTTCCTCCAGCCCCTGAAACAGAAAGTGGGGAAGTCAGGAGTGGCCACTGCAAAGATGACTAACTTCTCCCCAGCCCACTACCACCTGGCCAGGCCTCATTATCTCTGTTCTGCAGACTGCAGTGGCCTCTGAGTGGTCTCCCTCTGCCTTCCCTTTCTCACATCTGTTCTCCCCACCTGTAGCCTGGATGGTCTTTTAAAAATGTGAATCTGATCATACAACTCCCAGGGGGCCCTTTGGCAGGGGGGCGGGGGGGGTCAAACATAAACATGAATAAACAGACAAATCAATGGAATAAAACAGAAAGTCCAGAAATGCACCCAAACATACATGGGGATTTAGTCTGCGATAAACTCGGTTTCACAGATTGATGTGCATTGATGTGCGAGATGGGCTGTCCAGCCAACGGTGTTAGACTTGTGGGTCAGTGGGATTGAACTAAGAGTCCAGAAATAAGCCTGCACATCTAGAATCAATTGATTTTTGACAAGGATACCAAAACCATTCAGTGGGGCAAGAACAGTCTTTCAACAAATGGAGTCAGGACACCTGGAGAGCCACATGCAGGAGGAGGAGTGTGGATCCCTACCTCACACCATATCCAAAATTCAACTCCAACTGGATTGAAGACCTAAGTGTAAGAGCTGAACTGATATACCTCTTTGAAGAAAACATAGGGGTCAAGTTTCATGGCTTTGGACTAGTCAATTGTTTTTGAGACACATAAGTTCAAAAGCCCAAGCGATCAAAGATAGAGAAATTGGACCTCATCAAAATTAAAAACTTTTGTGTGTCAACAAATGGTGTTGGGACAACTGGCTGGTCATCTGGAACAGAAAATAAGATTGGATTCAAAGCTCACACAGCTCCCTCAGGATAAACTCCAAATAGATTTTTTTTTTAATTAAACATAAAAAAGTTAAAATATCAAAAGAAAATATATGATTACTTTTTTTATACCTCCTGTAATGGGAAAACCCTTTTAATTATAATGGAAAATTCAGAAGCTATACGAGAAAAGACTGATAAATACGTCTGTACAAAATTTTCTCAAAAATTCTCTATGAAAGGAAGTACTGAAGAAAAAATGTTTGCAACTCATGTTGCAAAACAGTCACTAGCTTTTCAATATGTAAAGCGCACTGGAAATCAATAAGGCCAATGCCAACAGCCCATCTGAAAAGTGTACAAACGATATGAACACAGTCTAACAAGTCACAGAAAAGGAAATAACCAATGAGCCCCGTGAATATATCCAAACTTTTCATATTGCCCCTCAACATTAAATGTCGCTCAAAATTACTCTCAATAAAATAAATGCGGATTATTTTTCTCTTATCAGATTGGCAAAAAATCCACTTTTCTCTATGGAAACAGACACTCATCCATGGTAAATGGTGCAATTAGTACAACTCTTATGGAGGATGACTTGACAATATTTGTTAAAATAAAAATGTGTTTTTATTAGTGTATTAGTATTGATGATGGGTGAATTAACTGAGGGTCTGGGCATAGCAGGCTGGTCACACACACCCCGTAATCCTCACATCCCGGGGAAGTGGAGTCTACTCCAGTCACCACATGAGAAGGTAACAGGAAGTTATAAGAACAACCCTCAGTTGACCTAGAAGGCTGAGACTCAGGAAGGCCACTCCCAGGTGAGAAGGAACCTGTGTCAAACACAGTTCAGTCTGGCTCAAACCTCAAGTTAAACAGGAGGAGTACCTCAAGGTCATTCCCGCATACAGGAAGGCGATCCAGAGCCAGCCCACCAACAGGAACAGCACCATGAGCGGGAAGGCGAAAATGAACCAGGAGCCGAAATTCACCACATCGCACTTCGGGAAGAAACTGGGGGAAAGAGGGCAGTGAGAGCCAGCCAAAGTCAGCCATGGGGGGCTGGGGGGAGTCAGTACATGCACATAGAAAAACTAGGAGGCATATGTTAAATTTTAGCAGTGGGCTGAAAAGTATTTCAAAATTGTAATTTTTTTCTACATTTTCTGAGAATTCTATAACGTGCCTATTACATGCATAATCAGAATAAACTAATAAAATGTATTTAGGGAGCAAAGCCCAAGGAGAACAGGCAGGGCCACTATTTCCCTGTCTCCCCAGGCTCCCAGCTGCAGAATCAGAACCCCATGCCACTCAGCATTCTTTCTAAGTCCCCTCCTCACAGACCAGAAGGTCCAAGCCTGTGCAATTAAATGTTGCATATTATTTGCATGTAATTTGCATGTAATTTACTCCAGAACCTTCATGTTTGATATTTTTACTCACAGCTCCTTCATGTTTGATATTTTTACTCACAGCTCCACATTCCCAACCCCCCCCCCCCTCCCGATTTCTTTTAAAGTTGGGACAATGTTCTGCTCATACCAGGGTGGGAAGATGGCCTGAAAACTTCCCGACAGCAACTGCTGCCTCACCCATCAACCCCACCCCCAACTCAGGCCCTGCCTCTGAGGCTCCTGGACCCACATCCTTCCTGTCCAGCCCCTTCCGATTGAGGACACCACCGGACCAGCGCAGGCTGTCCCCGCATCTGAAACAGGGCCATCTTGGCTTCTGGTGTTTTAGTTGCTAACCCAAAAACCTGAAACACAGCCAGGTCTTGCTCAAAGAACAGAGATGAAAAGACACCAAAGGTGGGCAGCAGGCTCAGACCAACTGGAAAGAAACTGATGCCCGCCCCAGCCCCTTCCCACCCCTCCTGAATCAGAATCTCTGCAACCGAGACCCAGGTGTATTTACTTTTTCCCTGCCCCATGGTGACTCTGACAAGCGCCCTTTAGCTGAGGACTACCTGTTTCTACCATCACATCGTAAAAACCAAGGACTTTAAGAACCTGAGAATATAGAAGAGGTTTAAGGTTTTCAAATCAGCTCATGAGGCCAAACAGGAGTGTGCTTAACATTTCTCATGAAAGCAATTTCGATTACCCACAAGTACAGTGCCGATTTATGTATCCCAGCCCTGCTCTCGGCAAGATCTCCGCTCTCCTAACAGGTCCTCGATTCTTTGGTTGAGTAGCAGCTCAAGAAATTGGCCAGCAAGTGGGGCCATGTTGAGTGTCAAAGACCTTTTACTGTTACTTGTTTGCCAAATGCTTACCTTTGCATCCATGTGCATTAAATAAACCTCTGCCAATCTCCACGGCACAGGAATCTTAGAAACCCTGCCTCTCAGATTCCTAAAATCTGAAAATCTTAGAATCTTGAAATACAGGCATTTTAAAAATCTTTGAGCTGAGAGGCTTGGAAGGATGGAATCGACGTGTCCTGCTGTCTGAGAATCCTCTTATTCTCATGCCTGCCTCTGTTTGAACAGTTTCAGTGATCAGGACACTTGTCCTTCTGGCAGACCCCTCTCCACTGCTGGCCCGGGTTGAAAAGCTTCTCACTGGACAGGACAGCCATGGACCAGCGCCTCCATTTGGGGCGTTTTTAAAACAGATGCCACATCATGTCACTCTTGTGCCCTCAGCTTCCCCTTGACTCCCCACTGCCTGGCCTCTCCTTACCCCGTCTGCTCCCACAAGGCCCTCCACCTTCTACACTCCCACCTCGCTGGTCTTTTTGCCATTCACCTTTGCGTGGGCCAGTCCTTCTGGAAGACCCTTCCCTCCGGTGTCCATACAGTTCACCCCCTCACTTTTGCTCAAATGTCCCCTTATTAGACAGGTCCTCCATCCGTGACCAACCATTATAAATACCACCCACTTCTGTCCCTCTACCCCCTTATCCTGCTTTGTTTTATTTCCCAGCTTATCATACTGACATATCCCATGTGCGCTTGCTTTTTCTTTTACTGCTTGTCTCCCCACCAGAACAGAAGTCCCTTAGGGCAGAGACTGTGCTGAGTTTTGTGCCTTGTGAAGTCCCAAGAGCCTGGCCAATAGGATGCAGTCAAGACTTCTCTGGGTGTTAAATGAAGGGGACGGGGAGGAGAAGGAAACTCCAGGGCCAGGTGGGGGACACTTGCTTTTACCTCTTGAGCCCACCAAGCAGAATGAGGTTGGGGGCCGTGCCTGTGACAGTGGCAGTGCCCCCGATGCTGGCTGAGTAGGGGATGGAGATGAGGAAGCCCTTCCAGATGTTTTTGCGATGTTCCTCCTCCTTGGTGGAGCCGGCTGGAAGATCCAACGGAGCCTCTGCCTCCTCGCGGCAGTCTTTGCTTGAAACAAACCCGAAGAGAAGCCGCTCAGAACACACTCAGCGTTCCTGGCTTCCCGGGGAACACAGCCGACACAGTGCTTGGGAGGGGGCCACTGGCAGTCTTTTGAGAAGGTAATTTGGCATGGGCCTTCAAAACCTCTAAGAACATGCAACCCTTCAGCTCAGGTGATCTACTCTAAGAATCTATCCTAAAGAAATTAACTGGGTAAAAGCCTCAGGTGTGGGTACAACAGTTCATGTGGTGTTAAATACTGTAAGTTAAATTGAGAACAATGGAAATCTCCATCAAAAAGGAGTTGGCTAAATAAAGGTGGTCCTCTTTCCGGATGGAAGGCCAATGCCGCCATTAAAAACGATGCTTTGGATGAGTGTGTTAAGATGAGAGGTGTCCACTATATAAAGTGAAAAGATAGGTAATAGCACTAGTTTTTTTATTTAAAAATATGCTCGTATTTCATGAATATCTAAGTATTAAGAAAAGTCTGAAATGGTCATAGGCAAAGTCGTTTTGGTGCCTTTCTCGGGGCTTGGGCTATGGGGTTTTTTTTTTCTCTATTTGTATTTTCTGGGTTGCTTTCCTTGCACAAAGAGTTTTGGGAGAGCATGAGATCAAGAATTGTTCATTACATAATTAAAAGATAATGCTGTTGACACAAGTGCACTGAGGTGGAAGATGTTCAGTATACTCCATTAAGTGAGATAATAGCATGTATAGCATTACCAATATTCTTAGTTAAGAAAATGTATTTATGGGCACAGGGAGGTAGCAAGAAATAATCTAGAATGGTATTCGCTTAACTGGTTTAATGCTGAATATTTTTGTTGTTGTTGTTTAGGAGTATTTGTTTGACTTAATGCAATTATAAAATGTTTATAAGCAAATGAAATTAAGAATGGTTCCTATGCAACCAATCAAAAGTGTTTAAAGAATAAAAGGTCTTTCAAATACCTTCTGGCCTTAATTGCTACATGAGGGGCCCCTTCTCCAGTGGGTGATGAGGACATGATCTGGAATCTGAAAGGAACATAAGGAAGCAGCTGGAGACCTTTGTCCTGCATGGCCTGACTTCTCAAGGTGAGCTCAGGAAGTGTGGCCTTTCTCAGACCCGGGAACCTGACCAGGCTGAGCCTCACAGCAAGAATGAGAGAGTAGATAGGGCTCTGGGACTCATCTAGTGCGACCCCTTTGTTTGGATGGGGAAACTGAGTCCAGAGAGGGGACGAGGTTTACATCCAATGGACACCGAGTCTCCATCCAATGGATGGAGCTTCCATCTAATGGACATGGAGTTCCAGAGAGTGGCGTCTGGTCTTTCCAATAAACTCAGCACAAGCTCTGCGTAGTCAGATGGTTAAAACTGATGCCCGGTTGCCTGGCAGTGAGTCCTGAGCCATCACAGCGCCCATAACTCAAAGCCGGACTCGAAGCTCCCAGATGGTGCTGGGAGGGAGCTCAGGCCGTGGGATAAGAATCAGACATAAAAGATCAGGTTCCTTCTCTGCTATCCCTCCATCAGCTCCCATCTCATTCAAAGTCAAGGCTGCATCAATGGCCTATGAGGTCCCACATGCTCTATCCCTCCACTAACGCCCTCTTGCCATACAGACAATCTCTCTGGCACCACCTCCTACCGTCCACTCACCCAGCTCCAACCACACAGGAAGCACACAGGCTTCCCGTCTGTGCTGCACTCTCAGGAACTGTGCACCTGCTGGTCCCTCTGCTGAGAACATTCTACAGATCCCCCATGACCCCTCACCCCCTTCAGGGGTCTGCTCAAGCACGACCTTCTTAGAGAGGCCTTCCCTGATCATCCATTTTAAAGCTGCCCTGGCCACCTCCAGGCCCCCTCCCTAGCCCTCTTTTCTGCTTCCTTCTCCTGCATAACACTCACAACCATCCGACATATGATGGATTTTACTCGTGTTTGTGTTCCTTGACACTGGGACGTAAGTTCCACAGGTCTGAAATTTTTTGTCTCTGTGTGGCTGCATCCCCCAATAGTGCCAGGCTCATCCTAAGCTCTTAATAACTACCACTGGCTGAATGAAACAGACCTGGTTGATGCCCAGCGAAGCTGAGAGCAAGTCACTTTCCTCCCCACTGTTTCATCCCCATTAAATCAAGATAACAAGGCCTTTGATAACAAGTGCTGCCATCGTGCATGGAGGGCCGAGCAGCCTGCTTTGTCGGCATTATTCCATTTAATCCCAAAACGATGCTATAAGTGGGTCCCATTATCATGTCCACTTGGTAGGTGAACCTCACTGAGGCACAGGAAGGTTAAGTGACTTGTCTAAATGACACAGCAGGTAAGTGGCAGAGCCAGGGTTCCAAGTCGGGTCTGTGGGGCTCCAAACCCCAGGATCTTAACCACGTTGTCGTACACAAAAGACACCAAAGACCAAAGGTACCAATGGGTGCAAAGGTGCTCCCTGACTCACACAAGTGTGAAGAATTATTATCGCCACATAGAATAATTTTCCCTAGAGAACCTCTCGACCTGGTCTGTGCCCCTCTCCTCCTTGACCAGTATATGGCTTGCGCTCTCCTGCTCTTCTGAGCCCACCTTGGAGACCCTCCCCTTACCAGAACTCTAGGGGCTTAATGTGTCCCACTGCCCTGACTGCATTTTGCATTTTTAAGGGGTCTGTGGAGGTCTATGCCGAAGCCAGAGGTTGGACACTTGGTCAGGTCGGTCATGTGGAGAAACTTTCAGAGATGAGAGGAGGCTGCTTGCAGCCCTGAGTGCTTGTTCATCATCTCCTTGGACCAAGCACTGGCTCCTCTATGATTTGCACCAGGAACTCACTCTTCTGTGCTGGCAAGAAACTGCATCTCCGTGGGCACAGTTTGCAGGCCTGGAAGAAAGCATGATGGCTTTAGTGTCGTGTGGATGGGGCAGGAGTGTGCCCATCCTTCCGTGGGAACCTTTTTCAGGCTCCATGCTCTGCCTAGGGTCCCCTACTATTCATTCAATCAAATAAATCAATCAAATATGTCACTCAACACTCCATCTTCCTGTCCCAGCCACCCCTGTTTGGAGATGACCCCAGAGCTGTGGGCAGGGAATTAGCCGCAAGCCTCCTTGACAGTCCATAACTCAAGCCTAGGCTTACCCGAGCAGCCACTGCCAAAGGGATGTTTGGGAAGGACTGGCTATGAGTGGTAATGGATCAGCGATGGGATGGCTGACCCCAATCTCCCCTTCCCTCATTCAAAAGTATTTATTGAGCACCTACTATGTGCTATTGACTATGAGCTTGCGGTACACAGTGAACAATATACAACAAGGTTCCTGTCCCCATGAAGTTTATGTTCTAGAAAGGGAGACAGACAATAAACACAAAAAGAAAAATTCATGTAGTGATGAAACTGATGGAGAACATAAAACTGGGCCACGTGACAGAAAGTAAGTGCAGAGCGAGCAGGGGGAGCAGGTAGCCTGCTGTCATCAGGTCAACAGAAAGACACCATGTGTTGATGGCATTGGTTCTGAGGCTTCAAGGATGAAAAAGAACCAGTCACATGAACAGCTTTGAGAAGAGAGTTCCAAGCGACAGGAATAGCAAGTGCAAAGGCCCTGGGGTAAGAAGCTTAGCAGAATTGAGGAACCATGAGAAGGCCAGTGTGCCGGGAGGGTAGAGAGAAGGGAAGGCCTAGGGGAGACAGGGAGTGATACAGGCAGAGGTCAACAGAAGTGAGAAGTCAACTCCAGGATGGTGAACCCTTGCAGGATTTAGAGCCCAAGATAGACATTGTGTGACTGACATTTTGCAAACATTTCTGGGTCTGGTAGGGAGAATGGGCCATAGAGGGGCAAAAGTGGAAGCTGGGAAACCGGTTCCAAATCTGTCGCATTTTCCAGATAAGATAAGGATGACAGCACAAGGCTAGTAGCCATAGAGACGCTGAGGGTGAATAAGTTGTGAATGTGTTTCGGTTCTTCTTAGACAAGAGCTTGGTGCGACCTGCAGCCCAGGACCGAGACGCAGTCACATCAACCCTAGCTGGTCCCTCCATCAGTAATGTCACTGAGTGACAAGACATGAAAATCCATGTCCTTGTGGAACTTACCTTCTGGTTAGGCAGACAGACCAGAAACAAATAATATACGGTATGTCAGGTGGTAATGAGTGTCACGGAGGAAAATCAAGCAGGAAAGCGGGCCAGTATTCTGGGATGGGACAACTTTTTTAAAGGATGGTCAAGAAATGTCTGACTGAGAAGGAAACATCGGACAGAGACCTGAAGAAGGTGAGAGGGTGAGCCATGCCAACCTCTGAGGAAATGGGAGAGCAAGTGCAAAGGCCCTGAGGTGAGAGGGTGACAGTGTGTCTAGAAGCAGAGGGGAGACCAGTGGGGCTGGAGAGACCTGAGGGAGAAGGAGAGGAGCAGGAGGTAAGATGGGAGAAGCGGCATGGGGTGGGGGTGGCAGGAAGTGGGCTGGATCACCCAAGGGGCTTGGGGATTATAGCAAAATCTTTGGCTTCTCTGAGTCAGGTGGGAGCAAAGGCAGGGGAGTGTCTGAGCTGAGGAGTCAGGACGGGATCTGACTTTATTTTCAAAATATCCCTTGCTTGATAGGTCAGCCTTCCTAGGAGCCTATGATAGCGTTTTGAAGACAAGACAAATTGAAGGGATTAAAAGTTCGTGCACTGAAATCATCACCAAAGGCAAAAGAACCCGTCCCTGGGTTCTAACTGGTAGCTGAACACATGGGTTCTCTGTTCAAATCACAGCTCCATCGTTTGCTATGCGATCTCAGACCAGTGGTTCCCAACCAGGGCCAAAACACCAAATCTGCTGGCTCCTCGACCTTGGACTTCCAACCTCTAGACTGGGAGAAACAAATACCCAGTCTATGGGATTTTTGTTGCAGCAACCCTAAACAAACTAGGATACCATTTAAAGCAGGGACTGGCAAGCTGCTTCTGTAAAAGGCCAGATAGTAAAATATTTTAACTTTTAGAGGCCATATGGCCTCTGTGATTAGCTATTCAGCTCTGCCGTGATGTCAGGGAAGCAGCTAAAGGCAACACATAAAGGAACAAGTGTGACTAAACCTTTATTTGGGGGCACTGAAATTGGAATTTCACATAATTTTCACATGTCCCAAAATATCCTTCTTTTGATTTCATTCAACCATTTAAAAATATATAAACTATCCTTAACTCACACAAAACAGGTGCTGGGCTAGATTTGATGGGCTGAAGTTTGCCAGACTGCGACCTACAGAATTTCACAGGCATCTGAGCACCAGCAAGGACTTAGTTAATGTGAGTTACTCTTGAGAAAGAATATCAGAGTGGCCCCTGATGCCTGGAAGTGGTCTGAGCCAAATACACTATGTTGTTCTCTTATGTTGGACCTAAATAATCTTACACATCACTGACCTCAGACAAAGTCACTCTGAGCCCGATAAAATGAGCCAAGGCAAGGACACCAGAGTTGTCTACGAACAAAGCCACTTGCCTCCCCCAAAATATCGAGCTTCCCCATGCTTGCGGAATGAATGGCTGCTACTTCCTTACCCAATCATTGAGTTGCCCTGATTTCCGGCAGCACCCAATCTAGAGCAATCCCTGCTTCCTTAGACCCCTCTCCACACGACCAGACAAGAGTGCTACGAAAGGTCCTTTCTCACACCCTCATACTGAGGTGATGCAGCCTGCCCTGGCGTGCGCTCTCCCTCACCATGACAACCGAAGTAAACTCCCCCTGTTCAACTGCAGACGCTCCTGGGATCCTCCGCCTTGTGGACCTGGAAGGCAGGCCTAGGCTCCAGCCACCACTCTTTTCCCTTCTGCTCTGCCCTCTCTGCTGCTCCTTCCCTGTTTGTACCATGAGGGAGCAGGATTCCTTGCTGGCTGCCTGCGTTATGTTGACTGTGCCCGAGCCTGGCCCTGCTGACCACCAGCCAGGGTCTGAAGGCTAAACGCAGGCCAGTTCACCGGGGCCAAGGGCACACAGGCAGGCCTAGGGCTTCCCGTGGTGGGAATACACGCCCACGTGCAGTGCACACGGCCAGAGGTCAGGGCACCGAAGCAGGAGGTGTTAATAGGACACCGATGCTAGATGCAAAGGTCGCTCCCCAGGGGATGAGCAGACAGGAAGAACTATGACCCAGTGACCCCCGCTCAGCCCCTACCCATTGCTAGCTCACTCTGTCCCCTTCCCTCCACAGCGCTGGGCAAACAAGAGCACTTCCTGAGGGTGCCCAAGTCCCGCCCTAGAGGTTCTGCTTTAGGGGCTCTGGGGCCTCAGTATTGTTGAAAGCTCTGCAGGTGATTCTTTTGGAAAGCTCTGGGCTGGAAACCGCTCCCCTGACGTCACAGATCAGGAAACTGAGGCCCCCAAGGCTCCCCACACCCTCAGAGGGGGCATGCGTTCACCAGCAGACCTCAGTTCCTCCCGGCCCCTGGCACTCATCCATGCACCCCGGTTGCTGCCAGCATCTGAGCAGAGGAGCCCCGATGTAAGACTGTTTATGAGATACGCGCTGTACATAAGGCTGCTTAGGAGGCTGGGTTTAGGTAAGGTCTTATTCAACTGATACCGGTACCGGAGTTTGTACCGGGCAGGGAATGAGGACTTTCCCATCTGTAATCTTACAGCAGCCTCGGGACAACCTGGGAGAGCAGGGCAGGGGTTATCACTGTCCTCCTTACACTTGGGGAAACAGAGGCCTAGAGAAGTGGATTAAGTTTGGGATCAAGAGGACCGGAAGGGTCAGCAGCACAGTCAGGCTTGTTCCCAGACTGTTGATTCCGCCCCCCTTGAATCTTACTCCATCTCCAAAGGTGCCCACCTGGCCCTTGGTGGGTCAGACCTGGAACTGTGAACCCTACCTAGTCTAACCTTGATGTTGGGCACACAGAAGCCCTGCAGGAAAGAGTTCTTGCTTCAAATGAGGTGAAGAGAACTCCAGGGAAAGTCAAAGGGCCCAGGTGAGGCAGGTTCACATCCATGCATTTGCTGGGCACTCACAATAACCTGGATGGTAAGGATAAATACCCCCACTTTATCTATGAGGAAACTGAGGCTTGCGATAGTGAAGGAACTGGTCTATTCAATCCTTAATTCCACACATGTATTGAACACCTACTACGTGCCAGAGGGTGTTCTAGGGGGACAAGGCCACAGCAATGACAGAGACAGACACAAGCCCCTCTGCAGCTCGGAGTCCACAAGGAGACGGAGAAATAAATCCCTCACAAAGAGGAGGTGCAGGAAACTCCGACCATGCATCACGGTGTGCGGTTTATTGCCGGCTCCTCGTAATTCCTGGAAATCTTATCACGGTTTTTATGCAACTGCCACACAGTAACTGACCTCTTCCTATGTTCCTGGTTCTCATTTCTCATGCAAGTTTCGCAACAACATATGTGACATGGGAGGACTGCCATGATTTTATAGTTGAGAAAGGAGCCCCGCCCCTGGCCTCACGAATGAAGAGCAAAGGAGGAGAGCCATGCTCAACCCAGCCTCAGACAGGCTTTCTGAAAGCTAGCCCCTTGGACGTTCCTAAAGGAAAGACGTGGGTGGCAAGAAAGAAGAGCCAGGTGGCTCCTTACAGGCCGAGGGACATCGGGCAAATGCTTCACCACTCTGAGCAGCAGTTTCGTCCTCTGTCAAATGGGCACGAGGACAGGGCCACCCCTGCAGGGCTGTAGGGGAGATTCGAATGAGAACACGCAGGTAGGAGGACGCTGAAGAAGCCACCGCCCCACCCCCCAGGGCTTCTCAGTCCCCAAAGCGGTGCTAGGACCAGAGCTGGGTAAAGGAACTGACGGGGAAGCAGCAGGCTGCCCTCCAAGGCTGAGGACACCTGGGGACTTGTCCAGAGGACTCTGTCTCGCTCTGGCATGGTGCTCAGCTGCACAGGTCCCAGATTTGGACAGAGCTCAGCAGCTGACTCACCGTGTTACTTTGGGTAAACCGTTCTGCCTCTGAACCTCAGTCTCCTCATCTGGAAGATGGGGATTGTTAGGAAGATTAAATGAGCTAATGGGTGTGAAAAATTTAGCACAGTGTCTTCAGAAAATGAAAGCACATCATCATTGTCATTGTCGCTGTGGCTGTCCCTCGTGGACTTAAAGGCCCAGAGCCTCCTCACCCCTGACCTGGCTCACTAACAGTGCCTCCACTCCCTCCACCCCTGTCCTCACTCACCTCACAGAGCACAGAAACTGGGTGAAAGGGAGCATCTCTCTTTGCCCTGGAATCAGCTTTGTTTTAGGTCTCGGGCCAATCATTAACCAATCGTGGCTGTCTGATTCCACTGCCCACAAAGGCAGGTGGCTGCCCCGACCTCCCCAGGTCTCCTACCTCCCGTCACCCTGCAGCAGAAGAGAGAAGACTGAATTGTGCTCTGTGCCCAGCATCGTGTGTGACCTTGGGCGACCCTTCCTGGGTATCAGGTTTTTTCTTTATAATAAGGAACTTGGCTTTCACATTTTTTTGGGGGGGGGGAGCCCTAGACTATGAAAAAAGATCTTGTGCTGGAGGCGGGATAACAGTGGGTAAGACCACAGGCTCTGAAGTCAGCCTGTGTGGGTTCAAACCTTGGGGCTGCTTTATCCTCTTTTATTGGTTGTAGAGAGAGAAAAAGAAGGAGAGAGGGATGAGACTCAGTTTCCATCCTCTGGATGGGGCCAATGCGAGCTCTTTCTCACTCAGATGTGCGACCTTAAGAAGAGTCTTGGCAGAGCGTAAGTGCTCAGCAAATATCTGCTTGTTACTTGGAAGCTCACTGTATAAAACAGACAAAGCAGCGGCAGCTAGAGTCAAAATGGGAGAAGGAGGGAAGTCTTCCCTGCCTACCAGGTAGCTCTCTTGGAGCTGCAAGGCTCAGGGTAAAAAGTAGGAGGACCAACAAAGCAGATACTATAAAGCAGGGATCCACAAACTATGTCCCTCGGGCCACATCCAACCCACAGCCTGCCAGCTAAGAATGATTCTAACATTTTTAAATGGCTGGGAAAAAAATCACTAGAAGAATATTTCATGATGTAAAAATGGTACACAATTTTAACTTCAGCACCCAGAATAAAGTTTTATTGCAACGCAGCCACACACATTCACGTCTGCATTGTCTGCAGATGCTTTCTCTGCAAGGGCAGAGTTGACTTGATGGTGACAGAGGGGTCGGCAAAGCCTAGACTAACTACCTGATCATTTGCAGAAAATGTTTGCCCACCCCGGCCCTAGAGAATCTCTTCCCTTCCACACGGGAGCCTTTGACCTTGCCTAGATCCTGGCTCTGCTGCTTTACCCACAGTGGGGTTGACTCTGAACATATCACTTCACCTCCCTGAACCTCATCTATAAAGCACTTGTAATCATTTCTAGATTTCAAGGCTGCTGCGGAAATAAAACAAGCAAGACCCCTTATCGCATGACGGGGAAATAACCTTACCACAGTAAATGAGACTAATGTAGACGGGACATGGATCGATATTTATATTCTCAACAGATATATACTTATTATAATGCATATTTCAAAAAAAAAACATAACTAGCACACAAAACTCACGGTGTCATGGATACTGTTTGTTGTGTTAGCTGCAGCAAATGATCCAGAGGTGCTGGGGTGGATCTGCCATCCCTCTCTCAACAAGTGGCTTCCATCTTTGGCTGCCAGAGCGTCTCTCGCCCCTACCATCATACCCGTTCCCATTGGCTAAGCTTAGTCACATGACCACATCTAATTGCAAGGGAGGCTGGGAAATTCAGCCTTTTCTCTGCCCAGCTATGTGCCCAAGTGGGGGTTCTATTACCAAAAGAACAAAGGAAGAATCAATACTGGGTATAAATTTGCAATCTCTGCCCACATATGCACCAGCGTATAAGCTTCCTGCTAAAAAATAGTTATATAAACAAAAAAAGGATGTTTTAAAGCAGACAGGATGTGGCCGCCATTTTGCAACCGTGTTGGAAAGACCAAGGGAGTCACAGAGATGTCACTGAACACCCCTGACGTCTTTCTGCCTCTGAATTGATCCCGGAACTGCCTTTCTCTGACTTCTTGATATTTGAGGAAAATAAATCCTTTAAGCTGCTTGCAGATTCTTTTACTTGCAGCCGAAAGAATTCTCACTGATGGCAGCTGGTTTCATGGGTAAGAGAGTGGGTTCTAGAGCCAGACTGCTGGGGTGCAAAGTCGGGCTCAGTCATGTGCCTGCTGTGTGACTTGGGGAAGCCACTTTCCCTCTCTGAGCCTTCAGTTAATCATCTAAAAACACGGCCACTACTTGTGTTTTGTTTTACTTAGAATACAGTTTCAGAGGCTTGAGCGAATCCAACCCCTCAGTTCACGGCACATTCTCCCTCTTCTGTTGTATCTATTTATTTGGTCCCTTTATCTCTATTTCTCATTCTCATCCTTCCCAGCACAACCACTCTGCTGAGTTTTTACTGTGTAGCTCTTCATTTGTTCATGTTCTTACACAATGTTTTGTCATTGTGTGTATTTTAATTTACATAATGGTACTTACATAATGGAGATGTAGTCCAGATCTCCTTCTGGCTTTTTAAAAATCACAACTATGTTTTATGAGATGCATTTATACAACTCTATTTGCTCCTAAAAGCAGCACAGCGCTCCACGGTGTATGCCCACCACACCTCACCTTCCCCTCACTACTGATCACACCCACGCGGCTGCCAACTCGCCACAACGGAGAGTGCTGCGGGGAGCATCATCCCCCGTGTGCCCTCGTGGTCCTGCGCCAGAATCCCTGTAGCATTTGCGTTCGGGAGCGACACTGTGAGTTACAGGGCATGTGCCCATTGAAGCTGATCGAATATTTGCAGAACGCCCTTAAGAAACGCAGACCCAGGTCCCCCTCTCTCTAGTGGTGCACAGAGTTGCAACGGCCCCCATTCCTGCCGTCACTTGACATTAGCCAGCTTTCTCATGGTTGTTTCAATTGCATGTCTCTGGGCATTATGGACTCTGAGCATCTCTTCAAGCGCTTCAAAACAAGGCTTGATTATAGTACTTATGACATAAGACTGTTTTGAGAGGTGGAGATAATGTATGGAAAGTGTCTAACTCTGCTTAATACATAGTAAATGTTCAATAAGTGCAATTTTT
This sequence comes from Macrotus californicus, assembly GCA_007922815.1. Lineage (NCBI taxonomy): Eukaryota > Metazoa > Chordata > Mammalia > Chiroptera > Phyllostomidae > Macrotus > Macrotus californicus. Next base: position 262,359 of record VMDR010000195.1, on the reverse strand, counting down.
TAAAGTGCCATGGTTTGACTGAGTTAATTTGCAGTTATTATTATTATTATTAAAATACTTGGCACATGGTAGGTGCTCAATAAGTGTATTCCCTTTGCCTTCCCTGACAGCCGCTGGACAACCCCACTCCCACTCCTCCTCATTGCTGGGGTTGGTCCCCAGTCCCTTTCCCCAGCCTCACCTGCATTCTCTTCACTCTCCCAGTTGAGGTCCTTCTGAGTCTCCTTCTGGCCAAAGAGATTCTTCAGGATGGCGATGGCAATGGGCAGCATCATGGTGGTGGAGGCGGTGTTGCTCAGCCACATGGACATGAAGGAGGTGGTCACCATCATTCCAAGGATGAGCCTGGAAATGGAGGGAGTGAGAGGCAGATCTGAAACTGGGGCCCAGGAAGTCCTCTGGTCTGAGTTTGCCAGCCCTGGGGCACCCAGCCCATTCATTTCACAGATGGCCCCCATCGCAGGGTAGAGTTGCTGTGGCTTGGCACTCAGATCCTCCACCATCTCACCCCAAAGAGCCTTCCCAGGCCTCTCTCTCCGCCCCCACCACCACTCATACCAGGAGCCCCTGCTCAGGCTCTGCTGGACTCCTCTTCGGCTCACACACAGGCCCTCATTCATCCCCGGCTGCCCTCCCTTTGAGCGACCCCGCCCACTACCAGGAATTGAAGTTTCATGATCTTTTTTCTTTACATTCAACTTCTAACCTCCCTGCCATTTGTTTAGATTTGTAGTATGAAGTCAGCTCGAAGTGGATCTTTTCTCAACGGCTCAACTAATTATTTTGACCCCTCATCATTTATTGAAACATCCTTTCCTCCCCCACTGATTCAGAGTTCTTCCGGATTATTTATTCAGTGCTTTTCCATCTATTTCGGAACTAGTGCTGCCATGTTTTCATCGTGGAAGTTTAACATATGGTGGCCAGGAGACCCATCCATTCTTCAAGGTCAGATGTAAGGGGCCTCCAAGAGGTCACCCCCTGCCTCTCATGTGGGCTCCTATGGCAGGTGTGTCCTTTGGGTATCAAAGCCTGCTATAGACGGAATCTCTTCCCAGGTTCCGAGCCTAGCAGAGTGCTTGGCCCAGAGTGGATGCTAAAAAACCTACAAGTTATCCACAACCTTCTTCTCCCTCATCCCTGCCCCCACCTCCTGATCCCCATCTCCCCTGCCACCACCCTCATCCTAGCTATTAGCATCTCTTGTCTGGACACCCAGAACGGTCCCCTAACTGGGCTGCATCCAGCATCTCTCTGCTCTTCTGCTCACGACGCGGCAACCAAAAGAAATTTTTTTTTTTAAATGCCAATCTCCTCATGTCACTCCCCAGTTTAGAACTCCCAAGAACGGAGTTTCACACCCAGGGCACGACTGCGGATATCTTTCAGGATGGAAAGGGAGGAGAGAAACACATCTTTCTTTTACTAACATCTAAGAGAAGTGACTTCCTTCTGTGATACACATAATCCAGAAAGTTCAGTGGTATTAGAAGTGCCTGGGACTGGGCCCCCAGTTACGGTGAGATCACAGATATTTTCACATCGCATTGCTGTATCATAGGCACAGACATCTTGGAACACCGTCGGCCCTCTAAACTGCCTCAAAACTGCGGTCACTGTTAGGCCAGTTGCTAGACCTCATCATTTCCCGGAAAGGGGCATACGTGGTGCTCCGTCACAGATTTGTGGGTTTTATAGAATTATTTGGACGACTGTGTGTTGCTGCCATTGTTGTGGTTATTGTAGTTTTAAAGCCCATGTGCTGTGCTTTATGATTTAAAGACATTATTCCAGGTGTGGCTCAGTTGGTTGGGCATTGCCCAGCACACTGAAAGGCTGCGTGTTCAATTCCCTGTCAGGGCACATGCCTGGGCTGCAGGCTCAGTCCCTGACTGGGACATGTGTAAGAAGCAACCGATCGATGTTTCTCTCTCACACTGATGTTTTTGTCCCTCTCTTTCTCCTTCCCTTCCCCTCTCTCTGGAAATAAAAGGGGGAAAATTAAAAAAAAAAGAAAAAGAAACAATATTCCAGGAAGGAACCCTTAAGATTCACCAAACTGAAGGAAGAAAACAAAAAAGAAAGAAAAGAAAAAACATGGAAAGTTCAATGACCCTATTTAAGAGGCCATTCACTCCTCTTAGAATAAAAGTTCAAATCCTAGCCAGGGGCCTGAGGCCCTGCAGGAGTGGACCCCATCTTCCGTCTCTCTAAGGCCATCTCTACCCATTCCCCACCCACCTTGTCACTTGGCTGGTAAAGAGCAAACTAGGGTGACAGTGGCTGGCTGGCAGTTGCTGTGCAGGTCTAGGCTACCATATTGCCATTCTACAGACGGAGAAAGTCATTTCCCAGGACAGGGAAGGAGGAATTCAGTCCCGAGCAGTCATACTGCTAAATGGCCCCTTCTAAAACTACTGGACACAGACCCCTGAGGGTGGGGGCTGAGCATCAGCATTTCAACCAATGTCCCAGTGATTCTTACACGGTTTTTGAGACTCCCCACCCCGAGAGCCTAGCACTGTGTCTGGCACACAGAGGGGTCTCATTAAATACGCAAGGAATAATGAAGTGCGTAGAAGGTGGGGCACGAGGAGCTTGTTGGCCTGGGTGAGTACCAAGCCAGAGCGAATTCAGGCTCCAAGAGATGGGATCCCTCTGCCTCCCCGCCTTTGGGCTGGACCCGTTACCTGGCCTTACCAGGCCGGCTGGACCCCAACGAGCATCAGGATCTTGAGGGCGATTCTCCGGTGCAGGTTCCACTCCTCGATGGCAGTGGCCATGATCAGACCGCTGAGGAAGAGGAAGTTGGTGTCCAGAAAGTACTGGGGGCAGACCACACTGGACCGCAGGATACCCAAGAGGGGGAAGAGGGTGATGGGCAGCAGGGCCGTCACTGAGAGGGGCAGGGCCTCCGTGCACCAGTACACCGCCATGAGCAGGATGACAAACAGACAGCGGCCTTCCTGCAGGAGGGGAGACGCAGACTCAGGAGGGTCAGCAGAGCGCAGGGTGGCAGAGGGAGAAGAGGTCCTGGAGCAGGACCCATCAAGGCACAGGGGGAGGCAGGGGACAGGCTAAGTGCCCATGGCTTTGATTTCAAGTAGGTGGTGTCACCTAGCTGAGCCTCGTGTTGCTTGACTATAAAATAGGGAAGCTGTATCTGTCCGGTTTATAGGACTGTTCGAGGATGATATGAAATACCCCACTGTCTTAGAAGGAGACCCTGAGCATGAGAGTTTACTTAATAGGGGATCCCAGAAAGTTCTAGAAGGGCACTGGGGAAGCAAAACTGCTGGCCGCTGGGGTCAATCCTCACGGGGACCCTGGGAGACAGTGTAGATTATGCCTCAGAAGCTGAGCTATTTGTCAGCCAGTTCCCTGGCCATTGCAGGCTGCCCCGGGAGCATTCGCTGTCCCACCCTTCCAGCCTGCCCCGTGTGTGGCCAGAGAACTTCACGCCGAGTAAGCAGCTACTGGCATGTGCGGAGCGGCGAGGGCCAGTGGGGTGTGGAGGGAGTTCCAGGAACAACTGCCACATCCATCCCTGGCACGCAGCACGAGGCCTGACACATGGTGCCCACTCTATAAATAGCAATAATAGTGATGAGCACTTTATTGTGCCTGGCTGGTGGGAATAAAAATGGTATAGCCACTATGGAAAACAGTATGGCAGCTCCTCGAAAAGTTAAACAGAATTTCCGCATGGCCCCACATTTCCACTGCTGGGCGAGCATCCACCCCAGAGAACTGAAAGTGGGATCTCAAAGAGAATTTGAACACCCGTGGTCACAGTGGCCTTGTGCACAAGCGCTGAAATGTGGAAGCCACCCAGTGTCCACAGATGGACAAGAAAAACCGTGACACACACACACCATGGAATACTATTCAGCCTTAAAAGGGGGGGACATTCTCATACCCGGGACAACAGGGAAGACCCCTGACGACAGTGCGCTGAGTGAAATAAGCTGGTCACAAAAAGAAAGACCACGCCCTTCTGGAGGTGCCCAGAGGAGCCACACTCAGAGAGACAGAAAGCAGACGAGGGCAGAAGGCAGAGAGAGTCTCAAGGTCTCCAGACACTGTTCCTTTTAATTTTAACTTCTGGAGGTCGAAGGCTGCGGGAGTCGTCTGACCTGACATGCTCACTTTCTGGGTCATCTCAGAGTCAGCACTTGGCCTCTGGGCCACTTTGCTCTGTCCAGAGGTTCGGCTTCAGGAAGGTGGCCTAGAGGAGGTGGAGTCCAGGCCCCAGGAGAAACATCTCCTAACTCTCCGGACTGTCCCCTCGGCCACGAGAAGCTGGCCTGACTCAGCGGAAACCTGCAGGGGTGAAGGAGGCTGAAGGAGACTGTACCCGAGAAGACAGGTGCCAGAAAAGCAAGACGCCTGGTCCTTATTTTATTTTATTTTTTATCCTCACCTGAGGACATGCTTATTGATCTCAGAGAGAGGGGATGGGAGGGAGAGAGAGAGGAAGAGAAACATCAATATGAGAGAGAAACATCTATCGGTTGCCTCTCATACACACCCCGTCCAGGGACCAAACCTGCAATCCAGGCATGTGCCCCTTTGGTTTATGGGACGACACTCCAACCGACTGAGCCTGGTCCTAATTGTAAAGCCTGACCCCAGATGCCAGATGTGGGGGGCTCTTGATGTGGGTGGGGTTCAGTGATGGCTGAAATGGAAAGGAAAAGAGGGCCAAAGAAATTCCTAGAGCTGAGCTGTCCCATGCAGTAGCTTCAGGCCACAGGGGAGCTATTCAAGTTTAAATTCATTCCAGTTACATGAAATTTAGAATTCCAGTTTCTCAGTCACACGAGCCACAGTTCAAGTGCTCAGTAGCCACATGAGACTCGTGTCTACCATTCTGGATAGAGGATATACGGCATTTCCATCATCCCAGAAAGTTCTGTTGGAGAAAGCTGCTCTAGCGAACTCAGACCTCAGGGCCAGGAAGCCTGCCTGGGCATAATGGTCTTGCTGCTGAATTTTTGTGGCAAGTCACTGAACTTTCTGAGATTGTACTAGTTCATCTACAAATTGGGTATACTAATCTGGGGGTGGGGGAGGTGTAATCACAGGGGATCCCACTGAAATAATTTCTTTAATTTTTCTGATATTTCTTGGAGAAGTATCTGCTCAGTGGTTTCTCCATCATCACAACACAACTTTTCAGTACTTATTCTTTACTTTTTATTTGACATCCCCCGTCTCCTTATTTCTCACGCTGTCTTGTTATGGTTCCCTTGTTGTGGTTCCCACGCTGACCATTCAGCACAGGGTTGGGGCCACTCTTTCAGGCCAGTTCTTTGTCAAAGGCAAGTGTGGGGAAGGGGCTGGGAGGGGGCCAGGCCAGCAGGTGTCTGAGCAACCGCGCTGCTGGTGATCTCAGAGTCCTGGGTCACCATCGCTACCCTGAAATGTGTCTCTGCTCTGAGCATTAGGCAAGCTGTGGAGACTAAGTGTGAAGGCCCAAGAATGTCACAGCTCTTTGGTGTCTCTTTGAGCTTTTATGTCTCTTTGACTGACAGAAAAAATTAGAACAATTACAACAGTTTAGCTGATCACTGTCCATCCCCTGTCTCCCAGCCATTTTCCAATACCCTGCTTCTCACCAAGGGCCTTCCAGCCTCCTCATCCAGTTCTTCTGAACGCCGTACTGTCACTTGCAGCTCAGCGACTGTCCCTGCCCCCTGCGTATTCTCCAGGTTTTGCCAGGACTAGGAAGAGCTCCTAGAGCTGAAGGACACTACTGGAGAAGTTTGCGGCCTGCCTGGGAGCTACAGAGGCATGTCTTGGTTTCCTTCTGCCCTTTGGTTCAAATCCCATCGTCATTGTCACCTCCTCTTCACACACAGGGGGTGGGGTTGCGGTCTGCCTTTCTCATGAAATATGACATTCTCTTCTCACTCTGTTATTTTTGGTGGCTGTGTTCAGACTACTTCAGAAAAGTGGATGGTTTCTACCAACTTAAACCAGAAGTGCCTTCCACCCGGTAATTTTGTCCTCGGAAGTACTGAACTTCCATTTATCTGCATTTTCCCACCTTTCTGGGATAAACATGCACCGTAGAAATAGCACGGGCTTCGGAATCAGTCAAGCCTCCCACACTCGAGCTGTGTGATCCTGGGCCAGCTACTTAATGCGCTCGGCCTTGGTTTCCCTACTTGCTGTGGGCGCACAATACTAGTGCCTGCCTCGGAGAGTGATCGATTTAACATAGGAGAACCGCTGACCCAGTGATGGACACATGGGAGTGCTCAATAAATATGAGCTGTTGGTGTGTTGCACAAATTTTTAATGACCACATGTTAATGTTACTTCAGTATCAATAATTCAAGTTCAATTTCTTAAAGTTGGGCTTTAAAAATACTCTTCTTACATCTTAAAATCTTAAAATGGATCTTAGAATGGATCTGAGATCATTTAATCGTTCTCAACAAGGAGTGATTTTGTTCCCCAGGGACAAAAATGTCTGGGGACATTTTTGGTTGTCCTGATTAGAGGGGAAAGCTAGTGGGTGGAGCACAGGAATGCTACTGAACTCCCCACAGGGCCCAGGACAGCCCCACGATGGAGAGTTACTCCTTCCTAATAACGTCAATGTCACTAGTGCTGACGCTGAGAAATTCTGGTCTAATCTAACCCTTCTTAGTACAAGGGTTGCCCAGAGAAGGAAAGTGGCTTGTCTGAGGTCACACAGCAAGTTAGAGGTAAGGGCATGATTTACCTTATTTCCGTGAAAGACCACTGTGTCCTGAGCTTTATCAGGACTGAGACTGGGGTGAGGCTGGTGCACAACCCTGACAGTGAGCCCAACTTGAACTTTGCTCCCTGGGTGCCTCACCTGGCTCACCCTAGTCCTGGTCCTAGTCCGGAGCAAGAAAGGGAGGTCCCCACAGTCCCTGAGCAGCCCTATTCATTGCCAACCCAGGTATTTCTCACAGGAAGGCTTATAATCCACCCCCCTCCACCCCCCACCAAAGAAATCCCAGCTCTCAGGCTTAGCCAATCCATTACCACAGGGATTAAAGTCTGCAGGCGAAACACGTGCATTGAGGGGGTAGAAAGAGAATGCCGTGTCAGGAGGTTAATTTTTGAGCTGGGGGATGACTTCCAGGCAGACACAAGGCAGCTTTTTCCCCATTGCCCCAAGCTTGCCCTGCTGGCTCACTCAGGACAGAAAGGGCACTGGTCTGTTCTCTGAGCCCTGATGGGGAAACTTTACTCACCATCAACCCCCACCCCCTCCCTGTGTCCTCCCTCCCCCACAGCTCCCTGGCATTTTTGTCGGGGCACTGGGCTGCGCCCAGGCTCGCAGCAGACACCAGAGACTTTATGCCAGGCCCTTCAGGGAGCAGGATGAGGGTCAACTGCCCACTAGAGGCCTGTCCCCCAGTAGTGTCCAGGGCCCAGGTGGTGGGAAGCCCTGAACTTTGAACTCCAGCAAGGCAGAAGCCATGCCTTAAACCAGGGCCGTATCGCCTGACTGCCCCCAGCCCAAGGCCGGTATCACAGCGGTCAGAGCCTCCGGAGTCACCCTGGGCTTGAAGCATTGTGGCTTGGCCACCCGTTACTGGGGTCCATGACCTTGGGCAGATGGCTTCTCTGCTTAGAGCCTCAGTCTGCTCACAGATAGTTGAGGAATGATGGCATCACAGTCACCACAGTGGTACAGCCCCAGGAAGATGGCCAGCACCAGAGAAGCAGGAGCTATTGTGAACCAGTGGACAGGGAGCCAGGAGGTGGGGACTGAAATCCGGACCCCTTGCCACAAAGCGGAGGTGTCTTGAGTATGTGTTTGGCAGCCAGCACCAGAGCGCCTGGGTTCGAGTCCTGCCTCTCTCGCTGCCTAGAGCAAGAGACTTAATCCTGTGCCTCAGTTTCCTCATCTGTAAAACAGGGATGATGATAAGAATTTCAGCCCCCGAGAGCTGCTGCGAGGATGAAATAAGTCAATGCAGGTGGAGTGCTGGGAGCCGTGCGTAGCGGAGTAAGCGGCGTACACTTTAAGTGCCACCCACGACCGCTGGGCTCTGGCACTTCGAGCATGCCTTGCCCTCTTTACAGGAGGACTTTCACCCCCGCGACCCATAAGGCACTCAGGTCGGCCACGTGGGATGATGGCCATGAGTCCAGTGACACACAGACACGGACCCCAAAGGAACAAGGGTCTGGGGCACACACACAGAAGACCCAGGTGAAGGACCAGTTTGGCAATACAAGACAACCGCAGAGAACCCCGTCTCTGCGGAGGCCTTGAGGCAACTAGGCCCAAGGCCTCCACTTGAACAAAGGGAGTTCAGTGAGGCCAGCTGAGGCTTAGGTGACAGGCCACTAGGAGTCACACAGTCCTGGGTGCAAACCCCAGTCGACCACTCACAAGCTGCAAACTTTGGACAGGTGCCCCTTCTGAGCCTCCGGGTCCTCATCCTTAAATTAGGTTGCGTACTGCGCCATCCTGAGGGAGCTGGGAGGGTGATCACAGGGAGCATGGACATGGTCCTTCTTTGAAACCCTGCAATTCTGGGAGTGTCGCCCCCTCTCTGGCCCTCCCCCATAGTCTCTGAGGCCAAGCTCCCTCCTTGCCCCAGAGCAGCGCCACATTGAGATGGCTGCAGGCACTGAGCACTTACTATGCTCCAGGCATGGCCCCTGTGGATTCCCTTGCTAAACTCCACCCACAGCCCCATGAGGCAGCTACGACTGCTATCCCGTTTACTTGTGGCTCCGTGACCGGGGCTCAAAGAGCTTGAGTGACTTACCCAAGATCATGCTGCTCCAGAATGAATGGTAGCTAAGAATAAAAAAGCTACCATTTGATTGAGGGCATACACGGCCGAGTGCCAGGCCACACCTTTGACATGCACCAGCTCACCTGCTCCTCGTGTAACCCTGTTTAGAAAGGAGAAACTGAGGCACAGCGAGGTTCAGCAACTTCTTCATCTGGATGCACTTCAGGCAGGAGATGAAGCTGTGATTGTCACCATGGTGGTCTGAGCCCAGGGCCCTAGTTGTCATTGTGGGCCCTAGTGCCGGGCTTAGTGAGGAGGATACCAGTGATGGGAACAGCCAGCATTTACTGAGCACTTACTACGTGCAGGTGCCTAAGCCCCCGGCACGCAGTGTGACTCTTGCTCCTCACACACCCTGGTAGGTTCTATTGAAGGAAATGAAAGAACACGCCACAGAAAAGCACTTCACAGGCCCTTCTACATCCCCCTGGGTCTTGAAGATAAGCAGAGCCAACTTTAGGGTGCTCGCTCAGGAGGAGGAGACTGGGGAATGGGGGGGTCAGCCAGAAACGAGACCAGGATGACTCAGAGGGAAAGAATTGAGGCCGCCCAGAAATCTGGTCTCTGATTTCCAGCCAGGGCTCCCCCCTACCCTCAAAACACTCTGAGAAAGCAGTTGGAGGCCACCTCTATGCATTTGGGCCCAAGACTCAAGGGGTTAAAGAGGAGAAAGTACAGAGGGTGATGCCCCAGGAGACATCTGAGGCCAGAATCCCCTGCCCTCCCACCCTGCCTCTGGACTGGAGTCTGTTAGTCCCCCCAACTCATCAGAAGAGGATGTACAAGTTCAAGTGCAACTTCAAGTTCTCAGAGCCATTCATTAAAAATGTTCCTGGGGTGGCTCACATGCCACAGCAGCCCAGGCCTCACTAATCATTCCTGAGCTAGGTCGGTGGGTGGCGGGGGTGGGAACCACACTGGACCCAGGAGCCCCCAGCAGCCTGGCTGAGCCCCAGGCAGACAGAACAAGCTGTTCCGAAAAAGAGGCCCCTCACTGTGTGACCTTGGAGTGCTCCTTCCCCTCTCTGGGCCTCAGTTCCCAGCAGTGTATTTACAGCCCCACTCAGGGCTTCTCCACCTCCCCCTGCTCCAGAGAGCCTCCCCACACCTGCTGAGGCCTTTCTCTGGTCCAAGCGGAATCCAGCCTCAAGGCGTGGGGGTGGGATCTGCCTTTGAGCCCCATCTAGGCTCTTCAGCTTCGCTGCCCTGTGACCTGAGGCAAGCCCCGAGCTCCTGGGGGGGCTGTGACGAGGGCTCGGGAATAAGTAGGGCTCGGGAATAAGTTGGACGTTTCTCGAACAGCTGCGCACTCCCATCTCAGGACCTTTGCACTTGTAAAGTGCTCTTCCTTTGCTCAGGGCTCCCTCTGTGACTCTTCAGGTGAAATGTCATCTACTCGAAGGACTGGTTCAAAGGTCCCCTTCTCATGAAGCCTCCCTGACTCTAACATGGCACTGCCCCTCCCTGACTCCCCTCACCACCACCTGACACACCGCCAGGTCCTATTCATCTGTGCACTAGTTTTTAATGTCTCCCCCGGAAGGCCAGCTCCATAAGTACAAGGACTTGTGACTACTTGGTCCACAGCCATGTCCCCCAAGAATAGTAAACAGAGTGTCACAGGTGCTCAATTCCTACTTTTGGACTGACTGTACTAACCACTTGCGGCCCAGCGCAAACACTGAAGAAATACCCGCTTCGATTCTGTATTCATTCTGGGGATACTTATTAAGCACCTGCTCGGGGCCGGAGCTGGAAGCACACTGGTGAACACGATGGACAAGGTTCCTGTGACCTTCCTGTTTGAAGGGCACTTTACTGCTCACAGAGCATTTGGTTTCCCTGGCCCCTCGCAACAGCCCCATGAGGTGGGCAGGCCCATGAGACAGGCGAGGAAACCAAGGCTGGCGAGGGAAGGGCCTTGCTCCCACTCACGGAGCAAGTGCTTGGCCAAGCCGGGATCTGTCCTGGGCTGACTGAGGCCACATCCTGGGTGCCCACCACTCTATCTCACTTCCCTCAGGCACTGGGGGGTCTGCCCTGCCCAGCATGTTCAATTCTCTGCTGTTTACCATCGTCACCGCACCACCCCAGCCTGGCTGGTGAGTGACAGGGAGCAGGTCCCTGCCCCTCAGGCCTGACCTGTGGAGTTCTTCACCCCATCATGAGGTAGGTCCTATGAATGTCCTCATGTTAGAGAGGAGGAAACTGAGGCACAGAGAGGCTAAGTAACTTGCCCAAGGTCACACAGCCAGGAAGTGGAAGAGCAAGACTGGGGTCCAGGAAGTCTGGTACTAGAGCTCACAAGCTCATAGTGCTGCCCCTCCTCCTCCTCCTCAGTCATTCGGGGCAGACTCCTCTTCCCAGACTCCAGCAGAAAAAGATCAGAAGCAGAGAACAAAGCCAGATCTTCCAGGCTGATGACCAGTTTAGCGGGGATGAGACAGTCCTCTCAGAACAGGTCTCAGGCTCCCATAGCCCCTTCCCCCACCCAAACAAGAGGTGGGAACTGGGCTGTGGGCAGGGTAGGCATCAGCCCCCTGCCAGGCTCCCTCAGGCCCGGACACTCCCTGATCTAAGCAGACCACAGTCCCAAAACTTACTTCTCAGGAAACTGCCCACACTTCATTTTCGGGGAGACTGCCTTAAAATGCCCTGCTTTGGTGCTTCCCCAGCCCTCTCCAGAGAAGTCCAGGGGGCAACAGAAAGGGGCAGGAAATGGTTACAAGGGGCAGGAAGAATGTTCCTTCCCTCTCTCCCTCACCCCCAGACCTCCAGAGCCAGCTTGTCATGAGAGAAAGGTGCTAGCGAGCCCATGTGAAAGCGAGGGGACAATCGGGGCTGTGGGTGGCAGTGAACAAGGGCTTCTCTTGTTCCTTCTCCCAAGCAAGGGACAGGCACTGTTCCCTCCCACTGAGAGCCCAGAGGGCAGAGGGGACGGTCAGCTCAGTCCAGCGGAGCCCGAAGTTGGTCTCTGAGTCGAGCTGGGAGGCCAGGGGTAGTGGCTTGTCTTGCCCGGAATGCCCTCCATTTCCAAATCGTGTCCACTCTGTGAGGCCTTCCGCCAGGCTGTGTGCCCACAGGCAAGCTCGACCCTCCCTGGGCCTCAGTCTCCTTGACAGAAATGCTTGCCTCGGAGCCTCATTGGGGGACCAACGGCATGAATGCATTCAGAACAGGGCTTCTCACCCTCGGCCCCACTGACGTCTGGGGCCTGCGGACTCTCTGCAGGGCCGTCCCATGCATTGCAGGGTGTTTAGCAGCAAACCTGGCCTCTGCCCACCAGATGCCAATAGAACCTCCCCCTGCCAATTGCGACAACCAAAAATATCTCCAGACATTGACAGACGTCCCCCGGGGAGCAAAATGCTCCAGAACCACTGGTTTCCAGCATTTCCCACAGTAGGTGGTTTGTCCCTGAAGGAAGGCAGCCCACATTGGTTCAGCCCTTTACAAGCATCATCAATTATTATCACACCCATCTACTCCTGAGGAAACTGAGGCACAGAGAGGTTAAGGGGCTGGCCCAAGGTCACACAGCATATGAAAAAGCCAGGATTTGAACCAAGCAGCCAAACCCATCCATCATGCTTAACCACCCACATTAGTTCCTACCTTCAGAGAGCTCTCCGAGACCTCCAAACAGTGTCAGAACAACATGTCTCTCCCCTGGGAAGCCTTCCTGGCTGTCCCCGTCTCATCCAGCCTCCACAGAACCATGGACTGTGGGCATTCAACGAGGCAGACGTGGGCTCGAATATCAGCCCCGCTGCTCATGCAATGGCTGTGAGGTGCGAGACAGGTGGCTTCGCCTCTTTGAGTCTCAGCCTCCTCACCTGTAAAATGGGTCCGTCACCCTTGTGTTGCTCAGAACGCTGGACAGCACAAACCCTGGAGCTAGAATGCCAGCGTCTGAATCTCAGCTCTGCCACTTTTAGGGCTGGGAGCTTGGGCGAGTCACTCAACCACTCTGTGCCTCAGTTTCCTCACCTGGGAATGTGGCTAGTAACAGCACTTGCCCCACAGAGCTGTGGGGAGTGTTCGTGAGCCAGCAGTCTTAGGGTGAGCCATCCCCAACACTCACCACGTGCTGGAGAGGCGTCGGCTGGCTGTTAGGGGGCCTCGTGGGAACAGAGGAGAGGGCATGGATAAGGTATGTGGCCCAGGACATCAACAAACTTGAATTCACTTCCTGCAGCCTCCCAGGGACCAACGCTTTCCTGAAGGAGAGCTTAATACTGTTGAAATCAAATTCCTTTTGGAGCCCAGGCTGCCGATGAGGACGCCTGTGGGAGAGCTGAGTAAAAGGGACTGGGTGTGGGAACCAGTGGGCCAGCTGGCAGGGGCGTGCTGGCCTCCTCAGCCCTTTTCCAATGTCTTTAACCAGCTGGGACCACTGCTCTGCCCTGTGCATCAGTACCCCCAACCCCTCTGGCACAGGTTCATTCCCATTGGCTGCCCTTGTCCCTGTGAATTTCAGGGACAAATAGAGCCAAGAGCCTGGTAGCCCTATTCTGCACAGCTGCAGTTTTTTACTGAGCACCTACTTTGCATCAAGCACTTCCAAGTCTTCCCAGCTGGTAGGCTTCATTATGCCCACTTTGTGCATGAGGAAATCGAGGTGGGGGAGGACAGTGATTTGCCAGGAGGTCGTGTGGCCTTGTGTGTCTCTTCCCTGATGGATCTCAGCTGGAGAGAGTGGTTCGGGCACACGTACGTAACTTGTTCCAGGCCCTGGCCAGGTTGAGCCTATCTAGGGTGCTGACTTTGTGTCTTCAGTGTCTGGCGGGGGAGGTGTCAGAAAATGCTACTCATCAGTCCAGAGGGCACTGTCCTGTTGAGTTGGGTCAGGAAACACAATCCTGGTTCCTGCCGCATCACGGGAATCACGCACGCTGGCCTGTTTACACACCTGGCAGGAGCGCCAAGAAAGTGGAAAGTTGGCAGGGCCTCAGAGGAGCCATGCCGAAGCCAACGGGGCAATGGGTCAAACTCGGCGGGGAGAGAGCACAGTGGGGGCACCGAGGAGGGTTCTGGGACCACCTGGCTGCAGGAGGCTGCGGAAGTCCCTCTGGGCCCCCTCTGGGCCTCTGTCTTCCTAGCTGAAAGATGAAAGGGCTGGAAACACCGGTTCCAGCTCAAATCTTTCATGAACCGGCCACAGTCTGGGGTTCTAGAATGTACATGTCTTCTAAAATCAGAGCTACCTGGGTTCAAGTTCAAATTCATTCATTCACCTATTTACTGAATACCTACTATGTGTCACACGCTGTCCCTAGGTACCGGGGATGCTGCAGGGAACAGAGCAGACATGGGCCCTGCCCTTAAATCGCTCACAGCCCAGTCGGGGAGGCAGACGATGAACACGTAATGATCATTTCAGTCTGGGATGAATGCCACGGAGGAGATAAAAATGGGCGGCTGTTTTAAAGAGAGTTTTGTGGAGCGGGGAGAGCAAGTGTTTACCATTCCAGGCAGAGAGCAAGTGCAAAGGCCGGAGGCAGGAACAAGCTTGGCAGGTCAGAAGAACCAAAGGACTCAGAGCTATTCTCTTACAGTTTTACAGGCCAGAGATCTGAAATCATTCCCTCCAGGTTGAAGTCAGGGTTGTCCTCGGGGCTGGTTCCTTCTGGAGGCTCTCTAGGAGAGGTCCTTTCCTTGCCTTGCAGCTTCTAGAGGCCGCCTGCATTCCTTGGCTGTGGGCCCACCTCACATTCCCCTCTGACTTTGACCTTCATGCCTCGCATTTGTACAGGCCGTGTGATTACGTTGGTCCACCCAGATCATCAGAATCATCTCCGCATCTCAAGACCTTACCGTGATCACAGGTGCAAGGTCCCTTTTTCCATGTCAGGTAACATACACTCATCCAGTAGGACACGGGCGTCTTTGGTGGGCCACTGTTCGGTCAACCCCATGCCAAGAGATTCCCTTTGCTTGTCAGACACCAAGTGGCAGGGTGGAAAGAAGGTCACCTAGGTATCCCCCTCGTTTTACAGACAAGGAAACCAAGAAACGAGGCTGACAGTGAACCCCAAGAATCTCCAAGCAAGGCACAGAGATACGGGATCTGGCACAAATAACGCCCCCTTTTTATTACAAACTCTTTTATTACAAAATCATAAGCATGTAATTCTGTAACATAACAATATCACACTCAAGCACACCAGAGGACATTGTAGGTGAAATGTGCAAATTAAAACTATGAATTATTACACCCATATCATTACCCTACCAGCCACACTGAAGCAGGCCCTACTTCTGCCAGACCCTGCTGTATAGATGCAGGCTGTGAGTCCCATACTTCTTACAGTGAAAGGGGCCGACCGTGGACGGCTTTGGACCATTCATAGAAGGGCAGTCAAGACCATCGATGTTACTCCTTTCCTGCCTCCTTCTTCAATTTCCCTCCAAAACACAGTCTCGGTCTGGTACTAGCTTATCGTTAATACCTCTCCTGACCATGCCCCTCCCTTTATAACAAAGACAGGGCAGGTCTCCGGCCCTCAGCCTCGAGCAGGCTGTAGGTAGCTGTATGTAGCCAGAATCAACCAACACTGGATATTTATTTCCACATTGTTAGTTTTCTTCCTATTGGTCCTTCATGATCCTGATTTTCCCTACATGGTCCTGACAGAAAACTTTTTTCTAATTCATTGTATTTATGTATTTCTAAGAAGCGGGGGCAGTAAGACATTAACATAAAACACGGGTAAATTGTAGGAATGTGTATGTAATTAAGTGACGAGAGGATCTGGCCAGAATGCTGTAGGTGGTATTTGGATGACAAACAAAATCAGACCCCATGCTATTTTGGGGGTGCATGTGGACGAAGTCCCCGTCCGAGCTCTCCGGGGTTCAAGGAAACGATGCAAGTTAAAAGCACTAGGCAGTGTCTGGACAGAGAAGGTGTTTGATCTATAAGGCTGGGCTTATCATTTTTGGGGGGTTGGAGGGGTGACCCATATTAGGGGAAGACTCACAGGGTTCTCCAAACCCTGGCCGCCCTGTCTACCAAAACCCAGGACCAAGATAAGAGAAGATATCAAACTAATACTTAGTAGCTGTGTGACCTCGGGAACATTACCTAACTTCTCTGTGCTTCACTTTCGTCATCTGTAAAAATGAGGGTAATTATTATTCCTGCTTCTCATGACTTAGGTGAAGGGCAAATGACCTAAAATGTGAAAGGCATCTAAAACAACATAAGATAAGTGGGGGAAATGAGAAGTTATTGTTATTAAAAGCTCCCACTAATGTCTGGCACCGCACCGCACAATTTCTGTACATTCTTTTAGTAGCTCTTTGGGGGGCATAAATCCTCCCCACTTCACACGTGAGGAAACCGAGGCTCACAACTGTCAGGCCTCCAAGTCAGGCTCCCTGCCTCATATTCCAGGGCCACAACTCACACCCAGGTCTTGCCAACTCAAAACCACACTGTTCCTATCACTTCTCTGAGTCTGTTTCCTCATCTGCAGAATGGGAGAGTTAGAGCTTACACTGAGCATTGAATAAAGAAGTAAGAAGTCGTGGTGCAGGCACCATGGCTGACTTCACTAGGCCCAAATAATAAGCAGGGAGGGAGGTAATACTATGAGCATGTTATAGATGAGGAAACTGAGGCCCAGAGAAGTAAAACGACCTGCCCAAGGTCACAGAACAAGTACGTGGAATGAGAATCCAGGTTCTGATCCCAAACACTCAAAACTAAGAACAACAGGACCAGTTTCCTGGTCACCCTTCTCAAATGCCCCCACCCAAGAATTAGGTAAATGCAAAGAGGTGGGCCTCAGATCTTACCGATGTATTACGGCCCCCTAAAAAGATCCACCACCCCAAACAAGTCTGCTGCTACCTTTGCACCAACTGGGAAAGGGGGCTCTTCCTCGGGCGGACCCAGCCCCGCACTGGGGTGTGTGGCTTCGCTTGTGCAGTGTGGAGGTTTGGCTCGAGGTGGGTTTATTCGCATTTTGCCTCCTCAAGGACCCTGTGCAACAGACAGCCTGCACAACACTCTGTAGTAGGCCTGCCTGGAGCACCCCCAAATTCCTCCTCCTCAGAACATCCTTAGAAAGAGTCAGGGGGGCACCCACTGTCAGAACTGGCCAGAGGGTCAGTCCGGCTAAATTTGCTTTCAGTGGGCGGAAGGCAGAAAAGGTGGCAAGCCTTCAATGCAAACACACAGGGCAAACACACTTATTCACGAGCCTACTTTAGTAGTCTCGTCTGTCCCCACTAGCTGCCCAAGGCCAGTGCCCCCAGCAGCATCCTGACCTCCGAAGTCTCCAGCATTCTTTGTAGCAAGAGCCGGATCCCCAATGGCACTGAAAATTGCAACCACTGCATTCCAGAAGCGCACCCCACTCCTTCTCATCCCCGCTGACAGCGTTCCGGGCCAGGACAAATGTAAGATTGTTCCTCCCCCTACCCATCTGCCCTTCAGATTAACCCCAGCCTTCCCGGAGACCAGCTCACCTGTTGCCAGGGGACAGGTGCACGAGAACCAACCCATTCGACCAATCAGACTCCTAGGACCTCAGAGCAACAGTGGCCTAGAAAACCAGGACCCAAACAGGGGCCAAGGGCAAATGCCCAAACATCTCAAACCTCTTTCCTGATCTGACATCAGCAGTTTTGCAAAAGCTTTGGGGATCCCACACATACAATACAACTTGCATTGGTGCTTTCAGAATTTCTGCGTGAGAGTGGCTTAGAAGTGTTAATCTGGTGTTGCGGGTGGGGGCGGGCACCAGGGACCCTTGCCTTGAAGCCACATTTGCACGACCAGCATATTGTCAAACTAACAGACTTTGGAAAAGTTATCACAGGGTTAAAAGTGATTAGGGTTACACAGATTGTCCTGAAGCTGTGTTTGCCTAACAAACCCGCTCTGTTTGTTTTAAATGTATGTCACAGACCAACAAAAACAGCAATGTTCCCTGTTCAATGTTCTCTCAGGATGCTTGTATTCACACCGTGCATCAGGCTGAGAAACATGTCAGTTATTAATATCTAAAACATATATATGGAGGAGGGGCTTCAAGTGTGCTGATGGAAGGAGGCCAAGATCTCCCAAGGAGCCAGACTTTCCTCCTTACAGGTGTGTCAGCCACGTAAAGAGGACTGACATCTAGGGCCACCAGAGGGTCCCCACCAGTAGGGAACCAGGAGAGGTTTTCATTCACTTATAATGAAGGGAAGAGTGTAAAGTGCAACAATTAGAAGTACAGATCCTGCATCCGGCCTTGTACAGGCTGTGTGACCTTGGGCAAGTCACCTAACCTTGCTGAGCTTCCATTTGCTCACCTGTTCCTGTTCAACAGGGATGCTAATGGCAGCTGCCCCTCTGGCTATGTGGACATTCCATAGCACAATGCCTGTGAAGCTCTTAGCATGGTGCCTGGAAGCTGTAAGAGTGAAGCATTCAATCAAACGCCTCGCTCATCAGGCTACCACCATCCCAGGGAGTTACAGGCACTCCCACTCCCTGTGCACACCAGGGTTCACAGGGAAGCAGATTCACTGAGCAGCTGTGAAGTTCACGCCCCCTTCCCAAACTCCACACTCAATCGTGCCTTTGTAAATCTGCACGCTTTTGCTTAAACAGAGCCCCTCAAATACTTTGGACGTCAAGCCCCATTAAACCTGGATGTGCTCCTGGGTTCAAAGATCTTGCTAGAGGACAAAGCAGAGAGAGAAGCTTCCAGAACCTTCTGCTGCGTAGAGAGAACTGTGTGTTTCATCTCTTCTTCCCCGGAGCTCTGTCGACCCATCCATCCTTCCACCAGGGACGGTGATTGCCCCACTTTACAGACAAGAAGAGTGAGAGCCTTAGAAGAAAGGAGGTTGGCCCAAGATCCTGAGACCAGTGAGTGGCTTAGGATGGAATGCTTTTTGAAAAAGCGACCTAATCCTGTTCTAGCATTTATTGTTCTTCTTTGCCATGTCCAGAAAGTCTAGTTGCAAAGTCTAGTTGGATAATTCCACACTAAAGGACTCGCTTGTGTAGTAGCTCTGGATCTCCTGGGCACCACCTGGTTACTACCTCCTCACTCCCTAAGCCCAAGGAGGGTCCCTTCCTCCAGGCAGTCCTCTCTGAACACCTGTCGCAGCTACCCTGGTCTGTGCTGGCAGATGCTGGATACTGCACTAAATTACACCTGCTCGGTACTTTTACTTTTATGAATATTTAAGCTCTCACTGAGGGATGGAGAAGCAATTTCCTGGAAGTAGAAGCCTTGTCTTATGAGCCTAGTATCTTCCCAGGGTGCCTCAGATGGACTGGGCACAAGTGAGGGACCCCGCAGAGACCTGCCGTACCACCTCCTTCCAGCTCCCAGAGGGGGTGATTTTCAATCGACACTCTTGACATCAACCTGCAGCCTTTGATCTTCAAGACCTTTCTTTGAGAGTCTGGAAATGGCTCAGGCTCTGGATTCTGACAAGCTAGGGACCAAACCCCGACTCAGCTGCTTGCTGTGTGATTCTGGGTGAGTCACTGCACCTCTCTGAGCCTTGCTTTTCTTCTCTGAAAAATGGGGTAAATAATCCTCCCCCTGTGAGGGGCACTGGAAAGGTAAAGGGACTAAGAAGTGAAGGTATTAAGAACTACGAATTGGAACTTACGTCATGAATAGTCATGGGGATGTAGCACAGGGAATATAGTCAACGATATTGTAATAACTATGTACCTTGTGTGGTGTCAGACAGGTACTAGATTTATCAGGGCGATCACTTCATAAGTTAAATAAATGTCTAATCACTGGGTTGTATACCTGA
The DNA here is from genome assembly GCA_007922815.1 of Macrotus californicus. NCBI lineage: Eukaryota > Metazoa > Chordata > Mammalia > Chiroptera > Phyllostomidae > Macrotus > Macrotus californicus. The sequence continues at coordinate 242,776 of VMDR010000195.1, read as the reverse complement.
AACTAGTATAATATTGTATGTCAGCTGCAATCGAAAAATAAAAACATTTTTAAATAAAAGAAAGGATGAAATGAGATGAAACACGTAAGGCACAGCTTAGCCCTGTGCCTCGCTCCTAGTAAGTGTTTGTTAAACTTGGCTGACCCCATCATGCAAGGCGCCTGGATTAAGTCCCCCCAGTGCATTAGTAGGCACTTACTGCATACAGGGCTCAGTTCGAAAAGATTTACATATACAGTCATGTGCCACTTAACGATGGGAGAAAATACATCTTCAGACAATTTCATCATCCTGCGGACATCACCGAATGCACTTATATACACCGAGATGATCTAGCCCAGGGGTCCCCAACCTTGGGCCTGTTAGGAACCAGGCCGCACAGCAGGAATTGAGATTGAATGTAATGGTCTTGAACCATCCCGAAACCAACCCCTACCACCCTGACCCGTGGAAATACTGTCCTCCACGAAATGGGTCCCTGGTGCCAAAAAGGTTGGGGACCGCTGGTCCAGCCTACTGCACTCCTAGGCTACACGGTCTAACCTATTGCTCGTAGGCTGCAAACCTGTGTAGCAGGTTACTGTACCAAACTACGCAAGATTAAATCAAGCATGTGAGGATGTGATACAATCAAGAGACTGTAAACACGCAATGTAGGAAGCTCCTGCCAGTGTGACATGGCTTACTGTTCACAGCAAGCTTTGTTTTGTAGAGATAACAATAAAAATAACAATGAAAAGTATAGTAGTATATTGTGGACGGAAAGGGGGCCACATCCTACACCCGACACCAGCTCAGGGGAGGCCTGCATGGTGGGGCCTTACAAACTCAGAGACCGAAAGTAACCAGATAGGATGGTCTGAACATAAAACTTCCTAACTAAAAGTGAGTCAGGGGAGGTAGACTTGTTCTGGGCCTGTGGCCCAGGGTTTGCCTCCAATGAGCCTGTCTGTTGTCTTTGCATCCACAATAACATGTTTGCATCTACAACAACATGCCTTTGGAATGTCGCAGTGATCCCTTTTTACCCAGACCCCTCAGGGCACAATCGCCCACCGGAGAAGGGGACCACAGGACCCCTCCTGCTGTCCTGTTCCCCGCGTAGCATCGTTATGTGCTGGAGACGTGCGTGGTTCACTCTCCCATATGCTCCAATATAGAAGTGTGGTCTCTCCATCATTACCTGATCTCAGAGATGCCCCTGCTTTGCTCCCTCCCACCTCCTTAATCTACCACCAGAGAATTTCCTGTCACCCCCTCGCTCCTGCCTCGAGCCTCCTCCTTTGATTCTAATCTATAAAACAAACCGTAAAGCTGCCACTCGCCAGCATTTTCTCAATCCATTGAGATCTCGCTTCCCGGCAATTGTCATCAGTTGGGCTCAAACAAACTCACAAAAATTCCCTACAGGTCTGGACGTTTCGTACGGTGACAACAGTGACTCATGAACCAGCACCATGGCTGTTTACTATCAAGCAGCACGCACTGCACAGAGCAGCACATCCTGCCTGTTCATAGGGCTGGCAGCGCCGTGGGCTTGTTATCCCCCGCACCTCTGCAAACGTGTGAGGATGGCTACCAGGTTTATCAGGGTGATTGCTTCCTAAGTTACATCAACGTCTAATCACCGGGGTGTATACCTGAAACTAACATAACGTTGTATGTCAATGGTAATTGGAAAATAAAAACATTTTAATAAAAAGGTTAAATGAGATGAAGCATGTATGGTAAAGCTCAGCGCTACATGGACTGGTATACAGTAAGTGCCTAATAATGGTGGGACTTAATCCAGGCACCTTGCATGATGGGGTCAGCCAAGTTTAACAAACACTTACTAGGAGCAAGGCACAGGGCTAAGCTGTGCCCTACAGGTTTCATCTCACTTCATCCTTTCTTTTACTAAAATGTTTTCATTTTTCAATTACCACGGACGTGCAACATTATGTGAGTTTCAGGTGCACAACCCGCTGATTAGACATTCATGTAACTTAGGAAGTGATCGCCCTGATAAATCTGGCACTCAGATAAATCTGACCTTGCTCCTAGTAAGTGTCTGTTAAACTTGGCCTGGGTTTCATTGCGTCGGGGTGGCTACATGTCACTTGGGCAACAGGAATTTTTCAGCTTCATTGTAATCTTACGGGACCACCGTCGCATATGCCATCAAAACATCGTTATGCTTCTATGTTGTTGCTCAGTTGATTTTGTCCATTAGATTCCACCTCTAAGTGAGATCCTATGGTATTTGCCTTTTTCCGACCGGCTTGTTTCACTTAGCGTGGAACAGAATGACAGTTGCCAGAGGGGAGCGGGAAGGAGGCCCTGGATGGAAGACAGTGAAGGGACCAGCCAAAGGACACAGAGGGAAGGTGCGTTCGGGGCTGGGTAGAGGTGGGCAAAGGGGGGAAATGGGGACATCTGTAATACTGTCAACGATAAAAATAAATGAAAAATAAAAAGAGCACCTCGTTATTGCCTCCTTTAATACTCACTACAACCTTAGGGGTTGGCACTATCATTTCCCCCAGAGAGGTTAAGTGACCTGCCCCAGGTCTCACAGCTTGGCCTTCAGTAAGTGTTCACTGGGATCACCAAGGGAAATGGGCCACGAACACAGCAGCCAAGCCTGTAGTTAGAGCTCAAAAAAGAGAAATCGTTCCTGAAAAAGCAAGAAGATCCAGAAAGCTGGGTGGGACACCGGCTCCAAGAAGCAGCTGGGAAAGGATAGGAGCAGGTGGGGTGTTCACAGCATCAGACAGAGAAGAGAGCACAGAGGGGGAACTGATGAAACCTGCCTGGACTAGGACCTCATTGGTGCCCCCTCTCGTCTTGCGGAGGATTAGGAAGAGAGGGTCCCGCCGATGCGCACTGCCCGGGCGGCGGGACTGGAGGCTCACCGGGGGAAGAAGTGTTACCTTGAGCGGGAGGGCGAAGACCACCGGCAGCAGCGCCAGCGGCGTGACCAGCAGCACCAGCAGCCGCCGCTGGCTCCACAGCTTCTTGGCCACCGCCGCCAGCGCCGCCATCTGTGCAGTGGAGGGGAGCAGGCCGGTCCCGGACTACCGGCTCCGGGCCCACGCGCCCCTTTAATAAAACCTGGGGGCGGGGCGGGGAGGGGACTGCGCTTGGGGACCAACCATCTCCCTACTACCCTCCGAGGAAAAGGGTGGTGCTTGCCCTCCCCACCCCCAGCCCCGGGACTGGGTGAAAGAGGCCAGAAAAGTTCAGAAGAGGTAGGTACAATAACTAGGCACCAGACTCCAGCCCTGCAAGCACTTTGGCCTCGGAGTCGAGCCCTGAGGACTTTCCAGTTATGTGACTTGGGGCAACTGGCTTAATCTTTCCCCGGCACTGTTTATTCGCCCGGGAAAGGTGCAATAGTGGCAGTGTGAGGACTAAAACACTCGAGAGTATCAACAGGGTTCAAATCCCGGCCCTGCCACATACTAGCTGCGTGGGCTTGAGCAACGGGTGTCTGAGCCTCAGTTCACTCCTGCAGAGAGCGGGAGTGACGATAATAACGGCCCCTGGCAGACAAAAGTCTGTGGGGAAGTTTAATTGAGATCATGCGCTTGATGGTCTTAGTGCAGTGCCGGGCACTGGGCAAGCCCTCCGTGGGAATGATCGTGCGTCGATAGGGTTATTCTTATTTTCTCCCAGGGAGGGTGAGGCATCTGCAGTGCGACCTTGGCGGAGTCCTTCCCTCCCCCCTGGATACACGCACAGGACTACAACTGCTGGATTGCGTGGTAGCTTTTAAAGAAACTGCCACGCTGTCCTTCCAAAGTGTGCGCACCCTTGTGCGTTTGCATCAGCGATCTAGTTTCTCCACATCCTCGCCAGCATTTGGTGCTGTTACTAGTTTTACCTTAGCCATTCTGAGAGGGGTGTGGCTTTAGTTTGTCTTTTCCCATGGGCGGGCGAACGATGTTTAAGGTCTTTCGGTGCCCCTGTTTGCCATCTGCATGTCCTCTTGGGTGAATTCTCTCTTCCTGTCGTCGGCCCATTTTCTAACTGGATGGTTTCTCTTCTGCTGTTGCATTTTGAGGGCCACTGTGTATTTTATATATTCTAGGCAGTTGTCAGGTATGTTGCCAGATATGTTGTTTGCAAATATTTTCTCCCAGTCTTTTCATGCTCTTAACAGTCTTTCACAAAGCAAACATTGGTCATTTTAGTGAAATCAAATTTATCCTTTTTTTTTTCTTTTCTTTCTTTCTTTTTTTTTGGAATAATGCTTTTGGTATAATACTCTTTGCATAGCCCTGGATCCTGAAGATTTTCTCACATTTTTTTTAGAAGTTTGATAATTTACCATTTTGTTTTGTATTTAAGTTCATATGTTAATTTTTACATAAGGTGAGAGACTTAGGGTCAGAGGTTTTTTTTCTTATTTCTCTTTTTTCCTGTCATTGACCAATGGCTGCAGCATATTTATTCAAAAAGGGTTTTTTTTACCCCATTGAATTACTTTTGCACTTTTGTCAAAAATCAACCAGGCATATGTGATAGATCTATTTCTGGATTCTTTATTCTGTTCCATTGATCTAATGGTCTATCCCTCTTCCAATACCATACAGTCTTGATTACCGTAAGTATATATTAAGCCTTTAAATTGGGAGACTGATTCCTCCCATTTTACTCTTGAAAAATAATTATTTTAGCTATTGTAGTTCCTTTGAAATTTCATGTAAATCTTTAGAATAATCCTGTCTACATCTACAAAAAAATTATTGGGATCTTGGTAGAACTACATTAAACTTGTATATCAGTTTGAAGAGAATTTACATCTTTACTAAGTTGCCTCTTCTAATCCATGAGCATGGTGTGTCTCAATTTATTTAGAACTTCTTTAATTTCTTTGATCAGCATTTTGCAGTTTTAGCCTTACATGTGTTACATTTTTTGAGCAATGTAAATTGTTCTACTTCTTCAGTGCACATATTTTCACTGCTAGTATACAAAAATAGAACTGAATTTTGTGTGTTTATCTTGTATCAATTTATTTATTATTTCTAGGAGAGTGATTTTTTTGTCAAATCCTTGGGACTCCCTACACAGACAACCGTGTTGTCTACAATAAGGACAGTTTTATTTCTTTCTTTTTGATCTGTATGCCCTTTACTTATTTTTCTTGCCTTATTGCACTTTCTAGAACTTCAAGCACTATGGTTGAATAAGAGCATGAGAATGGACATTTTCGTGTGGTTCACAATCTCAGGAAGGAAGCATTCACTCTTCCACCATTCACCATAACGTCAGCCATGTTTGCACATGCTTCTTAGGATGGTTATTCGACTGGATGTACTTCTCATGCAAAAGATCCTTTGCGCTGAGATGATAATGGTTGAAACCAGAGTAGTAGTGGCAGATGTGGTCAGAAATGATTCAGTTCTTGATATATTCTGGCAGGAGAGCTGGCAGGTCTCACTGGCAGTCTGATGAGGCCAGGAAAGGAGGGAGCCAGTGCTGTGATCTGGTGAGACCGTGGAGTCTTCCTCACGGTGGGAAGCGCACCCACACAGAGGTACAGATTGTCTCGTGTTGTGCTCACAGCACCTGAACAATGACATTTCATCCCACAGAGTGAAAATTATTCCCTGTGTCAGTTTCCCTTGACTCTTTATTAGGCCAGGGAGAGGGTCTCCGCTGGGTGTTAGTATCCCATTAACACCTGAGCACTCGGGCGGTTCTCATAATTCCCCGAGAAGGCTTGAGAGCCAGAGAGTTTGGACAACATTGGACAGTAATGATTGATTTTTATTTCATTTATTCTTGTCATTACTTTTGACTTAGAGCAAGTTGAATTTTGGTGTATAGTAAAGCCCGTGATTTATGTTTTAACATCTTCATTTTAAATTAAACCCACTTAAGTTTACAATGTGAAGCAACTCCAAGAAAAATATCAAGTAACTCATGAGGCAGAGTGTATGTCATAGCAAATTCCCAAAAACTGGATGCAAAGACCTGAAACTCAGGAAGATGAGAGGTGGCAAGAGAAAGCCCCAGAAAGGGATGCGGTACTCACTTCCTAGCTGGATCATGCTTCCACGATTCCTGGAACCCTGGGTAAGTTATTTCCCAATGGAGCCTCCAGGCTGTGACGAAATTTTCTCCCATGTCCTTTCAGACTATTTCAGACTAGGGACCTGACCTTGAACTAGCCCAATAATCGGCTTCATCAAAGGTTTTAGTCAGGTTCGCATCAGACAACATTGGATGAAAGGAGAGGCCCTGCGGGGAGCACTTTGGACACTCGAGGCCTGGGAGTGGGAGGATGGGATGCCCCAAACCAGAAGAACTATTCCTGGGGGTTTAGACCAGCTGACATCATAGAAACTCTGGTCCACTCCCTGAGTGGAGACCTCTGGACTGGCTCTCTTGTTCTGGAACCAGCTGAGAGATTGAGAGTATAATATTTATATTAGAGCAGAGGTTTCGATCTGGTGGCTCAGAAGTAACAATAGTACTATTGTTAGCAACAACAAGAACATTTACTGCACTGACTACGTGCCAGGCATGGTTTCCAGCACTTCGCACGGGTGACCTCTTTTAACCCTTCCAGCAGCCGCCCTGCATGAGACAAAGCTACACGTACGTTCTGGCTGTACCACTTGCTTGTTGCACTGCCCAAGGCAAGAGGTTGGACTCCTCAGTTTCCTGTCTGAAATGGGGATGAGAATAGAATGTAACTAATAGAGATGCTCGGAGGATTAATAGGCAAGTGTGTAGCACAGTACCTGCCCATAGTCAGTGTTCAATGATGGACAACAGTTAGTGTTCTGCTGGTGACAGATGTCACTTTCCAAGGAGACACCAGTGAGTGTTCCTCTCTGGATGTGCGTCGCATATGCTCCTCGGATTCACACTCTTCCCACTCAGGGCGGGGGTGGGTTCTCTGTCTCACCTCTTGAAGGTGGGTGGGGGCATGTGATGAGCCAATGAATAGAACATGGCAGACGGATGCTAGAGATTTCCAAGGCTGAGCTATAAAGAGGGTGCAGTGTCTGCCTGGTTCCCTCACCCTTGGGACTCTCACCCTTGAAATAGCCACCATATTTGACATTCAAACTAAACCAGAAAGAAAAAACAAACAGAGAAACCAAGGCTCCCGACAAGCAGCCAGTGATGGCAAACTGGAGTAGGAATCAATCAGCCTTCAGACAATTCCAGGCCCCGCCCCACCGCACCCCATCCCCACCTTTGAGTTCTTCAGCTGATGCCCTAGAAGACCAGAGATAAGACTACCCTGTGCTGCCCCACCCAGATTTCTGATCCACAGGATCTGTGAGCATAATAAGTAGTTGTTTTGTGCCATGAAATTCCACAGCAGTTGTTACACAACAATAGTTAACTAGTACTTCTCTCACCTGGAGAAGAGCTTCTTAGAGGAAGGAGAGTCCCCAAGACAGGAGCCCTTCAGCTGGATGGCCTAGAGCACTGCAGGAGGAAAGGTGACCCCAGACTGGACCCACGAACTTCCTTTCTTTGTTTCTCCGCCCATTCCACTGAGAAGGAAATAGAATGTGGGAGGGAATTCCTAAAGAACTTGCACGTCAATGGACGATTTGATTACCATTTATTTTCTTTCCCTACTAGATATGTCCATTGGACAGACGGGGCAGCTTAGGCTCAGAGACATTGAGACAACTGTCCAAGGTCACACAGCTAGTGCATGGTAGAGCCGAAATTCCGGTGATGCACACTGCTACTCTCCCACAGTCCATTTTTAATGAGCAAATAACAGTCTATGTACACTATGCATTACACATCGATTGTAGTCATCAGCCCAGTTATTAAGGGCTCGCTATGTGACCAGCACTGTGCTGGGCACTTATATAAATGACCAGGTCCTGCCCAGTTCTTTGACCCCATGGCCTGCCTGCCATTCTCTCAATGACTGTGCGCCACCCTCTCTGTGACCTTTTCTCTGCTCTTTGAATACGCCAAGTTCTCTTTTCTCATTTTTAAAAAAGATTTTATTTATTTTTAGAGGAGAAGGGAGGGAGAAAGAGAGGGAGAGAAACATCATTGTGTGGTTGCCTCTCGCGCACCCCCTACTGAGGACCTGGCCTGCAACCCAGGCACATGCCCTGACTGGGAATCAAACCAGCAACCCCCTGCTTCACAGGCTGGCACTCAGTCCACTGAGCCACACCAGTAAGGGCTGAATATGCCAAGTTCTTTGCATTGACTGCTCCCTCTGCCTGGGTCTCTCTTCCTCCCACCTTCCCCACCTTCCTATCATAGTGGCTGATTCCTATGCACTCAGGTCTCAACTCAAACGTCACCTCCTTGGAGCGGCCTCCATGATCGATCACCTGATCTGATGAAACACAGCCTTCCTCAATGCTACCTCACTTGTTCTGTACAAAACCCTCCTGAGTTATTTCCTCTGCAACATGGTTCATCATTTACAATTACTCCCCACTGGATTAAACCCTATGAGAACAAAGAGTCCAAATTGTTTCTGGCCACATCCTCAGTGCCTGGAACAGAGCCTGGGACACAGTAGAGGTTCAAGAAATATTGACTAATTGAACCTGCTTTAAATCATTGTATTTTGTTATTATGAACATCCATCCAAATTCTGAATATCATTCATTCCACAAATATTAATTGAGCATCTACTATGTCTCAGGCATCACCTGGGATGCTGGCCTATCACAGTGATCCAACAAGACAAAAGCTTCTGCTCTGACAACGGCTTCATTTTAGTAGCTTTCTAACGAGACAAATGAACGAACCCTAGAGCATTCCACGTGGCGGTTGGTGCTATGAAGAACGAAGCAGGGGGAGGGGAGAGAGCATGAGGGGAGAACTGGAACCAGTTTCCCCTTCCCCTGCCCAGAAGCGATTCTCAGTGCCCTCCCCTCACACTGTCCTCACCGAGCCTTGTACCTCTGCCAGCATCTTTCCATGTGACATTTTGGTGAAGGCCTCTGCAGCTCCAAGAGCAATATTGCCATTGAAGCAAGTCCCCACTGGTAGACCTCGGGCAGAATTCGGGATAAGTCCCCCCTTGAGATGCCCTGGGGGTGGTCACGCAGCGTGGCCTTGCAGGGTCTTCCCTTGCTCTGGAGGAGGGGCAGGCAGGCCCTGGACTCCCCAGGCCTGGCGTGGTGATTCACGCTGGGTTCTGGGCGACCCTCATGCCCCCTCTGTTCCGGGCACCGAGTGAAGGTTTACAAACATGGGGAGGCCTTTGATCAGAGCCAGACTCCCAGGCTTCTGACTGTTTTTTGTTCCAAGCTGCAGATCAGGACCAACTCAGCTTTGAACTCCAGCAGGGAAGACAGAGGGTAGGTGGGGTGTGCGTGTGCGTGTTTGTAGTAGCTGGAGGGAGGTCTCATGTGGCTCCTTGACTTTCTTTCCAGCAACCGGGATGAGTTTGTGAGAGAATTCATTTCAATCCCGCCCACGCGTGCAGAGCACTCACGGCTCCCCACCACTGTCCGGGCACCTAATTATGGAAATTAGCGTGGGGGAAGTGGCACAAGCGAGGCCCCCTGCCCCTGGAGCAGATGGAAGCAACTGAGCACAGAAGTATGGAAGGCAGCAGGTGCTGGTGAATGGGTCCGGAGATAGCGCTGGGGAGGCAGGTCAGGAGGGCTGGGGGTGGGGTGTTACCTTTCACACAGGGTGCTCCAGGAAGACAATGTGGTGTTTGCCAGAGACTGGCAGGAAACAAGGGAGGCAGCCCCACGAAGACCTGCGGGAACAGCGTTGCACGCAATGGGAACAGCAAACACAAAAGCCCTGGGATAGGAGCAAGACTTGGAAGAACTGTGTGGCTGACTCAGAATGACCAGCAGGGGCCAGAAAGGGCAAGGGCGGGGCGGAAGGGCCTACTGATCTGGACGGAGGTGGAAACACTGGAGTGTTTGGAACAGGGAATGGAATCCGAAGTGAGACTGGACAGGATGCCTCTGGCTGCTGTGTGGAAAACAGACTGTGAGGCTGAGGCGGAAGCCGGGTGTCCAGTGAGGAGACGGGCGGATGGGACACTTCAGGCAAGAAACCAGTGGCCTAGGCCAGACGGGTGGCTGTGAAGGGCCACATGGCTGTGGGTGTGGTCACCTGTCTGATCCAGATCAAGTCCTTCATCTTACAGATCGGGGAACTGAGGCCCTGGGAAGTCTGAGATTTTTCCCAAACTCAAAGAGGAAGTAGGTGGCAGAGATGGGCCAGGCCTTGAGTAGGCTGAATCTCAGTCCTGTGTTCTTGTCTCGGGGTTCCTGGAGAGAAGGTACTGGCATCCTCCTGTCACTGCACCTTCCCTTTGATCTAGATAGACTCCCTCGCTGCCCAACACGCCCCAACCTGACCCAGGAAGGCACAGATGCCATGGAACAAATATGGCTTCGGGGGCTGGAATCTATCTCTTCTGATTAGGAAATCTTGGCTTCAAATGATAGCAAACTCAATTAAAGCAGCACCAGCAGCTTTAAAGACGTTTGCTTATGCATGCAGTGAGTCAAGGAGAAGAGGCTGGAGGTCTGATGACACTAAGGACAGAGTCACACTCTGCCCATCTCTCTACTCCATGGTCCTCTTCTCGTCGACCCTTTACCCGTAGGAGTGGCCTCATGGTCTCAAGATGGCTGCTGAATCCCCAATTATCACCACTGCATTTAAAGGCAGGAATTGTTGATGGGCAGTGTGGGAGTCTGGGCATGGAGAGAATTCTCACACCCCTTTCATCCTCTATAAGAAGCAGTATCTGCCCCAGAAGCAACTGTGCAGATTCCTTCTGGTGTCTTATTGGCCAGATAAAGGTCACGTGACTACCCCTGTATCAAGGATCAATCTGAGATTCCCTGAGATGAAGCTGTTTTCCACTAATAAATACCTGAACAAGCGAGGCTCTGTCCAAAAGGAATTCAGGGGAGGGTGGAGCTTTTGATAGGCAACGCTGTCTGGCACAATCTCTACTATTCACAGGATGACGACTCTGGACAAGTTTCTCAGCATCTCTGAGCCCCAGTTTCCCCTTCTGTAAAATGGGTGTAGTCCATAACCATTGTTTCTGCCCTCCCAGCATCCATTTCCTGATCTTCTCCTGAGACACCTTGAGTTTCCTTAGGGCAGTGGTTGGCAGCCTCAGCATCACCTGGGAGCTTGTTAGAAATGCAGATTCTCAGCTCAGCCCCAGACCTTAGGACTCCCTGGGGAGGTGCCTGGCTATGTGGAAAAGTGTGCGTAGTGAGGGAATGAGTGGAGGAGTGAATAGTGACCAGATTAGGACGGGATGGGAGCAACACCCCCACGTGGGTCTTACTCCCTGCATCCTGAGTGATTAGCACGCTGCCCGCCACACGTGGATGCTCAGCTAAAGCGTGGAGTGAATAAATGAACAAGTTCAAGAGGGGGAGATGGGAAGGGAAGGGGGAAGCGGAGGAAAGGAAGAAAGGGGAGGGTGGAGGAAGAGAAGGAAGTGGAGCAGGAGGAACGGGAGGGGGGCTCTCGTTTACAGCTTTGCACCGGGAATGACAGCAACTTGCGACCTCTGGTGGCAAAAGGGAGCCACTCCTCTGGGCTTGGGAAAGGGGAATTCGGCGCTTCGGAGTTGCCGTGCCCTGAATTCAGGACCAGAGAAGGGATTCCCAGTCCCCCAAAAAGAGGTTTGGGACAGGCCTTTGAAAGCACATGGTCACAGTCAGTGACAGCTGGCTGAGGACTGGGACCAGGCAAGTGAGGCTCTTACTAGGGCACAACTTAAGGGGGCACCTAAACACTCAGGAATCGAGACAAATGTTTTAATGTAGTATTAAAAAAAATCAAACTGGCAAGCTGTAGCCCACAAGCCAGCTGCGCGTTTTTGTAATTAAAATGTCATTGGCACAGGATCAGGATTAGGGTTGCCTTTCTTAGTTACAGCAGATTGTACCTCACATGCTTCATTACTGTAGGTGGTTCCCAGAGCCCCTCAGTCAGCACGTGATGCCAGTGCGCATGGCACATCTGGTGTAACGAGAACACACCCGCACGGGCACTCCTACACCAGGCTTCGCTGAGTCTGTCCTGGGGCCTGTGGACTGCCCACGAGGCCCTTCTAAATGTTCCAGGAGATGTGGGCCATGTCATTTTCAGTGTTGGACACATCTCAGCATCACATCACATGTCCCTGCCTGTGCCACCCACTAGTTGGGTGACGTTGGGCAAGATTTAATTTCTCTCTGCCTCAGTCGCCTCCTCTGTGAAATGGGTTAATGCACGCAAAGTACTTCAAACTTCTCAGCAAACTGGTTAAAAACGTGGGCTTGAACCCCACTTCTGCCACTTACTGTGGTGTTAGCACACAGTATTTTGCATTGCTGAGTTTCTTTATAATGTGGGGGTTGTCACTCCTGCCCGGGGTGTTCCAGGTGGGAATTCACACAGAACCACACGTGCCACCACTGTCCTCATGGGACGCCGAGCGATCCGGAACTGCAGAGGACGTCTCTGTACTTTGTGAGACACTGAACTGCGGAAGGAACCCACTGCCCACGTAGGCCCATCCGGGGCTGTAGGCCAAGTACACTTAAGCCAACACTGCAGGGAACATGTGTGGAGTCTCCCCTCTGCAGCACCCCTCCCTCTCAGTGCCTGCAGAGACCAGTTCTGCTTCCCCATGGCTGCTGGTGGACGTGACACTCCCACCAGTGGGCGTCAGACGGTTTACAGCATGCTTGCCCACACCTCTACCCCCAGGCTACCATCAACACTGGCCCGGTCAGTTGCATGACCTTCTCACTGATTTCCTGCTTCCGCTCCTGCCTCCTTTTGTCCTTTCTCTACCAATGGAATCCTTTCAAAACAGGTCTCCCTGTTTAAAACCCTCCATGACCCATGAAGAGTAAAACCCAACCTTGTTACGAGGCCCTCGGCCACCTTTCATCTGTTCCCCCTCCCAGCTTGCTGCACACCAGCCACACTGGCCTCGTTGTCCCTCCACGGTGTTCCTCCCTCACCAACTTTGTACATGACAGCCTTTCTGCCTGGAACATACAATCCCGTCTCCCGGTCCTCCTGCACATCTTGGCTCCCTGGTCACTTCATCAGCTTTGCCTGACCACCCTGCCCTCCTCACCCCGAGCTCACTCAGGACCTCAGCACCCTTTACAGCACGCGTGTCGTGGGTGCTTGGATTATGCTTCCCAAGAGAGTAAGGACAGCCTTTGTGTTCCCTGTGTATTTCCAGTACCCGGCACGCAGTGAGTGCTAGGTATTTGCTGACTTAACTCCTGCACACCTGGGTCAACCAGTCAGTCCCCAGCGAGGTCCACGTTAGCCTTTATCAACCTTACAGTACACATGAGGACACTGCGGAACGAGCCCTTTGTCTTGTGGGGAATACCCACTGAAAAAGAACTGCCAGCTCCTGTAGCCCTTAGAGATCTTTGAAAATGTTACGCGCTGCCAACGCATTTCATAAGACAGGCCTGTCATATCCAGCATACCGTTTCTTAAAGGGTCAGTGGAAAGAATATGGGCTTCGGAAGCAGGTGAAAGTACCCCTTGCTACCTGTGACGTCTTGGACAAGCTGCCTGCAGCGTGAGCCCGTTTCTCCATCAAGGAAATTGGGCGACACCTAGTGCAGAGCTGTTTCAGACCCAGGACGAAAAGTCCTGGCACCACACCTGACACATAGTGACCAGGCAATGATACTAGTTCTCTCTGCTAGTCACCACCGCCCAGGAAGGGACGTTCTCTTTCATTCATGGCCATCTGCCACATTCAGGGTCTTAGCCCAGGCAAAGGAAACAGACACACGTCAGACTCGGTCCACCTGAACGTCCCCTCCATGAAAGCAGGTGCTGTGTCCACCTTGCTCGCCACCGCACCCAGAGCCCGCTGCAGTGCCAGGCACACAACGGCTCAAGACATTCACTTGCTAGTTGGAGCCAACGAGGGGGAAGAGGTTTTACTCTACCTTCCAGGCACACCTACTCTGGGGCAAGCCACCGAGGCGGGCAAGGTGAAGTGAGAGCTCTGAGTGGCACCTGGCATCTTACTCAGTCCTCTGCCTCCCCTGCACCCGGCTCCACCCAACTGTGGTCTTTGCCAAGCCACTGCACCAATTTTGCTCTCTCGGCTCAGCATCTGTGGTACAAATTGGTTCACTCTTTTTACATATATGAACGAAAAGGAACTTTACTCAATCACTTGTCTTAACCAGAAGATAACCACAGAATTACAGAGCTACAGATATGAAAACAATGCCATATAGATTTTTGAGAGAAATTAGTCAAGCATTTTTCATCCTTGTTTCCCACCATGACCCTCAAAAATATATTTTACATGAAAACCCAGTACACACCCTTGTCTGTATACACATATGCATAAAGTCTCACAAAACAGTGTTCACCATTCTACATGTAAGGCCCGGGTAGTACTTCCTAGCCTCTGACTCTACTTCGTTTTAAAAACACTGGATGCATCCCTCTACGTTGGTTTCGAGAAGAATGTCATGGGCACAACAGAGAAACCAACATGAGGTTAAAGGGCTGGCAAAGACACACTGCCACCAACACTCTGCGCTGGCCTCACCAGGAATCAAGAGAATAATCTCATTATGTGGTTCGACGTTTTTTAATGTCACGCCCATGCACCGGCGGCAGAAGCCCACCCCAGGTTCATGGTGCACTCGGTCCCGCCCGAAACATGGCTGACGAACACAGGAAGGACCACCCACTGCGGGTAATAATGACACTGACGAGCCTGATCTCAGGCAGCACTGATAAACAGCCCGACTTTCTTAGGGCTAATCCGTGCTCGCAGCGTCCCTTCAGATTCAGCCTGAAGTTCAAGCCTCAGGGTCTGTGGCTGCTGTGCACAGGCTCCTAGCCGACCATGGACCTCTTCCTTCCTCTCAGACGCACCTCGTCGAGTTTTCTGAGCACCGGCGTGGCCTTTGTGGAGGCGGCGGAGTAGCTCTTCAGAAAGGCCTGGAACACACTCTCGGTGTTGGGGTGGGTGCTGAGGAAGGCTTTCTCCAGCACGTAGAGGTCAACCCCCTTATCTTCTGGAAGCGCCGAGACGAAGCTCAGCCCAAAGTCTATGAGGACGATGTCCAGCTGCTCTGGGGGCAGCCTCAGGAGCATGTTCGAGGTGGTGAGGTCACCGTGAACGAGGTCCTCGTCGTGCATGCGAGCCAAAACCTGCCCGATGGTCTTGGCTAAGCCGAGGAGCCTTTCAGGAGTTTCTTCAGTCTCCATGATGGATTGGATATAATCTCGGACAGTCACTGAGCCTTCAATGTCTTCCATGAATAAGCAGTTGGAAGCATAATCCACAAAAAAGACAACAGGGGCAGCTATCCCTGCAATCAAGACGGAACCAGTTACTGAATTGGATTCTTTTTTTTTTAATGGTAAGCCTAAATTTCCAAGATTGACCCAATTTTTTAGTGTATGTCTGCTAATTTCAGGAAAACAATTTAGAGATGCTGTACAATGGTCTAAATGAACTCATCCGCAAGCTGCCCCTGCTCACAGCCGCCATGACTGTACCTCACACCACCCTGCAGCCAAGGTCAGCAGTGCCGGGTCTCCCTCCAGCCTTCCACCCTGTGTGATCGGACTTCCTTCCTGCTTATTTCCAAAAACTAAAAGAGAGCCTTAAGGGTAAGGGCAGCCCTAGTAAAGGACTATCTATTTGACGAGGACACAAACAGGAGGCCAAGCAGTGCACTGGCTTAGAGACTCACCTTCAAAGTCAGAAAGGATGATACCACCCCATCTCCCTTCCTTACTGGCTGTGAGGAAGGGGCGAAGAAAGCCAGACGCAACCAGCACGGCTAAGCTGACTTAAAATGGAGTCTGTATGGCCAAGCTGAACAGACCGGCTCAGACTGAGTGGGCTGAAGCATGAGATTTTACTTCACTTGAACTAGCCTGAGGACTTAAACTTTTAAACTTTTCAGCTGTGTATCGCTACCTGGAGAGATACATAAATACTAGAGATAAGCCCCTGAAGAACTTCAGGAACAATATTCACGGATCCAGACTGCCTGACATTCATTACGCAGGCCACCACTCACCTGGAGGGTCACCATCTCAGACCAACACCAAGGCTGAAATACAGCCAGATTCTTCTCAAGAGTGAACTTTTTACTGGGAGAGCTCCCAACTCGTCTCTTGTCTTCAGAACACCCTGGGTGTTACCGGGTAGTGTTTCTGATCCCCGAATTCTAAGACCCTTGAATAAAACTTCATTTACACCCCGTCGACACTTGTATAACCTTAAAGTCACATCAATTTCTCTACCCTTCCATTTCTGCTTCTATGACACGAGAACAAGACTTCCAAAGACTTAACAAATCTTTACTGAATGTCAATCCTGCTCAGAACATTTTTCTAGACACTGGGAACATCTGGGAGGGTGGGGGATACAGCAGGAAATAACACCACCACAATCCCTGCATGATGAAACTTACATCCTAGAGAGGATGCAAAAAGAAAATATGAACACACAAATAACTTCATCAAACCCAGGAGGATATGCCCGCTAGTTCACTATTGAATCTCCTCCCCATCTTCCAGCACCTGACAATGTCCTGGTGGGCACAGATGTCTAAAATTTACCAATGGAAGAAAGAAAGGTAGGGTGTGTAAAAGTGAACAGCCAGTTTTTCTGAGTCAGAGAGAGATGAGCTGAGGACCTGGCTGGGTCACTAACAAGCTGTGTAACCTTGGGCAAGTTACTTGCCCTCTCTGAGACTCACTTGCTCATCGGAGAACAGGTTTCCGGTGTGGTGCACATGGTGTTTTAATGAAAAAAATAACTAGGCGATTTAATGACTGATAACTTTGTTCAGCGCTAGGTGCCAGTCATACAGCCAAATATAACAGGTGGCAGACACACCTTATTTAACGGTCCCAATATCCCTAGGTGACTACTGCAACTGTGAGTTCCCTCTGCAGGCGAGGAAACAGGCTGAGAGGGTAAACAACGCGTTGAAAGGCCACAGTAGTGCGGACATTTGAACCCAGAGGCCCTGGCTCCAGGGCAAGTGCTTGTACTTACATCTGGTTCTTAAAAGAAATGAAGAGACAATGATCAAACACCAAGATGACACAAATAGGAAAACCGAGACTGAGGGCGGTTAAACAACGTGCTCAACGTCGAGCAACAGTGGCAGAGCCAGGAACTGAACCAATTTCAATGGTTCCGGGATAAATGTTCGTCGCTGCAAGGCCAAGAGGCTCCTTAAGAATGAATGAATGAAGAGAGGTAGAAAGGATGACATTTCTTAAACACCCAAGGCCACGCGGAAGGCACGGGGCGCAAGGGAGTCCCGCACCCGCGTCGCCCGGGCCGCGGAGCCTCGGGCCTCCCCACGCCCCCGAGCCGAGCCGTCTTACCTGAGCGGCGGCAGCGGAGCAGCGCCCGGGCCTCCTGCACGGTCCGCCGCCGGCTGAGCCGCGCCTCCAGCGCCGGGTGTCGGTAGCCCTTGGGGAAGCGGTGCTTCACCACGGCCGCGCGGCCCTGGAAGCGGCCGCGGAACACGCGCGCCTCGGCGCCCTGCTTCACCAGCTCCAGGCCGCTCAAGAAGCGGCTGCTCCGCTCCCGGGCCGCGGCCAACGCAACGGCCTCCGCCGCCGGCTCCTCGCTCGTCTCGACCGCTGCACCACCGGCCGCCGCCATTACGGCGCCTCGGCGCCCCTCGACTCGGTCCGAGGGCTGTCGGAGATGCTTCGGCTCACTCCGGAAACCCTCGGCTCTCTTCGGCCAATCGCACGCCGGCACTTCCGCCCTGCGGAAGTGGTTCCTCCTCTCAACCTTCCGGCTCTTGCCGAAGCACCTCGAGAAGACTCTTGTGGCCCCGCCTCCCAGCTCTTCGGCTCTTTCCGGATAACTGCGCCCCGCCCCGCCCCGCCCCGCCCCGCGGTCTAATGAAAAACTTTTTCCAGAATCTCAGTTCTTTCCTTGAGCTGGGCGTTGCTATTAAGGAGGTAACCACAAGTGCCTGGCAGTGTGTAATGAAGGAAAACACATCATTTCTTTGAGTTTCAATTTCATCATTTTCATAACGAAGATAATCAGTTTTACTTTGGTAATTGCTTATTAAAATGAAGATGTTGCCCATGAGAGTGAGTGTCTGTTGGACAGCATACACTCCTCATATATTCATTTTCCTTTGCCTAGCATTGGGACTCTGTTCGAAATACTGTAGAAAAAGGCTCTTTGGTCCTAGGGTTTCTGGGATGCCAACTCTCAGCCCCACGATTTCATTCATCACAGAGCAGGTCACCTGTTCAAATATCAGACCCTTTGTGGTGGCGTACTGTGGCTTCCAGGAACTTTCATCAGCCCAGACTACTCAAAGTTCACCCAGAACCAGCTCGATTTATAACGCCCAGCCTCCCAAGTGTAGGGCTGCATTATCGTTAATTGTTAGTGTCCACATAGCCTCCTAGTTCTGTGATTACCAAATCTGCCTGAACCCCGCCTTTGGAAAATCCACTGTGCAAACATATTTACAAGTCTCAGGCTTGCTATGGTCAGACTGGTTCTGGCTTCTATGGCAGGAAACCTAGTTTCAAACTTTTCAATGGCTCCCCACTGTACTTAAAATAAAGACCTGCGAGATCCTACAGGGAACCACTATGTCCGGTCTTTCAGACTCATCTCCCACCAAACCCCTTTTGCCCCTGCATCTTCAAACACAATTGCCTTCTCTCGTTCTTGCCAGACTCCCTCTTGCCACAGAGCCTTTGCCCCTGCTGTTTTCCACTGCTCTTCCCTCCCTTTGTTTCCTAGGCCCATAGACATCCTTTCATTCTCAGCTCAAACATCACTTCCTTGGGAAAGCCCTCCTGACTTCTCAGAAGAGAGAAAATCTAACTTTTATAAGCTCTGGTGTCCCTATGAACCTCTTCTCTTTTGCAATGTCACAGACTGTTTTCTGTTTGTTTGCATCACTATTTGATTGGTGACAGGATCTATATCTTCAAGGGCCTTGGTTCCTTGCTGGCTATTGCCTGGAAGTCCCCCTCACTTCTTGCCACGTGGGCTTCTCCATTGGGCAGCTCATGGTATGGCAGGTGGCTTCATCAGATTGAATGGGTGAGAAATCAGGAGAGGATGAACGAGCTGAAGTCTTTTATAACCTAATCTCCAAAATGACGTCGTCACTTTCGCTGTGTTCTATTTGTTAGAAATGAGTCCCTAGATCCTGTACACCTTCAAAGGAAGCCATTGTTGAAGATGCTACTGAAACACTTGCTTGATTAGACTCTCCCTGTCACCTGCTGCACCCCAGACACTCTGGCTTTATTTCTGTTGTGTGTGTTGTTTTTATACTTCACAAGCTCCTTCCACTACAAAGCTGTTGCCTTTGCTCTTTCTTCCTCCCCAAAACTGGAGATTCCGCTCAAATATCCCCTCCTCAGAGCAGCCTTCCCAGACCCCCAGGCTGAACAGCCACCTGTGCCTGCCCCATCACCCCAGTTTAATTCTCTGCCTAGCCTTTACCTTAGCTGGCATTTCTCTGGCTTGTTATTAACTCTCTTCTTCCCCCACTAGAAAGCAAACTGCACAAGAACAAACAAATCCTACTGGTTTGTTCTCCTAGCCTAGGCCTAGCAGCACAGCGCCTGTGGTCATTTGGGAGGTGTCCAAACCTGTGTCCAGTGAGTCAAGGATGAATCCCTGGGAGAGTGTCTGAGCAGCTGAAGTGGTATGTGTGTGTCCCCATTACCGTAGAGACACGTGTGTGTGTGTGTGTGTGTGTGTGTGTGTGTGTGTGTGTGCATCGGAGACCAGACTGATGTGGACTGAAGTAATTGGGAAGTCTCTTTCCTGAGGGGAGAGGTGGGTGCTTGGAGGGGGATGCATGTGTGCACCCCTAACAGGGGTGACAGTGGGCAGCAGCCTGGGGGAGGACGGTAGGAGGCATTCCCTCCCCAGGCATTCCCGCCCCTCTCTCCCGCCTCCAGGCACAGGGGGCCAGGGCCGGCCTACGTGGCAGCGGCGCTAGGGGCGGGCAGGCAGAAAGGGAGGGACGGAGGCGGGCCGGCCAGAAAGTTTGTCGGCAGCCACTGGGGACATCAGCCAGGGGATGCGCTCCTGGCCCCTCAGCACGCCTGGGTGTCCTGCTCGCCATGGGTAAGTCCCGACCAGGCGCTTCCCGCCAGGGAGTCTCCGAGACCCCATCAGTGCTTGCCCCTCCGCCCCTTGCTGCACCCCCTGAAGAGATACCGCCTACTCCGGCGGGCGGCGAGCCCCGCATACCAGGCCTTGCCTGGGGCCTGGGAAGGGACCCGGGCGAACTCTCTTCCAAGATCCTTTTTGCCCAGATAAAAGTGACTTGAGAGTGCTCCTTCCTCAATACCGAGCGCTCACTTTGGGCCAGGCCCTCTCTTAACCGCTTCAAACCTTACAACAAGCCCAGGCAAGTGAAATCGTTCTATTCTGCAGATGAAGAAACAGGCTCCACAAGGAGCAAAGATCCATTCATCAATTCACCCGAACACCTCTGTTCGCCAGGGCTGAGGATGCCGCAGTGAACAGAACAGACAGAACCCCTGCTCTGGAAATAATTCAACAGCAGGGAGACAGGGGGGATTAGAACGCAGAGCTGCGCGCGGGTGCAGGGAATTTCTTCGTGGCTGCAGAGGACCAAGGTTTTTATATTTTTCTCTGGATTCAGAGCCTCAAAGGGTCACTCTGTCATTCCTGCACCTACCGTGTGGCAGGCACTGGGGACTCAGAGGAACACAGGGAATGAGGTGGTGTGACAGTGGTGAGGGAGGCAGCTTAGCTTTAGCTAAGCAGGGAGGGAGGGCCTCGGGGACTAGGAGGCCTTGGAGCTGAGATATTGAGACAGATAGTGAGACGCTAGGAAAATTCCTGGGCGAGTGGGATGGGGAAACTGAGACAAGAAAATGGAACAAGGCCGGACAGTTTGAGCAATTTACAGCCAGCTGGTGAATCGCAAGACCGTATCTCCCCAAACCAAGGACACTTCAGGGCAAATGGTTTATACCTCTCCCCCCTAACCAGAGAGCACATAACCTCCCTGGCCATAAACCACCGGGTTGGGGGAAGAAAGGAAGGCTAGGCAAACAGAGAGATAACACAGAACAAAGGGAGCCAGCTGGGGAAGAAGCACAGACTCCCCTTGCAGCTCCCCTCCCAAACCCCCAGGTTTCCCCTGTATAAACTTGCCTCTGAAAGCTTAAGGAGAGGTGGGTGTTGGGGTTTTTACCTGCCACCTTCTCAGACTGCTGGCCTCTAATATTCATAAAAGCGCAATTACAATCCAATCCCTGTCTCCGCTTTTTGGCTGGGTGGTGACAGGCAGCATGAGCCCTGGACTCAAAAGAAGTGGGCTTGCTAAGATCTGAGAGAAGGGCTTCCAGATGAAAGGAACAGCAAGTGCAAGGGCCCGGAGGCAGGAGTAAGCTGGTGTGGTCCAGGGCAGTGTGGCTGGAGCACAGCGGGCAAGGGGAGAGTCAGAGAGATGGGCCAGGGCTGGGTTATGCAGGATTTTGTAGGTTATAGTGAGAAGCTTGGCTTTTATACCAACTGACATAAGACGGTAGAGAAGGGTTTTAAGCTTGAGTGGTTCATAAC
Source organism: Macrotus californicus (assembly GCA_007922815.1). Lineage (NCBI taxonomy): Eukaryota > Metazoa > Chordata > Mammalia > Chiroptera > Phyllostomidae > Macrotus > Macrotus californicus. Next base: position 221,208 of record VMDR010000195.1, on the reverse strand, counting down.
CTGAACTATGTTTTAAAAACTCAGTTGTTGTTCTGTGGAGAATCATATTAGCTGACACTGGCTGTAAGGCAGGCAGGCATATGAGGTAGGCATTACTACTTTCCTCCTTTATAGATGGGGAGGCTAAGAGAGGTTAAGTGAGCTGCGGGAGGCCACAGTTGCTAAGAAGAGAGGCTGGGATAGAACCCCAGCACTCTGGCTCCTGTCTGCATTCTTGACCGCTGCACCACTCAGCCTCTCATGCACAGGGTAACGGCACAATTGTCCACCAAATCCAGCTCTGGCTCCAGAGCCCTAATTTGGGGGCCAGGATCTGCTTTCTTCCTGCCCCTGGCCCCTTCCAAGCCCTGGACCTCGCCAAATGCTCAAGAGCCAAGATCCTTTCTCTCTGGACTTCCTACATCCTCACAGTTCATATATTCATTCATCCATCCATTTATTCAACGGGTATTTATTGAGTGCCTACTGTATACCACGTACTGTCCTCAGCATCAGGGAGATGGCCGAGCAAACAAACAATTCCTGTTCTTTGGGGCTGACAGTCTGGTAGAGGAGAACAACAATTATGTAAGACATATGGTTATTTCAGATGGTGATGAGTGTCATGGAGAAAGAAAACAAGCAGGAAAAGGGGATACGAAGTGCTGGATGCTGTGGTGAGGTTGCGATTGTAGGTAGAGGTCCAGGGGAGGGCTCCTGAGAAGGTGATGGTTGATCGAAGAGCAGAGGGAAGGAGGGAAGGAGCCCTTGGCACGGAGGGGAAGGCTTCCCCATCGGAGGTGGCGGCTGGTAAAAAGCCTTGAGTTGAGATGTGCTTGGGATGAGGAGGAAGAGCAAGGAGGCTGGGGTGGCCGGACAAACAGAGTGAAAGGAGGCAGATGCTGTGGGACCTTGAAGGTCATTGTAAGGACCTTGGCTGTTTTCAGAGAGAAGAGGGAGCCTCGGAGGGCTCTGAGCAGAATGACATTGTCTGACTTAGGCCGTCACAGGATCCCTCTGGTTGCTGTGCAGCATTACATTAGTTTCACATGTCCCTGACACAGCCCCTGGAATGTCACGTGGTGATCCCACCCTGGTCCCCAACTCAGTCATTAGTTCTTTCAGCAAAAACCTCATCGAGCCCCTCTTGGGTGTCAGGACGAAGCTGCACCACTGTCCCCGGAGACGCAGAGACCGTGTCTCTGTCCTGTCCTGTCCAATTTAGTGAGGAGGGCACATCAGTGAACTCACAGGGTGGTGTGAGCAAATGAAGGGAGAAGGCAGCGTTGGCTGCCAGTGAAAAACGTGGCTTGGAAACCTGAGGAAGACTCGTGGCAATGATGTCTAATGGCCCTGACTCCTCTGAGACCGCCCTCCGTGGCCCCTGGGACAGTATCACTTCACTATGTTTTGTGACATAGGGCTTTCCGGAGAGCTTCACTTCCCCTCCACCTCTGCCCGCTGTGTCCCTGCTCTCTCTCACACCCCACCTATCTCTGATACCCTTTCTAGCTTTAAGTCGGTGTAACAAAGCCTTTAAGTACGTAGGTTTGGGAGTCAGATGGGTCCGTGTTTCAGCCCCGACCCTGTTCCTTCTCAGCTGTGAGATCACTCTGACCCTCCGTTTCCTCATCTGCAAAGTGGGCATAACTGGAGCTGTACCAGCTAGCGTTGTTCCGAGGATGAATGGAGAGGAGTTGCCTAAAGCTGCACAGAGGAGACAGTCAATAAGTGACCATGTATTGTGACTGTTCCATTTCATGTTTATTTTTGCCATTCTCTTGCCGCTGTGACTAGAATCTGCTCTGATGCATTTTCCAGGAAAACCTATAGACAGTCAACTTTGCCTTTGAACCCTTTGGCTTGGTCCCCTTTCACCTGAGAGGAACCCAGGATATGGCAAACAGATTCTGTGCTTTCACTCGATTGCCTCACATGGACTGGAAGAACCTTCCTCTCTGGCTGTGGACTCCAAGAACAGGGGGAGCCGGGGCCAAGGGAGGTGAAACGGGGCAGGACCTGGGCCGCATAATCTTCCCTGGGGTGTTCACTGACAGTCCTGCACAGGTGGGACAAGGCCAGCCAGGGAGCACAGGAGGTTATTTCCATTGGGGGCAGGGGCGATGGGGAGAAGGCCGAGCAGAAAGGGGAGCATTCTTCCACCCATGAAACTCCTCCCTCTGCACAGATGTTGCCTAACAGAGATGAGGAGAGGCAGAAATAAGAGGCAACAGATTGAAATCATATCATGCCAAGGTTTTCTAATGGAGTAGAGAAGAGAATGGACCGTGGAGCCAAGATGTCCTGGTGTTGAATCTAGGCGCAGGTACTTACTACTTTTGACCTTGGGCAAGTCACTCCACCTCTCCGATTGTTTATTCATTCATAAATAATACAAAGCCCCAGCTCAAAAAGTTGTGGTGAGAAGCAAATGAGTTATTGCTCTTAAAGCTCTCAAAGCAATGCTTTAAGTGCAATTACTCATTTGGTCCAGAGAAAACACTCAATAAATCTGGGCATGATATTATGAATGTTGTCAGGTCTGGGTGGTTTGGCTGGGGCCGGCTCATGAAGGGCATGGGGTGAGATAAAAACTGCCGGATTACTCTAGATACTTCCAGAAATATTTAAGTTTAAATATGTGAATGAAAAATTCAAAGTAGCCCTGACTGGTGTGGCTCAGTTGGTTGGGCACTGTCCTGCAAGGTGAAGGGTCGCCAGTTCGATTCCTGGTCAGGGCACATGCCTGGGTTGTGTGACCAGGTCCCTGTACAAAAGGCAACTGATTGATGTTTCCCGTTCATGTTGATGTTTCTCTCCTTCTCTTTCTCCCTCCCCTTCTCTCTAAAAAAAAAAAATAATAATAATAATACATCTTTTTAAAAAAATTAAAGTAAACTATATAACTGAACTGCCCATATGGTAGCCTCTAGCTACAAGTGGCTGTTTTTACATTTAAATTAATTAAAATTAAATACAATGAAAATTCAGTCCCTTAATCACATTAGCTCAATATCCACATGTGCTGGTGACTATCATCGATCATCTCTCTCCCCAGCTCAAGCCTTCAAAGCCTCCGCCCACCCCCCCCACCCACCCAGCAGTGAAATTCATCGTTGTCCTCATGACCTACATAGCTCCACCTGATCTGGTACCTGCTTGCTTCTCCTACCTCCTCATCTCCTCTCTCTCTCTCACTCACACTCACACTCACGGTGTTCCAGCCACTCTGGCCTCCTTGCCGAATAGCACAGTGACTAAAAGCCTGCTCTCTAGCTACATCAGCTCTGCCACATCCTTGCTGTGTGACCACGAGAGACTTTCTTAACTTCTCTGCGCCTTGGAGGATGACACTAATAATAATGTGTAATAGGGTTGATGTAAATGAGGGATGAAGTGAGTACATACATGCAAAGTTCCTAAAACAGGGTCTGGTACTTAGTAAGTGCCGTATAAGCTATTAATATTAATAGGTATTGTTCAAACATACCAAAACCTGTCCTGCTTCTGGGCCTTGGTTCTTGCTGTTCCCTCTGTCTAGAATGTTTTTTTCTTCCAGATTTTACAGGACTTTCACCCTCACTTCATTAGTTACCCTCTGCTCGAATTTTCCCTCTTCAGAGAGGCCTTAGCTGACTATCCCATTTAAAATAGAACTCCATCACTCTCGGTCCCCTTTCCCTGTTCTGTAAGTTGTAGCATTTATTTACTTGTTCATCATCTGCCTTCTTGTACTGGAACGTGAGAGCCTTAACAACACCACTGTATTGCCAGCCCCAGGCATATCGCTTGGTGTATTGCAGATGCCAGATAAATAAGTTTTTAAATGAACGGTTAGATGGATGGGTGGGTGGGTGCGTGCATGTATGGGTACATAAGGGATGGAATACAAAGATGGAGGGATGAGTGGATGTATTTGTGGAGTGATGGATCAATAAATGGATCGATGTTTGGGTGAATGAAGGGGCATATGAATGGACAAATCAGTGGATGAATATGTGGTGGGTGGAGCAGATGAATAAATGGAGGAGTGTATGATGAAGGGATGGGTAGATTGATCCATAAATGGATGTGTGAATGGATGAAGGAAGGAGTGAATGGGAGGGATGGATGGGTGGATAGAAGGATCAGTGAGTGGATAGATAGGTGAACGGGTAGAGGAGATTGATGAAGGGCTGGGTGGATAAAGGAAGGAGCGGATGGATGGTGGATGAATAAATGAGCAGGTGGATGGATGGAGTAGCTGGATGAATAGATGGAGCAATTGCTAGATAGAGGGGAGTTGGATGGGTGGAGGCTCTGGCAAGGAACCATTCTGACCGTGGTCCCTGTCATTTGTTTTCCAGGCCACCCACCACCCCTCCTGCCTCTGTGTGCCTCTGTGTCTTTGCTGGGTGGCTTGACCTTTGGTTATGAATTGGCAGTTATATCAGGTGCGCTGCTGCCACTGCAACTTGACTTTGGCCTAAGCTGCTTGGAGCAGGAGTTCCTGGTGGGCAGCCTGCTCCTGGGGGCTCTCATCGCCTCCCTGGTAGGGGGCTTCATCATCGATCGCTACGGCAGGAAACATGCCATCCTCGGGAGCAATGTGGTGCTGTTGGCAGGCAGCTTGTGCCTGTGCCTGGCTGGCTCCCTGGCCTGGCTGATTCTGGGCCGCTCAGCGGCTGGCTTTGCCATCTCCCTCTCCTCCATGGCCTGCTGCATCTATGTGTCAGAGCTGGTGGGGCCAGGGCAGCGGGGAGTGCTGGTGTCCCTCTATGAGGCAGGCATTACTGTAGGCATCCTGCTCTCCTATGCACTCAACTACGCACTGGCCAGTGTTCCCTGGGGATGGAGGCATATGTTCGGCTGGGCCGCTGCACCTGCTCTCCTGCAATCCCTTAGCCTCCTCATTCTCCCTGCTGGTACAGATGAGGTTGCAGCCCACAGGGACCTCATCCCCCTCCAGGGAGGTGAGGCCACCAAGCTGGGCCTGGGGAGGCCAAGATACTCTTTTCTGGACCTCTTTAGGGAACGGGATAACATGCAAGGCCGGACCACCGTGGGCCTGGGGCTGGTGCTTTTCCAGCAGCTAACAGGGCAGCCCAATGTGCTGTGCTATGCCTCCACCATCTTTCACTCGGTCGGCTTCCGTGGGGGATCCTCCGCTGTGCTGGCTTCAGTGGGGCTTGGCGCTGTAAAAGTGGCAGCTACCTTGACTGCCATGGGGCTAGTGGACCGAGCAGGCCGCAGGGCCCTGTTACTAGCTGGCTGTGCCCTTATGGCCCTGTCGGTCAGCGGCATAGGCCTCGTCAGCTTTGCTGTGCCCATGGACTCAGGCCCAAGTTGCCTGGCCATGCCCAATGCCACCAGGCTAGCAAACCTCCCTGGAGACTCAGACCTGCCAATGGAATTGTCTTCACATGCACTGCCAAACACCAGCAAGAACCAAGAGGAGCCAGTCTCATCAACCTCTGAGAAAACCAGGCACCACCCCAGAGCTGGGGACCCCACAGCCCCTCCTGGGCCAGCCCTAAGCACCACCTCCCAGGCACCACCTCCTCCTGCCCCAGGGCGAGCCCTGCTGCACTGGACCGCGCTGGCCTGCATGATGCTCTTTGTGAGTGCCTTCTCCTTTGGATTTGGACCAGGTACGTGGGAGTTCCCTACAGGTAACTCTGAGCTTTCTACGCTTCCTAGGGGGAAGCTTAGGGACGGTATCCTTCGGGGTCTCAGAAGGACACTAGAGGGGCCTTCACCTTAAAGCCAGTGAAGCTTTAGCTTCAGGGACCCTCACTTATTTGCAGATACTCCTTTTGAGGGCAGGGGCCTGATTTTATCTTTTTACCTAGAAAAAAAGCCCCTAAATCATTTAAGCTTCAGGCTTCATAACACCTGAATTAGCTCCTGAATAGCTAGCTCACTCAAAAAATTTTACTTGAAGGGACTTTAATGAGTAGGGTGACCAACTGTCCTGGTTTGCCCAGGACACTGAAACTCCTATGTCCCAGGCACCCCCTTGGTCCTGGGGAAACCACAACTGTTGGTGACGCTAAAGGGATGCTGACTGCTGGGTTGGGAAGCAGCCGGGAGAATGTGGTGTCGGAAGTCTGACACCACACCACGGGAGGCTGCCTGCTGGACCAAGGGCGACAGGCCTCGGCCCGGCCCCAGCCTAGGAGCCCTCTCTGCCCTTCTGTCCTAGTGACCTGGCTTGTCCTCAGCGAGATCTACCCCGCGGAGATCCGAGGGAGGGCCTTCGCCTTCTGTAACAGCTTCAACTGGGCCGCCAACCTCTTCATCAGCCTCTCCTTCCTTGACGTCATCGGTGAGTCCTCTTGACCTAACTTCTTGGTCCAGTTCCTTCTAGATGCAGGAATAATGTCCTCCCGACAGGGCCTGGGCTTCCTTATGGGTCCGGGTATAAATGACAGAAAACCTGATGTAAGCCAGTTTATGAACAAGAGGGAGTATTTTTGTAAGGAGGGCCATCGGCTTCAAGCATGGCTGATCCAGAAGCTCCAACACAACTGTGGTCATCTTTCATTTCTCTCCACTCTGCCTGCTTCCCGCACCGTGGGTTTCATCCTCAGGCAGACACCTCTGGGTGGCAAAGATCACCACCAGCAAATCTCCACAGACTGGCAGCCCCACAGAAAGAGAGCATTTCTTTGCCAGTGGCTCCGCCCCGAGACCTGGAACTGCTTCTCATTGGCTTAGCAAGATCACATGCCCATCTTTGAACCAGTCACTGTGGCTGGAGGGCTGTCTCCACCCCCAGGCTCACAAGGAGGTCCTATACTCATCCTGGAGTCAGGGATGGAGACGGCCCAACCAGTGGGCTGGAAGTTGGCGTAGAGCCGTTCCCCAAAGGAAAACTGGTGTCAGATAAAGGGAGAAGATTCTTTTTGGAGCTGGGCTTTGCCAAGGCTGGGTCCTGCAGCTGGTTGGCTGCTGAGGGGAGCGTTATTTTCCCTCCATTCATGTTTTCAGATCCGAGCGCACTCCACTGGTAGAGTTTTAGATGTGCGTGAGCAGGCTTCTCCAGAAAAAACAAAATGCCCTTGTCAGAGTTTGTGGTCTGAGCCCTGACCCTCTGCCCGCCTCTGGGACAACCAGTCCTTCTCCTGCTTGAAAGTCCTTATCTGACAGTTGTTGGTCATTCTGCAAATCAACTGTCTGGAGAATCCTCTGTAGGTGAACCGACTTTGAATGCGTGACCTGGGACCAGCCAATTGGCTGCGCGCTGCCCACACTCCCTCCCCCCTGATCCCAGGCACCATCGGCTTGTCCTGGACCTTCCTGCTGTATGGGCTGACTGCTGTCCTTGGCCTGGGCTTCATCTACTTATTTGTCCCTGAAACAAAAGGCCAGTCGTTGGCAGAGATAGACCAGCAATTCCAGAGGCGACGGTAAGGGGGATCGGGTGGGCGGGCAGGGGGGAGAGTCCCATCAAACCCGAGCGCTCTGCTGCAGGACTTCAGCGGGCACTTTCTCTCTGCAAGAGAGCGTGCTTCTTTTCTTCTTCTTGCCTCTCGTACTGCCCGGACGCTGTGCATTTTGTCCTGTCTTTGTACAGCAGCTGGTTTCCTTGAGCTGCTTTTGTGTCTTCCTTAAAGTCAGAGTTTCCTTTGACTTTACGCCCAGGTTAAACCTTTACAATGTGCAATTGTGGAATCCAGGGAGGTTGGAAGAGCAGACTCCTAAAAGCAGAGAATCTTCGACTCGTGGAAGCTTGGAGAAACCAAACATTATGACTGTGGCCTTTTAAAACCTCATGCAAAGAACTGTGGGCTTAATCCACTCATTCAGTGGGCATTTATTTATTTAAAAAGATTTTATTTATGTTTTGGAGACGGGGAGGGAGAGAGAAAGAATGGAAGAGAAACATCAATGTGTGGTTGCCTCTTGCACGCCCCCTACTGGGGAGGAGGCCTGGTGGGGAACCCAGTCATGTACTCTAGACTGGGAATTGAACCGGCAACCCCTTGATTTGCAGGCCAGCACTCAACCACTGAGCCACACTGGCCAGGGCAAGTGGGTATTTATTAAGCCCCTACTATGTGCCAGGCAGTGTTCTGGGCCATAGGCTATATGGCTGAGAATATAATGGAGAAGGCCCTTATCCTCACGAAGCTTCCATTCTAGTGTGGGAGAGGGATAGAAGATAAGCAAACCAACAAAATAAGCAAGGGCAGGCACAGGGAGACCCGGAGGAGTAGTCAGGTAATTCAGAAGATGGAAATGCATATAAAGGCAGGAAGTAGGCAGGGACAGGTAGGAGTGGGGTGGGGATGGGATGAGGGGTCCCAGAGGATGTTCCATTCCCGTCTCCTCCAGAAAAGCTCCCAGGCCCTGCGACCCCCTGACTACTCACCTCTGCTTGACAGGTTCGCCCCGAGCTTTGGCCACAGGCAGGGCACATCTGGTATCCAGTACAGCCGCATCAAGGTCTCTGTGGCCTCCTGAGGAGTCCATCCGCTTGGAAAATGCCGGAACTGTGGTTTTAGCAGACAGTCTCCAGCTTCCTGCTTCCTTGGGCCCCAGAGCCCAAGTCCTTCGAGACCTACTCCTGCTCCAGAGGAAGTATGTTGTGCTAGTGTGGAAAGGACGAAAGTCAGCACCCAGAGGTCTTCATGTTCAGTCTCAGGCTCTGAGGGTTTCTGAGGAGCTGCCTTCTTGCCTCAGTGTCCCCACTGACTCTGCACATCTCTGCAGTACTTATAATGAGAACATCTTATGGAGTTGCCATTGTTCCCTAGGCTTTCTCAAAGAATCTCTGGGGTACCAGTCCTGGAAGGAAGTGTCTCCTGGTACCACCCCTAAACCCAGCTGAGGACACCATATTCTCTGCTCTCCTTTTTCATCCAGCTGGGACTTTTCAGTGAGGTGGAAGACTGTTTGTTTGGCTTTTAGAGGTCGGTTTTGTTCACCCCTCTAATTCTCTTACCCAGAGTACTTGCCATTCACCAGCAACCCAGACTGGTTGACAGGAGGCTTGAGTTCTAGTCCCGATTCTGCTGGTGTCATTGCTGTATGACCATGGGCCTCAGTTTCCCCCATATGTACAGTGGGGCATCTGGTCCAGGTTGTTCTTAAGATCTCTTCTGCCACCAGTGAGTTGGCATGCTAAATGCTGGTAACACAACAAATGTTCAACATGGGCCCCGTTCTCAAGCCGTGCGTCACCTCTCTGGGGGATGTAAGTTTTATCTGCGGAGAGGTCAGTAGAAGTCCAGAGTTGTGTGCTCTAAAATCCAAGAGCATGGAACGAGCTGCCGGAGCTGATGCCAGGACGGTGCTTGTTGCCCTTTCATGCAGAAAGGAGATGCTTTGGAGGCCGACAAACCTGATTGTCAGTGCTACCTGCCCCTCGTGGCAGCTGTAGACCTTGGGTGAGTAACAGCTCCCTCGACCTCCAGTGTCTGCATCTTCAGTACCGGGGTGATTATGCCCCCCGGGGCATATGTAACCCTGTCTCCCTTCAGGAAAGTCTTCAGCTGGTCCCATTCAGCTAGTCAGGGAGTTGGGGGGCATCTGTTCACATTAGTACCCAGGCCCCCGCCTTTGGGACATTGTAAAGGGTTGTCCCCCAACAGGTGAGTCAGATAGAGATTGAACAGGTAGCTCAGGCCAGAGGTCACTGGCAAAGGAGGAGAGTGGCAAGGAGTAACTGGATGTTGAGAATGAAGAGCTGGAGTAGGCGTCAGGTACTGGCGTTGGACAAGGCTTTGTCACTGTGCCTGCCCACCTGGGTGCTGATGCAGTCCCCCAGGACTCTGGTCCCTCAACTCCTCTCCTCTCCTTTCTAGATACAGGTGCTCGTTGACTTATGACATGGTTGTGCCCCAGTGAGCCCATCATAAAGTCAAAGTGCATTCCATCCACCTCCTCAACATCACAGCTTAGCCTGGCCTGCCTTACCCGTGCTCAGAACACTCACATCCATTAGCCTCCTGTTGGGCATGATCATCTAACAAAATGAATGCCCCATGGAGTATCGGCTGTTTACTGGCACGGTGGCGGGGTGGGCTGGGAGCTGAGGCTTGTTGCCACAGTCCAGTGTCGTGAGAGGGTATCATACTGCATGTCACCAGCCCAGGGAAAGGTCAGAATTCAAAGTACAGTTGCGTATTGCTTCCATACCACCGTGGAGTCAGAAAATCCCAAGTCGAACCCTTTTACATCAAGCGCCTGTACTTCCCTTAGATCCAGTGGTGTGCTGGAGCCGGCTTGTACTGGCTTGTGAGAGCTGATTGTTAAATTTTCTGGATCTTTGCAAGCTGGTCGTTAAACACAGCCATTAAAAGAAATTAAATTCCCTAAACTTATAACTAAATAAATTGCATTAAAAACAAAAGAGATAAATACTAAAAACATCACTTCCTTATTTTACCACATTTTACTATTACCTGTGTTCTTGAGGTTATTTATATCTCTTGTATTTTAGGAGGGACATAGGGGAGAGATTCAGCATTTCTTCCTGGTCCCGCCTTCAGTGATGTCAGGTGGGTCCCCCGGAACTGGCTGTGGGGAGCGCCTTCGCACCACAGAGATTGGGGAACATGACACATCAGATCTTGGTTTATTGTTGTGTTGGTTTCAGTCTTCAGAACGTGATGGCTAAAATGTTCATAGTGCCAAATAAATGTACAACTCTGCCTGTTGTGTCTAAAGCGAATGGCACAAAAAATTGAGGAAATACTGTTCCAGGGTGTGAGCTGTTATCCAGCCCAGCCAGCAAGTTGCTCCTGTCATTGACGAAGGAGTTCCGACATCCATCTTCACTGTTTTGCTTTCGTCGGACTCATTAACGTGAACAGAAATTGCACCCAGTGTCCGTGTGGGGACCCCACTTGTGAGCGACTTCCTGCTGAGTTGGCTTGTGACCAGGCGATTCTTCACGGTCGACTTTTGTCCCATCAGGGCTCCGTGGCAATCACAGTAGTTCGTGCGCACAGGACTTTGGCAAAAAATAACAAACACTCCGTGAGAATTAATTGGTGGTATGGACTTTATAATAAAGAGTATTTTCAGTAAAGTGTTGATATTGTTTGTAAATTTGTAAATTTTGTGCGACAAACACATTCTTCATCCCAGGAAAATTTACACACACACACACACACACACACACACACACTTTTCCCTGGAGAGCAGTTGTTAAACACTTACCAGCATGTCACTGCTAAAATCTGTCCTTGGAGCCCCTTCGAATCCAATTCTTTCCCCAGGGACTTCCAAACCTCTCTCAATTCTCCTTTCTTGTCAGCCTAGGAGAAAAGCCTTTCTAGCCCTTGGGTGGATTTTCCCCATTACACTTACTGTTTAGAGATGCTCTGTGTCCATCACTAGTTCAAGGTTGGGCTCACAGTAGGTGCTCAAAATAATGAGGAGGGTAATGAGGGCAAGGGCCAGGTGGCAGTTCAGAAAAGGAGGCATCAAAACTTTTAATTTGGGGTACCTACCAGGTACTCAGAGGTCTTTAGTGCCAGTCAGGAAAGAGATGTCTGTTCATTGATCTGCAGGGTGGATTCTTCTCCCAGATAATCCCAGAATGGCTTCAGCCCCTGGTCACTGCTTAGCCCTTTCAAATGCACCCAGCACTCAGCACCTGCCTGTGGTTTGCCACATAGCAGGACACAGATTAGTTACTGAAGCTTTTCTTTAAAGTGATCTGCCTCCCAGCCTGTTGCACAGATGGGTGATCTGCCCTGGTGTTCACCGTAGGGTTTACTTACGTCTTGGTTCCGATGTGATTGAGGATTGTGGGGTTCCTCAGCACAAAGATGGTCTGAGGGGGGCTGCAGGGGACAAGGTGGGGGTGCGATGGGCTACATAGAGAGGAGGTGACCTGGCCCAAAGGGAGGGCTCAGAAAGTGCACATATGTACCCAGGACACCAGGTTTGACTTCTGCCTCGGCTACGTGCTAGTTTTCTGTCTATGAGCCTCAGTTTCCTCATCTGTAAAATGGGGGCACCAGCAGGCCCTACCTCAAAGGTTTGAAAGCAACTGATTGAGGTACCAGATGGGAAATCACTTTCCAAGCTGTAAAGGGCAGTGCTTCCATAGAGAATGGGGATCCCCTGAAACTTCCCCCCACCACCTCAAGCTGTAGGCAGGACTCCTTTGCCCAAGGGCTGCCCTAGACCCTGCTCTGACTCAGTTTCCATATTTGTTCCTTTTGCTTTCCAGAGCAAATATTTCTTCATCTGTGGCATAGGAGGAAGGTGGAATTTTGACACGAGGCACAAAATTTTCCCATCGCCCTGCTCTGAAAGTGTTCCCAGACCCCCACATGCTGGGTCCTGTCCAGGGCAGAAAGGAATTTTCACGGATGGTTTGGTACATGGGTTTGGAGTTTTTCCTCCTCATGAAATCTCAAGTGGAAAAGCTGACATTCTGCTTCTAATTGATCCTCACAAGATGCGAAAAGCTCCCAAGGAGGCAGTTATGTTGAAAGCTTCTTATTCTTAAATGAAATAAAATAACAAAATTAAATTTAGTTCTTAAAAATTGTTTTATTTAATGAGGTGAATGGCAGCCCACCAAAATATCACACACATTTCAGGATAATTTTATAATCTCTTTAGCTCTGCTTTGTATTAAAATTGCATTAAAACATTTGCTGACTCACATTCAGGTCCCCCTAAATTATCCACTTTATACAGTCTCTCTTGCTATTCATTTGAATTCTTTCTTTTCTGGGACAATATTGGAGACTCTTTAATGAGTGTTATTGCACATCCAGCCAATGGCTTTCACAGCCTGCGTGTGTGTGTTCCCCACTGGGTTTGGCACAGCAGCGTTGCTAACGCCTTCCAGATTTGGGGTCCCATGTCATCCCATCTCCTCTGATTGGACAGGCTGGGTTGCTGGTTCCTGAGAAGTGATCCCCACAGCCCTCTCTGTAGCATGCTATTCTCACAATAATAAATGTTACATTTATGTTAAGCTGCTCAATACAGTTTTGATATCTAAAGCAATAAAGAGATTTTTCTAAACCTCTAAGGTAGATGTAGAAGGTGAATAACATGCCTTATGTGTTTTGTGGATTAGATGGACAGAAACTGCCCAGATTACAGAACCTCCGGTGACACACAGCTGAGTGACTGTTTGACTTTCCAGAAACCAAAGCCAAACCCAGTGCTAAATGGCCATTGTTGTCTCAATGGTGCAGCCCATGCCCATCTGGGATGTCCCTGAATTTTCTACTCCGAATGGTTAGTTAACAAAATATTGCCAATGTTTATTTCTAAGTAGTAGAAGAAGAAGGAATTTTAGACTTCCGGCCAAGATGGAGGTGTAGGTAGACACACTGTGCCTCCTCGCACAACCAAAAGCAGGACAACAACAAATTTAAAATCAAAAAGCAACCAGAACTTACAGAAAATCAAACTGTTTGGAAGTCCCACAACCAAGGAGTTAAAGAAAAAACACTCACCCAGGCCGGTAGGAGGGGCAGAGACAGGCAGCCGGGCGGAGAGGACTTGTGACAAGGCGGCAGCTGGCAGACCTGGTGAGGCAGTGGATTGAGGCCTGGGTGGTCCCACGTTCATGTGTGGATAAACCAGGAGGAACATCTGGGGAGCGAGACAGACCACGCAGCCCATGGTTCTTGCACGGGGAAATAAAGCCTCAAACCTCTGACCGAAAACACCTGTGGGGGTTGTGGCAGTGGGAGAAACTCCCAGCCTCACAGGAGAGTTCATTGGAGAGATCCACAGGATCCCAGAACCCACAAAAACCCACCCACCCAGGAATCAGCACCAGAAGGACCCAGTGTGCTTGTGGGTAGAGGGGGAAGTGACTGAAAACCAGGGGAGAGCGGAGCAAGTGGCACTGCTCCCTCTCGGACCCCTCCCCCACCTACAGCATCACAGGGTGGGTTGCCCCGCTCTGGTGAACACCTAAGACTCTGCCTCTTACTACATAAGAGGTGAACCCAGACAAAAAAAGTGGCCCAAATGAAACAACAAATCAAAATAAAATTCCAAAAATGCTCCAGAAAAAGCTCCAGAAAAAAATACAACTAAGTAATGAAGAGATAGCCAACCTATCAGATGCACAGTTCAAAACACTGGTAATCAGGATGCTCACAGAATTGGTTGAATATGGTCACAAATTAGAGGAAAAAATGAAGGTTATGCTAAGTGAAATAAGGGAAAATGTACAGGGAACCAACAGTGATGGGAAGAGAACCAGGACTCAAATCAATGGTGTGGACCAGAAGGAAGAAAGAAACATTCAACCAGAACAAAATGAAGAAACAAGAATTCAAAAAAATAAGGAGAGGCTTAGAGACCTCCAGGACATCTTTAAATGTTCCAACACCCGAATCATAGGGGTGCCAGAAGGAGAAGAGGAAGAGCAAGAAATTGAAAACTTATTTGAAAAAATAATGGGGAACTTCCCCAATCTGTCTGGCAAAGGAAATGGACTTCCAGGGAGTCCAGGAAGCTCAGAGAGTCCCAAAGAAGTTGGACCCAAGGAAAAACACACCAAGGCACATCATAATTACATTAGCCAAGATTAAAGATAAGGAGAGAATCTTAAAAGCAGCAAGAGAAAAGGAGACAGTTACCTACAAAGGAGTGCCCATCAGACTGTCAGCTGATTTTTCCAAAGAAACCTTGCAGGCAAGAAGGGACTGGAAAGAAGTACTCCAAGTCATGAAAGGCAAGGACCTACATCCAAGATTACTCTATCCAACAAAACTTTCATTTAGAATGGAAGGGCAGATAAAGTGCTTCCCAGGTAAGGTCAAGTTAGAGGAGTTCATCATCACCCAGCCCTTATTATATGAAATGTTAAAGGGACTTATCTAAGAAAAAGAAGATAAAAAATATGAGCAATAAAATGACAACAAACTCACAGTTTTTAACCGAACCTAAAACAAAAACAAAGACAAACTAGACAAACTAATCAAACAACTAGAACAGGAATAGAATCACAGAAATGGAGATCACATGGAGGGTTATCATCAGGGGAGTTGGTGGGGAGAGAGAGGGAAAAGGTTCAGAGAATAAGAAGCATAAATGGTAGGTAGAAAATAGACAGGGGGAGGTTAAGAATAGTATAGGAAATGTAGAAGCCAAAGAACTTATATGCACGACTCATGGACATGAACTAAAGAAGGGAATGTGGGTGGGAGGGGGTGTGCAGGGCGGAGGGGAATAAAGGGGGAAAATGGGACAACTGTAATAGCATAATTGATAAAATATATTTTTAAAAAAGAAGGAATTTTATTTTGGTCGATAATGTTTTTTTAGATTGTCAAAAATTTAAACAACACAAAATATATAATAAAAATTTTAAAAATCTTAGTAAAATTGCTACAAACAATAAGGATCAAAGTGAAGCTGTGGTATATTAGATTATTGTTCAGTAACTATATATTCCCTCCCCACTCTCAGCAGAGTATACTTCGTGGCCTCACTGATGTTGTCTACATGACTTGCTTTGGCCAATAGGATGTAGGCTAAAGCCACAAGATGCCAGTTCCCAGCCTAGAGATTAAGGGACACTGGGTGTTTCCTCTCACTCCTCTGGGAACTTCCAACATCTACCATAACAGCAGGCCTCAGCCCTTCTAGCCTGGACACTAGAATGACAAACCTGTTACACACCTGACCCTGACCTCAGCCAGATGCGCAGCAGTACCAGACAGCTGACATATCTGAAAGTGAGAAAGAATGCTAATTGAAGATATGGGGTTGTTTGTTATGCAGCAAGTGCTGACTAATACAGAATCTAACCAAGTAGGAAGTGTTTTTACCACCTACTGAGTACACCCTTGCCATGCCTGAAAACACTAAAATAACAACAACAATAATAATACAGTTTTTGCTTTCGAAATAGTTAATAGTTAGAAACAGGTAAAAATAAGAACCACCCATATCTTATCACTGAAATATAATCACTAACAAACTCCTGGTGTATATCCACCCCAACCTCTTATCTCTGATGACAGATGATGCAAGTTAGATCAAAACCCTGGAGGCACGCCTGACTCTTCCTTCTCTCGCTCACATCCGCTCTGTCAGCAAGTTCTCCAGGCTCGGCCGAATGCGACCTTTCTCAGCACCTCTTCCTTGCCCATTGCTGCTACCACCACCACCATCTCTCACCCAGATTATATTATGGCCGTCTCGGTGTAACAGTCTGCTTGCTTTTCTTCTCGCCTCTTCTCATCTCTTCTTACCTGTTGTCCACACAGCATCCAGGGGACCCTTCAAATCCTAGGTCAGCCCATGTCACTCTTCTGAGCTGTGCTCCCCGAGGCTCCTGCCTTACCTGGGGAGCCTCTGTCACCACTCCTTAGGCCCTCCCAGCTCTCCTCTGACCTCATCTTTTCTCCCTCCCAGCACCTCCGACACACTCTGCCCCTGACCCCCAGCTCTTTCTGCGTCCTGTGGTGGGACTACACACATGGCAGATACTTGTAGGCCCACTCCGTTGCGACTTCCTGTTATTCGGGGAGACCTTCCCTGGCACCATAGCTAAAATTTCACTCTCCCACGTGCATGCACACGTGCACACACAAAACACACATATACACATAAGTGCATGGTACATGTGCCTGTGCACACACCCTGACACTTCACACTCGTCACTCTCTGCTTCATTGCTCCGTCTTGGCCCCTGCCCCTCTCTAACACACTGTGTACCTCAGCCATCGGTAACTCATTCTCCAGGTCCCCTGCTAACACGTCACTTCCACAGCAGCAGGGTGTTTTGCCTGCTTTGTTCGCCACTGTATTTTCCCACATTTAGAACAGCACCTGGCACATAATAGGACACTCGACAAATATTTGTTGAATAAATAAGCGAGTGAATGTCAAGTGGCTGGAATGTTGCAGATACATAATGAAGGGTAATCATGAGCACCAAAGAGCTTTTTAAAAGGATGCTCTCTTCCTCTTGCACTATAGATGCTGTTGAAAGCTGATAAAAAATTTTAAATGGAGCACAAAATATGCAGTCACTAAGGCCACTGGGAGAACCAGCAGTAAAATAACTAATGAAAGCAAGGAGGCGAAAGGAAGAAGAGGCAGTGGAGGGAATGAGCAAAATTCTGCACCTCTCGTCACTGCACACCCTCTCAGGCTGATGATTTGAGAACAAGCACCGTGCGTTTAGTTCTTAAAGTGGAGACCACAAAGCTATGGAACCTGCTCCTCAGATGTTTTCTATTTGGTCCAGATACTACTTATAAGATTTTTTAGTTAGTTGCAACTTTTTTCAGTTACAGTTTGCTTTCAATATTATTAGGTTTGTTTCAAGTGTACAGCGTAGTGGCTAGACAACCATTCGTTAGTTACCAACTTTTGAAATTTTGGGATCTTTCTGCCTTCTCTTGAAAGAGTCCCCGTTGGGCCTGCAATTCTCAAGTCCAGACACCAGGTGGCGCAGAGTAGCAGCTCTTCCTGTTACATGTGGCTCGAACCCCTTGGTTTGCAGCTAAGCTTTTCATTCTTGGTATAAATATTTAATGGTAACAATCTTAAAAAAATAGATACAAATAATTCTAACAGTAGGTATGTTAAGGCAGTGGAAGTGTTGCAAAGATGAAAGAGGAGAGTGATTCCCCATTCAGAACCTTCTGCACCGTGCGTTGAGTTCATATGAGTTCAGGTACGTGTGTCTTGTTCTGATAACAAAAGGACCAGCCAGGTGAAAAATTATTTAAGAATACACTTTTTCCTTTAGAAAAATTTTTAAACACTGCAAAATAGGAAGATCAAAAATGAAAACTCCCCATGCCCTACTAGTTACCAAAAAACAATTTGGTATATATTCATCTAGTCTTTTGCCTATGAATATACATCAATCCAGTTAGACATGAAGACAGATATTTGGATGGACAGATATTTCCACATCATTGAGATCACACTATGTAAATTGTGGAGGCCTTCACCATTTTATATTATCAAGTATTTCACATGAAGCTAAGTTCATATACATGCTGTCTTTGCCAATATTAAGAATCGTATCAGCAATTTCTCCCAAAGTCTGGCTTTTCTTCACTTCTGAGTGTGTTGTAAATTGAATTATGTGCTTACCAAGTCAACATTCGTTTTCCTGGCAAAGACTGAATCTGCCAGTGGAAACCAAGTGTTTTCATTTTCCTTCTTTCTCCCCGTCACTCTATCCTTTTCTGGTTTCTCTATGTGCATATTTCCCACCCCCACCCCCTCTTCATTTGGCAACTGGGAAGTTGCTAAGTTTTTCCAGATCTGGGGTCCGATGCCATCCTACATCTCTGGGTTTGACGGGTGGGTCGGTGGTTACTGAGATATGACCCAAAAAGCTCTCTCTGAGGCCATCTGTCAGTCAGATGTCAAGTCCCAAGATGGGAGATGGCAGCCGCACTGCATCTGGACGCCAGAGGCTGTTGCATTCTCCCTGAAGTTTATCTGCACCGTGCCGGGCATAAAATCAGTTTCCATTGTCTCCTTGACAGTTTTCCAGCTGTTAGGCAACCAGATCAGGTAGCTCTTGGCAGGGACTATAAGATTTCAGCTCCAAATAGCTCTTCATTTCTGTTGACCATCGGCTTCAGACTGAGTATCAGTAAAAGCGTTCTCAGTTCACACCAGTGGCCACACCAGCTTCTCTGCCTCCCCCGTGGGGGTAATTTTTAAAGACAGTTACAATGTGGCCCTCGTGGTAGCCCCTGAGATTTCTAGCCTCCCAGGCTCACCCTTCCTTCCACCTGGTCTGCAGCCTCGATGTGGGAAACCAAGCATGACCACCCACCTGCCATCTCTGTGTCTTTGAACTTGAGTGTGGGCTGGACATTCCAGTACATTGAAAGGCTGGAAGTCAGAGGGGTGGGCCTCAACTCTCTTTTCCCTCCAACTGCCCATTCAAACACACTTGTGGGATAGTTCTTTGTCTGGCTCCACATGAGCTATTGGGCAGTTCCCACAGCTTTTCTGCCCACTCTTAGATAATGATGAAAGACAGTTTGATGATGAGAACAATCAAATGTCTTCTAGTCACTTCCAGGTGTAACAACGGTTTTTGGTCAGTAATTAAAATGTCAAGTCATAATTCCAAACTTCATTCGTGTTACACCTTTCTCCTACCCCCGCCCCCAACCTGACTCCAAAGAGGTAAGTGGCATGAAGACTTGACTTGGCTGGTGCTGTTAAGATGTGGCATCGTGCTTTCTAGATGCTGGGTGTTTGCAGCCTATACGTTCTCTTGTTAGGGTGAGTTTGGGGGGCCGTTTCTTGGCAATTCCCCCGCTGGGAACCTTTGAATGAACTTCCACAGACTCAGGCGATGGGTCTCCTCTGCCTGGCCACTTCCAATTTTGCCCGGAGACCCTTAGCATCTCCATATGATCCCTCACATTTCCAGGTTGTCCGCCCACTGGGAATTTCAGGCGATTCCAGGCCAGCTGCTTCTGTGGGATTCAGAACCAGTCCCTAGAAAAGTTCACACCCTTAACCCACTCTAGAGCCACTTCCTGTTGCTGCTGGGAGCAATCCATCATCTTGCAAAGGCGGAGCAGCCGTAATCTCGAACTTCTGTTCTCCTTCAGGGTGATGGCTTTTGAAGAGATTCTCCTTGGCGACCCACCTCTCTTCTTGGCTGGCCAATGAGGGCTTTCCTACCGTACCACCCTGGCTACAGTGATTGGTTCAAGAATGGGGGCGTGACCAAAGCTAAGCCAATCAGAGTCAAAAGTGCTTCCGGTCCTGGGAATTATTTTTAAATCTCCTAAGAAAGACTGTTTTTTTTTGTTTGTTTTTTTTTATATTTGGTTTGGTTTGGTTTCGTTTTTTACTGATTGCTGAGGGACGAAGATGTGGGCCTAGAGCTGTGTCTGCCACCAGCAAGGAGAGCCTGGTTGAGGATGAGGCTGAGACCGAAGGCTACAGAGAAATAGATTCCTGATGACAGCATTTGAGCATCTCGTGTCCAAAGTCAGACCCGTCCATGAACATTTCAGATATGTGAGTCGATGCATTTCTCTTGTTCTTTTAAGCCAGTTCAGTTTATTTTTTTCTTTCACGTGCAATCCAGAGACCTGGCTGGCACAGAAAGAGGAGGAATAGTATCTCAGGAGGAGAAATGATTAAGCATTTAATCTGACACCTGCCTGATTTTAAATGTCTCCTTTTGCATAACTCCCATCAAGAGTTTCATCAATTCATTCATTCAGCAAATATTTCTGAGGCCCTCTGGTTTCCCTGACACGTTTGAAGTAACTTATTATTCAGACTTTATAGGTAAGGAAATTCGGGTTTCCGCAAGGACACGGAACCTGCCCAGTGTCACACGCCCTGGGTGTCAGATCTGCGTCTCACCCGCACCTGTGTCTGACTCCAAAGCCCTTGTTCTCCCATTGGCTGCACCCGCGGCTCTGAGCTGCCCTTACCAGCCAATGCCGGGCTGACTGTCGGATCTCATTCTGGGGATCAGCAGCAGGGCACTGGCAAAGGGTGCCATTCCCAGGGGGTGACAAAGTCTGTCAGGACAGGGGTGGACAGCTGTCTCTCTGCCTCCTAGAGGACCTTCAAATTGTACCCACGTGGCCCAGGGACCCTGGTCATCCTGCAGTCTCTCATGGGACTCCATGCCTTGCATCTAGTAGGTGTTTGATCATAGTATATTGAGTAGAAGAAATAGTGGAGAAGACGTTTGCCGCGGCAACCACAGAGTCAGGGCTAGGATTCAAAACGGCAGTAATGCCCCCTGGAAAGGGCTGCGTACACACAGAATTCTACGTCTAAGCATCTATCCCGCAGGTACATTTGCACACAGACCGGCATCAGGACCACAGCGCAGGGCTGGCCAGGTTGTGCACTGCCCAGCCCTGGGAGGCACCTTTCACTCAGGGGACGGGTGAGAGGTAGATAACTTCTCAATGTCTTCCTTTGTGTGCTGCGTGAACTTTTTTCTCTTTACTGTAGTCGTATATAATTTTTTTCTAGAGAAAACCGTGGATGAGTTTAAATTCCTTAATACCTTGCTTGGCACATCAGCACTCAGTAAGTGTTCACAGCCTCTATTATCATCATCGCTACTATATTGCTTTGAAACTCGTAGGTGTTATTACACCACAGAGACGCACGAGGGCGCACCACGCATCCGATAAAGAAGTGTTTTCACAGCAGCAGCCCTCTGGGTCTATGTTTTGTGGGTACAGGGGTGGAGGGAAAAACTATTGGGGGCCCTCTATGAATGACAGGGGCAAATCTTGGCTCCTATCGTGGTCCAGTCGACCAGTCTTTTAAGTGAAATACCAAGCTCATTTTCTGAGCGTTTCCCTAATGGAAATCAGGGTGACTCCATTCTCCATAGGTGATGGTGGTGGGGAGGAGCGCCCCTCAGACACTTGATCACGTTCCCATCTGCGCAACCGGGATGGTAAACCCGCCGTGCAGGGCTGCTGCCGGGATTAATCAAGGACTCTCAGAGATTTAAAAAAAAAAAAAAAGCCTGAACTAGTTCCTTCCACAGTGAAAAAACAGAAAGAAAAAAGAGAGAGAAAAGAAAACAAATCCCCCCAAAAGGTACCAAAGTTGAAGTCACTCTTACAAGGTTCGATTTTTAAAACGCACACCTCTAACACCCGCACACACACACAAAATATAAAAACGGTAATTCCCATGGGCTGATAGTGGGACCCAGGTTTAATGATTTTCTATAATCTCTTCTGCAGTTCCTGCAGTTCCGGCGACTTGTTCTGTGACTTGGAGATAACCTCATCTGAAGATAACACAGAAAAGCCCGTGCTGAGGCTTGCAGCAGACAGATTGAGCATCTGCCTGACAGCGGTCTTCCCTTCCTCCTGGCGATAAGAACTTTGTTCCAGCAGAACAGATGGCAAGGTGTTCCATGGGGGACGCTCCATCCCTAGCCCCAAGGGGTCAATTGTGATCGTCTCAGTCATTCTTTTTTGTCAGCAGTTGGCTCATAGGTGGGCATATGCCCTAGTTCTGCCCAATGAGATATAAGTGACTTTCTCCTGGACGGTTCTGGGAGAAACTTTCCTGTGTGATATGATAGGGACAGAAGAAACTTCTGTCTGTCCTACCTTTGAATGTAGTCAGAAGGTCTGGAGCTGCAGCAGCTATTTTGTGACCACGAGGAAAAGACCAAGAAACCTGCAGAGGCCCATTGGCAGCCACCGATCTGCTCTGTGCCCATAAAGTGTTGCCTTTTATAGAATGTGATAGAAATGGATCATAGAGTAGAGAGCCTTTTGAGACTGGCTTCTTTCGTTCAGCATAACGCTTTTGAGAATTCACCCATGTTGTCCCATCTATCCATAGTTTACTACTTTCTGCTGCCGAGTTTTAGTCCACTGAGTGGATGTACCAGTTTGTTTTCCATTCCCCAGTGAAGGACCTCGGGGCTGCTTCCAGTTTGGGGTGATTATGAATGAGCTGCTCTAAACTTTCATGTACAGGTTTTCTCATGAACAGAGATTTTCATTTCCTTAGGTTCAATGCCCAGGAGTGGGATTGCTGGGTCATATGGTAAGTGTGTGTTTAACTTTATATGGAAACTTCCAGACTGTTTTCCAGAGTGGGCACACCATTTTTCATTCCCACCAGCCATGTGGGAGACTAAGCTACACTGCACCCCCACATCTGTCTTCTTCTCTCCAGCGTATCGCTACCACCAAGTGCAGAACCTGGCTCATAGTAGGTGCTCAACAAGTATTTGCGGAGTGATTAAATGGGTGACTCGAGGCAATCATATCAGGAAGTGATGAGGATTGAATGGGATAAAGTTTGCAAAGCCCTTGGCCCAGTGCCAGGTCCTTAATCTGCACTCAAGACCCGAGGGGTTTGGTTGACATCAGAGGCCACTTGGCCAGGGTCAAGGTCCCCATGTCCCCACCTCCTTTATCTCATCTCCAGCTCCCTGAGCACCAGGCTTTGGGGATAGAAATATCCTCTCTCCCCAGGAACTGAGGAAGGAAGAATCCCCCTACTCTTAGCGGGACCCCCAAACCTGCAAGCATTTTCTGAGCCAATCTTGTGGCTCTCTCCACTCCTGCGTAGGAGGAACCTGGGGGAGGCTTGGATCCCACTGTATTTTCTTTGCTTCCACACTCAAGAACGGGAGGCTCGCAGGCCAAAGAATGGAGCAAATGTTTGTTTTCCTAGCTGGCCCTGTCCCCTTGAGGGGCCACCAATGCCCCCACCCTGAGGAGTGTGGCCCAGCTCTTTGGCCTCCCCTGTCCACCCCCACGGGGGACCTGTTTGCCAGAATCTTTTCACCACCTTTTCTTTTTCACAATAACTCTGACCCTTTGTGCTATTATTTTTCTAGGTTAATTGAATGCGTTCTGCGCACGGCAGAGGCCCACAGACTGCGCCAAGCACAACAGGCCTGGCATGAAGGGGGCCTGGGAGGCCCATCCCACCTCTGCGGCCTGGGGCCTGCAGAGGCAGGGACAGGGGGGTGGTGGGGACACTTATGGGAGCCAGGAATGTGGGCTAAACCTGCGTGCTGGCAGCAGCAACTGAGGTGGGGGTGCCGCCAGGGAGGAGGGAGTCTTAGGCTCAGCTTTCCACCCCCTTTTTCTTATCAGAGAAGATTATCCCTAAATCCTTCAGGAGTTCACGTTGGTATTTCCGGAGCATCTTCTAGCAGCAGAAAACTAGGGAGGCAGTGTGCGGTGTAATAATAGAAACCAAGAGTGCTGTGGTTCTTAACCAGGGGCAACTTTTCTGTCCCCAGGGGACACCTGGCAGTCTCTGGAGACGCTTTGGGTTGCCGTGATGAGGCGGTGGGGGACTGTGGACATTTAGTGGGCAGAAGCCAGGGATGCTGTTAAACTTCTTGCAACGCACAGGACCGCCTCCACGACGAAAGTGACCCGGCAGGATGTCAATGGCGCTGAGGCTGAGAACCCCGAGTTACCGCTATCCCATTGTACAGATGAGGAGACTGATCCAGAGTAGTTAAGTACCGTGTCCTGGGAAACAGCCAGGAAGTGTCAGTCCAGAAAGCCTGACGGAGCTGTCCTCCTGCACCGCCCACTGTTAAGAGTCCACGGGGGACCTGGGAGGGAGGGGCTCCTTCAGAGCCGGGAAGGGGTGGGAGCGGTGGAGCTCCGGGGGTCTTCTACGGAGGATGAGAGGACAGGGGACTTTGGAAAGATTCCTAGGGGATGAAGGACTCAGTCATGACCCCTCTTCTCACTGGAAAAATCTGCTTCCAAATTTGGCCAGGCACCTTTACCTGTCACCCCCAAACGCGCCACTTCAGGCAGGGCCTGGGAACTGCTCTGCAGTACCCAAACATGAGCATCAGAGGGCGCAAGAGTTCCTCAACTCTTTTTCACCTATAGCTTTTTCACTGTAAAGGAAATAGATATGCCTTAAAGAAAATGCGGAAAATATAAAAAAGCAGAACAAAGAGAAATAAATTGCCCGTAGCCCCACCTCCAGAAACAGCTAAAAATGTAAACAGTGAGCCTTCCGGTCTTTTTCCCAGACAAAGTTGTTTAACTTTTTTTGTTCGGTTTGGATGTCTTCTAGCGCAGGTGTAACCATCCTGGAGACATGATTCTGTGGCCTAGATTTTTCTGACAAGATCTATCCGAAGGTTTCCCTGTTGCCTAATAAGCTCTTCATGCCACCCTCAGTCACAGAGTGATTGACGGCTCTGGAGTGGGTGGATGCTCCACTCAACAATGATGTGTTAAGCCCCCACTGCGTGCCAGGCTGTGTTGAGCTCTGTGCGGGGACCGTAACAAGCAAGGGGACCCAGAGCTGGGAAGACAGACATACCCAGGGTCGTTTCAGATGCAGGAGCAGTGCTTCTGGGTGGCGGGTGCTGCCGCCCAGAGGAGGGACGTTCAAACAGCGACCCAGGTGAGGGCCAGGAGTCAGCCTGGCGGAGGAGCTGGAAGACAGCGCCCCTGCCGGCCAGCAACATGCCTGGCACGTTTGAAGGAGGGGCTGGGAGGGGCACCTGGCTGAAGGCCTGGTGAAGTGAAGGGAGGTGGGAAGCAGCCAGACCAGGTGAGTCTGGTGGGTGGCCGCAGAGGGGACTTCGGTCTTCATTCTAAGAGCCGTGAGATGTCTCGGACAGGTTGATGAACAGGAGTGACCGACCGGCTCTTCACATTTTTTCCTGGGGCTGGGTAGGCTGCCGGAAGAGACTGGCCTGGAAGCTGATACAGTTGATCGACGGGCAGTGACTGTGGCTGGGGCCAGGTCAGGAGTGGGTAGAGAGACGTGATCAGATTCAAGATCTGTTTTGGAAAAAAGTCCCTGGGGCTTCTTGAGGGATGGGGCACGGGCAGTGAGGGACAGTGAAGGGCTGCTCCTGGGTTTCTTCTTAGTGCCACTGGGCAGATGGCAGCACCATGTCTGGAGACTGGAGGGAGGAAGGAGGGCTCCCGGGCCGGCTACCCCGGTCTCTCCACCCCCGGTCCCCAGCTCACCAGGCTGGGCCCAAGGAGGGCATCCCACCCCTCTGCTTCCTTCCTGAGAACACAGGGCAGTGGCACTAGAAGAGGACGCAGGCTCGACTCTGGGCTAAAAAGATAGGAATGCCTTGCACTTCACTTTTTCAAAAACCATTACTTGTTTTCTCTTTCAAATTGCACCAAGAATTACCAGGTGTTGGAGCGACACCGACAAAACATGGGTCGGCACGAGGAAGAGGCTAACGGGTCCCCAGGGTCCCACCATCTAGAAACCCTCACTGGAGTTTCCTTTGAGCTCATGTCTTTATCAATGATTGTGTCTGTGCCTCATTTATTCATTTAACAGGGTTTTTTTTTCCTTGAGCACCTACTATGTGAGAGTCACTTTTCTAGACACTGAAGATGTCCGGAGAATAAGAAGACAGGAGTCCCCCTGTTCATGGAGCTGACTCTAGGGGCAATAAAGAAAACAGCCAGTAAATGATGTGATAATATTATAAGATGGTAAATGCTGTGGAGAAACTAAGGCAGGGAGGGAGTAGGAGGGGTCTGGAATTTTAAACAGGGTGATCTGGGAAGGTGTCACCGAGTGGGTGACATTTTGAGCAGAGGCCCGAACCTGTGAAGGGAGCAAGCCAAGAGGACGGTGGGGGGAGAGGGGAGGTGGAAGGGAGAACAGCGAGCGCAAAGGCCCTGCTGAGGAGCCTGGAGTGATTTGGGAAGAGCAAGAAGGCTGATGTGTCTGCAGCTGAGGAAGTAGGGGAGGGGGGTCAGGCCAGGGAGGGGACAGGTGGTGTTGGGGTCATGGCAGCCATCGAAAGGATCACAGCTTTATTCTGAATGACATGCAGAGCCACAGTAGGACTTTGATTTCTCTATAAACGTGTTGTTTTAAATCCAAACAAAAGTAGAGAAAACAGGAAGCTCAGCCCCACATACGCACCTCTTAGCCCCAACTCCTGGTCCATCTGATGTCACTCATGGCTACCCTCCCTCCCTCCCACCCCATCCCAATGGGTGCTTTAGAAACAAAACACAGGCACCTAAAATGGTGTTTGGCTCACAGCAGGCCTTCCTGAAGTGGGTGGTTAATAAATGAATGAACGAGTGAGTTTGTGTGGAAACGAATGAATGGAAATGATGAGAAGGACCCACAGAGGGACAGAATAAGAGTGAGGCACGGTGGAGAGGTTGCACTCCCAAGAGAGGGATCCTGAGTTTCAGACTGGGGCGGGGCGGGGGTGGGGGCAAGGAAGAGGAGGAGCAGATCCCCAGGAAATTCCAAGCCCCCGTGCAATATTACAAGTTTTCAGATGGAGCTTTAATGTGATTTTTGCATATTATATTGGGAGTAATAAAAATGTAGGCGATATCTGCTCAGAACATACTCCCTGATTCAATTTCCACTCTGCCCGTGAGTGAGTTGTTACACTGTCTGGTCCCACGGGCCGAGAACAGTAAGTTTGCAGCAGGCTCAAACGGGAAGGTCCAGAGAGCTGATCCAGTGCAATGTCCCCAGTCTTTTGACAGCAGCCCACAGTAAACACTACAATTTACACAGTGACCCAGCACACGCACGAGCCCTTGCACACACACAGGAAACTGTACAGCGCTTACTTTCTTTACGCAATGCACTCTGATATTTTCTATTTCAGTTATTTGATGATGGTTACGACCCACCAACTTGATTAGAGACGCGTTAAATGAGCCACAGCTCACAGTTGGAAAACGCCAGGCCTACTGCCTTCAATGTACAGACAGGGAAACTGAGGGACAGCCAAGGCGGGCTAGTGATCTTGCTAAGGTCACGCAGCATGTTAGTGGCCATTCCAGGGCAAGGGGATTGCACTCTCATTCCAGCATAGACATCTGGGCGTCTGGGAGTCCAGGGGACAGTAGAGAGCCTCGGAAGGGAGGGATTCCAGCATCGACGACAGTGTTCTTGCTGTGGTGTCCAGTCTGCTCCGTTAAACACTCCCCCCGCCCCATCCTGCCAAGCCGCCCTCTATTGCACATGAGACCTGGTTGTCTTCAGCTTTATGGCCAGCCGACAAGGTCTCGTTAGTCTGTTTGTTTCCCTGTGGTCTGTTCCGCCCCTCTCCCTTGAAGCACCAAAAACACAATCTGCAGGAGAGCAAGGACTTTACTGAGCTCTGCTATGTCCCCCACACTCCAGCCCTGGCACTTAGTAGGTGTTCAATAAATCTTTACTAAATAAATACAAGAATAAATGGAGCAGCTGGCACGTGGCTTCTAGGTTTTGATGAAAGCCCGTTTCAGACCATCTGCAGCTTTCACAAATCGACATTCATTTAAGAGGCCGAGGACCCAGCCTTCCAAGTCTGAATGCTCAGTGGACTGCCAGACCCTATCCTTTCGAGGCTCCGAAAATGCCCTGCAGGACAGGCTCACTGCGGTGGAGGCAACAATACTCTGGCAGCTGGATGTGTCTAACCTCCACGGGGGTCAGGACCAAGGCCAGTTAGGGATCACATCTTGGGTGCCATCCCCTAGATTGGCTCTGTCCTATATACCTCTCTCAGTGCTGGAATGTTCTATTCTGTGCTGTTCAGTACATGAGTCTCTAGCCACTTAAGGCTATCGAACACTTGAAGTTCAGATTGTGCAACTGAAGAACTGAATTATCAATTTTATTTTAACCTTGGTTAATTTACATTGAACGTGAAGTAGCCACAGTGTGGCTGTGGCTGTGGTATTAGGTACCCCGGTGCGGGCTTATGGAGCCTTGCTCCTGCAAGTGGCAGGGAGCTGATCCAAAATATTTCCTCCAGCCCTGGCCAGGTAGCTGAGTTGGTTAGAATGTCGTCCCTATATGCCAAGGGTTGAGGGTTCGATCCCTGCTCAGAGTACCTACAAGCATCACCCAAGGAGCGCACAAATAAGCGGAGCAACAAATTGGTGTTTCTCTCTCTCACCCTCCCTCTCTCTCTCTCTAAAATCAATAAAATAAAAAAATAATATTTTCTCCAATCCCCTTCTCTTGAGTAGCACTGAAGTCACCCAAAAGGACCCATTTCTGACATCCGCTTTGCTAATGAATCAGCAGCCATGGTGTTTAGCCATGATCCTTAGTCCAATGTTCATCGTGCCAATTAGCAAAGCCTCCAGCGTTGACCAGACGTAAAGCTGGTTGGGCCCCCGAAGCCGTGTGGCTGGGGTGTGGTCTCCCCGACTACAGCACATGGGAGCAGCCTGGAGAACGAACTCCTGGTTAGAATAACTGGCCACCACTGAGGTGGAGACTGGAATTAACTGACGCATTCGTGTCCCCCTGCCTCTGCACAAGTAGCAGAAGCGTTACATAGATTTGTATGTAATGACGGTTGTAGGGACATGAAGCATGCTGAGGCAGTGACCAAAGGGAGATAGTCATAGTTGAGCCCAGCCTCCCCGAATACATGACTTTTTAAGTGGAAGATGTTTGAAGTTGAAGACAGACAGAGAAATCCGGCCCTGGCCAGAAGCTGCAGAGGCAAAGGTCCAGGGGTGCCCTTAGCCCGTGAGAGGGACAGAAAAGAGGCCAGCACGGGAAACCGATGGAGGGTCGGACTTTCCCGCTGAGCTGTCAGAGCGAGAATCTTGGATTCGGTCCTCCCGGCAGATTTCCCCATCCTTTGCTTGAGATGCTGGCAGGTGCCAGGTTAAGCAAAGCTCAGAAGAAGCCAGAGATTTCCAGTCGAGAAAAAAATCCTTTGTATATGCCGTCTGCTACAGGATCCAATTTAGTATCGATATTCTCGTTAAAAAAAATAATAATTTCCATTAGATTGAGACCAGAATGCCCCGTGAAGCTGAGTGTGGTTTGCCAATTGATTCACGGAATGAAATCTTATCTAAAATCTTTTTATTTTATGCTATTAAGGACACAGGAGGGAGCAGCCAACTAAAAAATCTCCCCGCTAGGTTAATGCACAGGGCCAGCGGAAAGTGGCCCCAGGGCTATCTTAAAAAGATTGTCATTTGTGATTTCCCATTATTTTGTTTCCCGTTACCAGTAATTGAAAAATTATTTTCTTCCCTTCGGGTGAAGTTAATGGATTGACACCTCCTTAGGAGCCCCTCGGATCTTTACTGGCGACTCCTTCCCGGGGCTGGCATCACCCCCAGCGCCCTGGGGAGACCTGGTGGTCGGTGTGGTCTGCTCGTGTTCCTGTCTGCCCCTCTGGGCAGTGGACCGGGGGCGGGGGAGTTGAGGGGAGGAGGGGGTGCAGCCCACGGTCCTGAGACCACAGGCCACCCGGCACCGAATCCCTGCAGGGGGCAGCTCTCACACTGACCACGTGATGCCCAGGGAAGCGCTGCCTTGACAGAGCAAAGCTCACGTCTTCCAGGAAGCCAGTCACTGTGCAGCCAAGAGAAGGCCATCCAACGTGCGCGAGCCAGGAAAGAGGCAACTTCTTTCCTTCCTGTCTCCTTTTCTCTTCCTTTAAAGATGACGAAGGGCTTTTATTCCCACGATACAAGTTCTACACTCTCCTAGAGAAAACACGGAAAAGGCAACAAGCCACTGTCCCCTCGCTCTCTGCTGCAGCCCACGGGCCACCTCGGTGTTTTTCACGCAAACTCCTGTCCGTGCTGTTTCTCTGCCTGGAGCCTTCTTTCCCCAAAGAGCCCCTCTCCTTCCTGTCCCCCCAACCTTGGCTCAGCTGCTATCACCCTCTCAGTGAGGCGTTACCCTCACGCCACCTCACTCCACCTGAACGTACGCTCCCCACCCTCAAACCTGGAGCTTCCGGCCCCTGGCCCGGCTTCATGTGGCTTTCCCAGGCACAATCAGTCCCCAGCTTGCTCTGTGGTTTACTGATTTGGGAGTTTATGGTCTGTCTCCACCCACGAGGGAGTTGTTCAATTCTCTAGTCCCTGCTTTGTCTTCAGTGCATAGAATAGCATCAGGCACACAGTAGATACTCAATAAATACTTGTCAATCAATGGACAAAGGGGGGAGAAAAACATCACCGTACTTATCCTTCACCTTCCACCTCTGGTAGTATTTTGGTACCTTAGCTTCTTTACACACACACACACACACACACACACACATACACAGGGGTCTGGCACAAATAATGCCCCTTTTTATCACAGAATCTTTTATTACACAATCATAAGCATGTAATTCTGTAACATGACAATATCCCACTCAAGCACACCATAGGACATTTTAGGTGACATGTTCAAATTAAAACTATGAATTATCGCACCCATATTATTACCCTACCCACCACACTCAAGCAGGCCTTACTTCTGCCGGACCCTGTGCCTATATAACCTTCTGTTTCCATTTTTACAGTGGAGTCACCTTATGCACAGGGTTAGAGTCTAAGAATCGACGCCCATGGAAATAGAAAGAGTGAAACTGCCAAGGTGCCCAAGAAAGCCTGTCCAACTGCCCCCAAACGCCCACCCAGAGCCGCTGGTTTGCATTTAGGAGGGGAGTCACACAGAAGTTGCATGTCTTGAGACACCAGGGTGATCTGCCGGGGGCGGGGGGTTGGGGGGGCACTCCCAGTAGAACTAGAAACCCAAAAATGTTCCCCTAGATTGTCACCTCCCACTCCACACTCCATTAGTAGCAAATCGTCATTCAATTACAGGAACTGCCTGCACTGTTTAAACGACTTATTTCTTTCTTTTCTTTCTAAACGTTTTCGATCAAGAGCATATCAGTACATTTCCACACGTGTGACAGGCTCCTATGCAACTACCCTGCAGCTTTAGTCACACCCAATAAAATAATTCCAGATCCTGCTTTTTCCTGATGATGCAGTCCTCAGTTTCGACACTATTACAAAAGCTCTTCATAAATATCATCTCTAAAGGCTGGGGAATCTGCCTTCAGGACGTGCCTTCCTCTACCCAGCCTGCCCCCTATGCTCATACACCGAGGTTAGCGTCCGATTTTTACAGTAACAAAAAACGCAAGACCGAACATCTTTGTCCTTCGCTCGGTTTCTGAGTCCTTCCTTGGGTGGAAATCAGGAGGTTTCTACAAGTGGGAGCCCAGAGAATCAGTGTGAGGTCAGCAAAGCAAGTAATCACCAAGGAAGACGAGTTTGTCCTGGAAGGGGGCTTGGGGGTCGCCACAGCGGGGAACTGAGCTTTCCAAAGAGAAGCAACCTGACCACTAGGGAGAGCCAGTTGGGAGTATGGGTTACAGAGAGATGGTAATAACTAAGACGTAAACTGGAGCAGATAAGGTAGGGAGTGAGCCATAACTGTATTAAAAATAATAGTGTTTGAATTTACTGAGTACCTGTGCAGTCCCAGGCACTATGCTAGTTCCATATGACCGTCCTGTCTAAGCCTTGACCACCCTGTAAGGGAGGACCATTCTCCTCCCTCATTCTTGTCACAGAACTGGAAATTGCGGCTCAGAGAGGCTCGCTACTCACCTAGCATCACACAGCTAGTGAGCAGCAAGGCCCACCTCCGAACCCAGGATGTCAGACCTTCAGGCTCATTTCTATTTCTAAATCTCCTGTAAAAAGTCAGAATTCAGGTCAAAGGGGTCAAGGCTGTGGGAGGAAGACACAGGACATGTGGGATCAGAAGGACAAGGTCAGGCCAACAATAGAGAGTAAATGACACAGAAATGCTGAGAGGTGACGGTGACAGAGAGGCCTCTTTTCACTGGGTCAAAGGTGGTCGATTTGGTAGTCATGGTAACTGCCAGGTGGAGCCATGGCATGGGGTCTTGTGCTGATGTCTTCTGCTTACCACCTCACCTTTTTCCACCTCTCTCTGCTCAGGAGGCTCACCTGTGTTCCCTCTGTCCACAGGGTTTTAGGGCCGGTGGGTTCTGGTTCGGTGCGGCCAATGGGGAGGGAGATGTAAACGGTCCTCTGCCTCCCTCTACCCAAGGTCATGGCTGTGCGAAGTGGCCCCTCCTCGTCACTCTCTTCCCCCTCACACCTGCAGGCCTTGGAGCAATATCCTTTACAGCGACCCCATTTAATTGTGTTCCCACTGCTTCCACGGATCCTGAGCCTCCTCAAGGTCACCTTCACTCATTCCTCAGCTTTCCCAGCCGAGACTGCAAATAGGTGGCCCTCGGGGGTCAAGTCTGGCTATCACACGTGCTTCATTGGTCCATGCAAATGAGTGTGCAAACTTTAACATGGGAGAGCTCACGTAAATAGGTGTTCACGTAGAAGTTAGATCTGGCCACATGGGGCCTTGTTTTCCTGACAAGTCTCAGCCAGCACAGAGGAGCTGATGCCTCTGTTGCCTTTTTAGAAGGTGGCCTGAGCTCTCCAGGTACCACAATGCCACCTCACCCACCTTTCTGACTTACACCACCTACCTGGCTCCTTCGGGCATTGCGTGTAGGGCCTCTAGAGGCTTCTAGGGGCCAGTGAATGTAGGAGGTCACGGAGGAGCCGTGATGGCCCACGAGCGTGGCGGCTGGCGTGGGCGCAGGGCAGCAGGGTGGCTGTGGGTGGATCTGTCTGAGTGGGGGCGGCTGTGCTTTGACCTCGGGTGAAGCTAGTTAGGTCTGGGAATGGCAGCCTCGGGAATCAGCCAGCGGGAAGAGCTGGGAAGAAACTTGAGAACCTCTCAGTGAAGCATCTCTGAGATACCAAGTTCGGATGGAACCAAGGAAATACCAGGCTCTGGATAAAACGGCCATCTTCGCCCTTTCCGGGGTTTCCTATGGAGCTCTGGGAACAGGTAAGAGGGAGAAGATCAAGGCCCTTGGCCTTCTAATGAGAGGCTGCTGCAAATTCGCCCTGATTTCCTTATCAAGTTTACCAGCTCACACTCCCCTAGTGCAAGGTTAGGCCTGGAGAGAGCTTCCTTCATTGTCAATAAGCCAAGAAAGCCTTCTGGAAGGTTCCCAACACACACACACACACACACACACACACACACACACACACAGAGCACCGGGAGCCCAGCATGAGGGTGCTTAGAGGGAGCACATGGAGCAGCAGGACACTGTCTCAGTTCAGGCTGGGGACTGAAGGTGCTGGCTCTGAGGTGGCCCCCACGACATCCTCACAGGGGGACAGTTTTCAGCCCTGGGCTCTGCAGTTTGTTAGGATGGCCATTAACATCGACCTCGGCTCTGGATGTTTGACAGACTTCAAAACCCGGTCTGTCTCTCAAAGCCGGGGACCTCTTGTGTCCAAACCAGCCTCTCTGACCCGGTTTCACTCATCTGTGAAAGGCATGCGGGTCATCATCGCGGAGTCCAGGCCACGCCGTGTGGCTGAGGACCAGGGGTCTCAGACCGCCTGTGAGCTGATGGACACGCAGCGTCTTGGACCCTGCCCCGACCCACTGCTCCAGAGCCAGTGTTGACAAGACCGCCCAGGGGACTGTGTGCATGTTCAGTTTTCGGAAGTATTGATCGAACACACAGGGCTCTCATGAGGAGTATGTACAATTCATCCGTACATTTTTAAAGAATGTCTCACATATGTAACAAAAGATTCTCCAGGAGTCTGGCGTGGCTGAAAAGGAGTGAAGGAGTGAGTGAAGGGAAAGTGCTAGAAGGTGAGTTGGGACAGAAGTGAGGGTGGGGACAGTGTTGAAGTCACAAGAACCCTGGCTTCTCTTCCTGGGAACAGGGACCCCCCCCGCTCCCGAGAGGCGAGAGGCGGAGAAAGAGGCAGCCGGCTGATGGTAACGAATGTAACGAAGCGGGACCACCACTGCGGTTGCCCTCATTCGCAGGCTGTGGAAACAGGTGGGGCCCACCCTGGAGGTTTCAGCTTCCACGTTTCTTCTCCAGAATTCCTTCCCTGACTGCCCAAGCTGGAAGGGGGTGCAGCCATTCAGGTCCCCCGTCTTCTGAAAGCTTTTGGGCAGGGCTGGCGTGGGGAGCTGGCCTGTCCTATTCACAGTCATAGCTCAGAGCCTCACTCCTTCCTGGGCAGGTGCTCAATAAATACTTGTCAGGGGAAGGAATGAGTGTACCTGGGAGGGGAAAGGGCAGGCATGCTCAGGAGGGCAGAGCCGGTGGCCTGCAAAGAGTGACAAGGCATTGTTAGAGGCAAACACCCATGCTTTGTCCATTCAAGGCACCCTCTGGAGCCTGACGCCCAGGAACAGTATGAGAGTCCTGTCCATCTCTGGTCACACAGCTGAGAAAGGTGACCCAGAGGCCACAGGGACTCTGTGCCAGGAAATCCTGTTTGTGGTGCCAAACTTGGCAAGGCCCCTTCCCTCCAGTCTCGGGGCCACCGCGTGTGCCAGCCCAGGCTCCTCCACAAAGCCTTGTCCCCAACAGCGGTCCTCGGGCACTGCTGGCTGGAGGATGTCACTCAGAGAGCCACTTAGCAACACTCAGAGAGAGTAGGTGTGTGCGTGTGCTCCGACCGGGCCACCCAGCCCGGGACCAGAGCCCAGAGCAGGCGTTCTCAACCGGGACAGCCCTGCCCTCCAGGGGACACTTGACAGTGTCTGCGGACAGGCTTGGTTGTCACAACTCGGGGCATGCGACAGGCACCTACTGGGTGGAGGCCAGGGATGCTGCTCAACATCCCGCAGTGCATAAGATGCCCTGCAACACAGAATTTTCTGTCCACAAGTCAACAATCGCTGTCCCCTAAGGAGCCTTTGTTGGCATTTTTCCTAGTTGCCCTCCACCACCAATGAAATTTTAATGCCCCCGTGACACTGTGTAGACTGTACATCTGTTTACGTGCTGTGGGCGTAGCTGCACTTTAAATGTAAAAAGAGTGTGATTTTAAAGTAGATAAATAGAACGTGGGGCAGACACACGCTACACCATGGATGAGCCCGGAGGACGTCATGCCGAGTGAAATAGGCCAGTCACAGAAAGACAGATACTGCATGATTCTGTGTGTGAAGTACCTGGAGAGTCAAGTTCGTGGGGGCAGAAAGTAGAAGGGTGGCGGCCGGGGGCTGGGGCTGGGGGCGTTAGTGTTTAATGAGGACGGAGTTTCAGTTTCACAATACGGAAAGAGCTCTGGGGGTGGATGGTGGCGATGGCTGCGTGACAATGTGAGTGTCCTTAATGCCACCGAAGTGTATGTTTCAAAATGGTTACGATGGCGAATTTTATGCTCTGTGTATTTTACCGCAATTTTTTTTTAAGTCATATTTTTCCAGCCCTCCAAGAATCAAGCCTTGCCCCTTCAGGGGCATATCTCTCATACCTGTGCAGGATGCGTGGTTGAGAGAAGTCCTTGCCCAGGACACCTGTGATTGGACAGTCACAGCCGAACCGTGGGAGGGGATAGGAGGCGGGGCAGCCTGGGTGCTCCTCCCCTGTGACGGTGGGTGGAGCTCTTGGGAGGATGGCCTGCCCGGCCCCGCCCCTGAGGGTGGAGATGCTGATGGAAGGACCTCTGGGCCTTGCTCAGAGATAGCCCATCACAGGTTCTCCACAGTCATACTCTCCAGGTTTTCAGAAAACTCATAAAGAGCCAGAATGATTCTTTGCTTCCTCTTCTTGACTGGACAACAATTTCAAACCGACCTCTTCACTAGGTGCCAGGTAATCCATTTATCCCACCCACCCTCCCCAAAACAAGATGCACTGGTTTGTTTGTGTTTTTTGTAAGATTCTTTCTCGAAAACAAGATTCACTGTTTTCAGCCTGCACTTTGCTTTCTTTTCTCTCCCTTGTAAATTCTGGTGTTGCTTTTGTTCCTTGAAACAGACTAGGAAGATGAGCCTTTCTGGTGTGAGAATGAAACACTGTGCAAATAGCCAAGGATAATTCGATGTCTCTGAATTACCCTTTGGCAGCCAGTAGAGCACGCCAGGTGCACGCTGAGGAAGGTTATGTGACAGTTACAAGCTCTGCCCCAGATGTGCACACAGCAACACGGACACGTCTAAACACGCCACTCACTGCCGCTGCACAGAAGTCAAGCACAGATGCATGCAAAGCAATTATATGTGTTTTGCAAAACACCCCCCACCTGCAACAGAAGAATATACTCAACCATGCCAATGGGAATGGAGAGTGGAGATTAGAGGAACTAAATAGGTTGGTACAACAAGAACTTGACCTTGCCTAGCCGAGGATGACCGTGTGACAAGGAGGAGGGTGACTGACTGAGCCCTCTGCACCGGGGGGTGAAAAACCAAACAAACAACAAATAAAAGAAGGAAAGTTGCCCATCATGTAATGCCATATACATAATTTTTAGTTCATACACACAAAGCAGCGCCTGCCTGCTTCACACACACATCCGAGCAGCTGGCTGCGGTGGGAGGTGCAAACAGAAGATGGAACAAAGGGAACTGATGTACAAATGAACAAGTCAGCCAAGTGTTGGGGCCTGTCTGGACCAATCAGGATAAAATGTCATTACTTGAAGAGTTTGGCTAGCCCCACTCTCCCCACTCAAGGTCCAAATTAAGCTCCAAACAGGCACAAAGCATCCCATATTAGTTAAGACTGTTAGCTTCAACTGATCCCCACTGAATTGGCTTAAGCCCTTGCGGGGCCACTTTCTTATACAGAAGCCGTGGGGCCTCCCAAGGCTGAGAGCCAGGGGGCCCTATGCCAGCCCTGAATCAGAGGGCACCAATCTCTGTGGCTTCTCTCAGTCTTTCTCTGAAGGTCCTTTTTCCTCCTTCTCCACCTTCAGACCCACATTCTCTGCTTCTGCCCTGGGAATAACAGCCCAGACCGTCACATCACCTGTGTAAGACTGAGTTAGGGCTTTATCAGTTGACCTGGAGAGATTTACGTGAG
This sequence comes from Macrotus californicus, assembly GCA_007922815.1. Classification (NCBI taxonomy): domain Eukaryota; kingdom Metazoa; phylum Chordata; class Mammalia; order Chiroptera; family Phyllostomidae; genus Macrotus; species Macrotus californicus. Next base: position 184,139 of record VMDR010000195.1, on the reverse strand, counting down.
ATGTTTTTGAATAAGAGAAAAAACAACGTACAGAAAAGAGGGTAAATAGAATCCCATTATTATAAAACAAAGAATAATTGAAAAGATACCAACTATTTGCATATATTTGTATATATCGTATACTTATAAACATAGATATAAACATAGGCAGAAATGAAAATATTTTGAAAGGATACGTTCTGAGTTGTTATGTGGGTCACCTAGTGCTGGGTTGCAAGGATAATGTTGGTGAAAGTGAGAGGAACAAAGGAATTAAATATTGCACTTCAAAATGCATACCATTACATGTATGCATTTATGTAAAATTGTGTATAAAAAGGAAATTCAGCAGAAGAATTAAGAAAGAAACAGTGAGAACAACAGAGAAAGACATAAAAGTACAGCCAGGCTGAGATTCAAATCCTCAGGTCACATTCCAAATTCCCAGGGCAGGACTCTGATTGGTCCAGTTTGGGTTAGAGACTGCCTTTGAGCCAATCAACTGTGACCAGGAAGTAGTCGCTGGGTATAAATAAGCCTGTTTCCACTTTATTCATGTAGCTGAGGGGATGAGAAGAAAGGTCCAAAAACCTGGGGGCTGGAGTAGCTAATAAAACAAGTTTTCACATAAAACAAGTTTTCTGCTAAATTTTCTTTCTATGAATTCCTAGGAATTTTAAGACGAAGGATGGCATAGGGGAGGGGCACGAACCAAGTAAGGTCTGGGAGCAGCTTAGGAATTGAGCAGTTGAACAAGGCAGGGAAGGACATATGCAAAGGTCTGGCAAGGCAGAACATGGACCCATCAGCGATCTTTTATTAATTCCTGGTGGCGGGAGTGGGAGAAGAAAGCAATGAGAGACAAGATGACAGTAGAGACGTGAGGGCCAGACCATGAGGGACTCTGCGTGCCTCTGGTGAGTAAGGGCGCAGTGAGTTTATGGGCCAGGTCACTTGGCGTTTTGCACACCTCGTGATCTGTATGGGCATGGACTTCCCATAGAAAGATGGAAACCACTGGTGGGCTTTGAGTAGAGGGGAGACAGAGTCTGACTTAGGTTCTAAGAGGGGGCAGGTGCCACTGATATCTGCCCCCCAAACTCAGCTGGGCCATGGAACAAATAGAGGTTTGGTACTCTCTGATCTCGAGGAGTTTCCAAGATGAACATTTCATCCTGTCACTCCAAAATACAGTCAGGCCATTAGCCCCTTGTCTTAATCAGATCTCGCCTATCCAATTAAGCAATTTGGCCCGTTTCTGGGGAAGATTTTGATACTTCCCTAATCTCTGGCTGCCTCATTTGGACCTGGTGTTTAGGCGGAATGCAATTAACACATTCCAGACCTGGTTTCCCCAGAAATCCAATCAATTGTAACTCGTTTTCAAATCACACGCTTTCCCTAATTGTGAGCTGCGGCCTCCATAGGATAGCGATTTAAGTCAATTATTGCACTGCCTGTATGAAAATAATGCTATTTATGTTGGCAGCTCCCCACATTACTGATGAGCCTCCTTGAGCTAATGGAATAATGAAAACACAAAACAGATTTGCTGTTCTTAATAAGAGAAAGAGATAATGAAGGCAAATTAAAATAGAAGCTCAGATCTGAACGGAGAACAGATAATGTAGTTTCTCCTTTTAAATTAACACTCGGAGTCTCAAATGCTGATGGCAGGGAGGCAGGGAGGAACTCAAAATTCTATTAGACACAAGGGTGCCACTTGGGCTCAGTTTGGACACTTGCCGTCCTCCATTCCACTTCCTGGAGTTGAGTTATGGGACACTGTAGGAGCCAGCCCTGCTGGTGCACCCCCTCCCCAGCCCCACCCAATTGATTGAGTGAACCCACTTTCCACGAGCCACCAGGTTTATCTCCCGTGCATGCATCGGGCCATGTGTTCCTCTCCAAGTTCTATGAGCTTGCTCATGTTGTTATTACCATTGTACAGAAAAGGAGCCTGGGGGTAAAGAGAGTGTCCTTGGGTTTCAGTCTGCACGTGAATCTTGCCAGGGGTGCTCAGCTTCAGCACTACTGTAGTTTGGGGCTGGGTAACTCTTTACAGTGTGGAGCTGCCCTGTGCGTTGCAGGACTGTTTGGTAGGGTTTCTGGACTCCACTCACTAGATGCCTGGCCAGTTTGTGTCTCCACCCCCTCCAGTCGTGACAACCGAAAGGTCCTCTGACATTGCCAGATGTTTTCTGGGAGAGGGCAGGGCAATCTATCTTGTCTCCGCCCCCTCACCCCGCCCTCCAACTGAGACCCCCTGGTGATCAGCCACCACCTACACAGCCTCTCTGGCCCGGAAGAGCAGGCAGCATGGAGCTGGAGATCAGGAGACTCGGCGTCTGCATCCTGCCTTTGTTTCATTGTGGGACCCAGGACAAATCACAGCCCCTGTCTGGGCCTGGTTTCCTGATCCATCAGATGGATGTAATAACACTGGGACCTGGAGTCTGGCTCAGTTGAAGAAGCTGGCCAAGGTCACAGAAGGTCAAGTGAGAAACAGCATCCAGGGGGAGGTCAGAGAGGAGAGCATCAGAGAATCACCATGGGCCAGGCTGGACAGCCAGGAGTCCAGAGGGCAAGAGGAAGGCCAGCTGAGTCTGAGGAGGGCCGGGACACAGGCAGGGCCAGACTCTGGGAGGCCAGGAGAGTTGGACCTGCCTCCCTCTCTCTTTTCCCTTCTTTCTACACTATCCTCTCTCCCTCCTCCATCTCTTCTGTGCTGGGCACACAGCGTCTTATACTCATATCATACCTTTCTATCTCCATTCATAGAGAGGCACGGAGAGGCTAAGCCAGTTGCCAAGTCTGCACAACTGAGTAGTGGTAGAGCTATGATTCTAATTTTGGTGGTTGGGCTCCAGAGTCCGTGCCCTTGACCTCTGCTCCTCAGAGCTGGTGTCTGCTCAGTGCACCTGGGGGAATTTAGGCCCTGGCTCCAGGGACCCCTAATCTCACCAGAGGTTTTGTGCCCTAACCGTGGCATGACTGCTTGGGGCCCCCAGTCCTGAAGGGACCACACAAGAACTGGACATCTCATGAAGAGGGGACTGTGTACTGATTGGCTGCTCATGACTCAGGCTACCCCAGATCACAGGATGTTTGCACAGACTTGGATGAGAACAGCCAGAAGGACAGAGTTTGGCTTTCCCAACAGTTCATTGGCATAGCATGTGGTTGAAGACCAAAGGAAAGCAATAAATAAAGCAAGGCGAAGCCAAAATACACCTGCATGTGTGGACCAAGAATAATCCAGGAACAGCAGTCAGTCAATGAGAAAAGTGCCCAGCGTGCAGGCTGGCACACTGTAGGAGCTCAGTAAGTTCCTGCCTTCATTTCATGCCACCCGGCTCAGCTTGGACTCTGCTGGCTGGGGCCTGTTTGGAGCAGCTTTTCCCGTCTTCCAACAGCTCCCTCCCATCATTTGCCGCAGAGCGCTCTCTTTGGGCTCACCTCTCTTTGCTGAGGCCAGTGCTGAGCTGTGTGACCTTCAGTAGGTTGCTTGACCTCTCTAAGCCTCCACTTTCTAGGGGGTTGGGCAGGATCTGTGGACTCCCAGCTCTGAAACAGCTGGAGTCTCCACTCTGCTCCCTCTTGCAACCCCCCTACTCTCCCCTCCCCCACCTCTACCTGGTCCCTTTTCCTTCTGCCTACGAGTATACTCATGTCTGCATGCCTGTGCACACAGGTCTGAATCTCTGTCTGGATTCAGGGGTGGGAGGGCAGGACAGGATAGAGAAGACCCCTCCTTTTCTGAGGGCTTCAGGCTAGATATCAGGGCACTCAGCTTGCCTCATCCAGAACCTTCTAGCACAGGTAGATCTCAGGTGACGTCTGGCCAACAAGCTAAATATTTATGGAGCTCCTAAGATTTCCCGCCACACTAAGCCCACTGCTTTATCTCTCGTCTGCACACAGCCCTCCTCTGTTCCCCTCCGGGCAGACGCTTCCCAGAATCCTCTCGGTTTCAGGCTCCGTCCCTCAGGAGGGTGACGAAACCATGTCCACCTCTAATCACTTCCAGCAATAATAATAGTTCCTAACGTTGTGTAGGATTTCTGCAGGCTCGTTTGCACATGTTATCTTGCTCATGTCTTAGACAATAACCCCATGACTTAGACTTTATCTTGAGTCCCGTTTCAGAGAGCGTGGCTCGGCCACTTGCTCCGGGCCTTACAGCCAGGGTGTGGCGGAGCCATCAGCAGGCGCCCTCCTGCCCTCCTGGGTGGCCAGAGGCCGCTCGCCCAGGTCCAGCCCACCAGTGGGCCCGACAACAAGAGTATAAACGGAGGCCCACATACCAAATGTCTAACATGTAGCCGTGATAAACAAAGCTAAACATGTCTTTTTTTCTCTCTTCCTAACTGACAAATATATCTGGAAGGTTTGCATCTAGCGATCTCACACTCCTCAGAGTTTTGCTCCGGAATGTGCTAGAAGCGATATCGTGCGTGGCTTTTTTAGTTTCACGAGTCAATGAATTTTCTTTGTGTTTAAGCCTGCTTAAGTTTCTGTCACTTATGACTAAAAGTCCTGATGATACATGGCTGAGGAAGCCAGACTAGGGGACAGGAAGGGCACCCAGCCGTCCCCTTGTGAACTGTGGAAGTCAGAAACGCACAGTAACTACGACCAGCACTTTCAGGTAAAGGAGTAGTAATATGAAGTTGAATCAAAGAGGGGGACCTGGAAAACTTGGAGCTCTGTGCATGGCATGCCCCCACACCGCACACCCTTTTCAGGTAAAATAATACAGAAGCACTGTGGGCACCTTGAGATTCCTAGCCACTGAGTATCACAGCGCTGCTGGCTCAGCCTCCTTACTTTACCAATGACAAAGCAGAGGCCCAGACAGAGGGAGGGTCCCTAACTCAAGATCTCACAGCCGGTGCGTAGGGAGAGTCATTCAGCAGATCAGCAAACGTGTGTTGACCACACGCCAGGTCCAATATCTCATAGTGAGCACTGGGCTGCCACAGGGCAGGGATCAGCACGCTGTGGCCCACCATCTGCGAATAAAGTTTTATTGAAACACAGCCCTGTCTGTGGTTGCTTTTGTGCTGCGAGGACAGTGTTATAACTGCCACAGAGACTGTGTCACGACCTGGTTGGGCTTGACCTTGGGTTCTGACCGCCTACAAGGTCCTCTTTGGGAGACCCAAGAACCCCTGAGTCAGAGGGGTCTCTCCCCTTGGAAGGGGCCAGGGCAATAATCTTGACTTCAGAATCTTTATTGGAAAATAAACACCGTTAATGTTCAAGAAATCCCATCCAAGGGTCCAGTCAAAACATCTCCGTGTGGAATTGATGCCATACTAATGGGCTCCAGATGTCCCCTGGTCTTGGGGTCCCAATGACCTGAAAGAGGCAGGCAGACCTGGGGGGGGGACATATGGTGGGTTAGGAACCCGAAGAGGCATCTTCGCCACCCCAATTTCTCTCTGCATGGGGAAGTTTGGGGATCCCCCCTCATGTCACCCTGCTCGGCTTCACCAGACCCCACCCTCCTCTGCCCCCTGTGGTCTCTCCAACCCCCTCCCCTTGAGTTTATTTATGGAATCGAAATGCCCAGGCTGGATGGTTAGGCTTCTATTGGCATCGAAGCTGAGGGTGACTTTCTGCAGGCCGCACTGGGGCCCTTATCACGCCCTGCCATACCAGGTATTTTACTTATTTTCACTTTATGATCTCTCTCCACCCTCCGGGATGTCAGCTTCACAGCAGGGGTCCCCGTCTGTTTGACTTTCTGTAGAACACCCCACACCAGGCCCGTGGGAGATGCCCAATACACCTCTGCTGACTAAATCGATGTCCAAGGGCATCACATTTTACAGGTGAGCACACTGAGGACCAGCAGAGTGAGGGGCTTGCACAAGTCACGCAGTCAGTTAAAATCTGTGCTCGCGTCCTCCGGCTGCCGTAACAAAATGCCATGAACTGGATGGCATAAACACCAGGAATTTATTCTCTCACAGTGCTGGAGGCCAGGAATACAAGATCAAGGGGTCTGTGGGGCTGCTCTCCCTCCAAGGCTCTAGGGGAAGATCCTTCTCGCCTCCTCTAGCTTCTGGAGGCCCCAGAAAACTTGGGGCTCCTTGCCTGGTAGCTGCTCCACTCCAATCTCTGCCTTTGTCTTCACAAGGCCCCCGCATCTCTCTGTATTTTTCCTTCTTATTGGATTTAGGGCCCATCGTGAGATCCTTAACTAATTACGTCTGCAAAGATCCTGTTGGCAAATCCACATTCTGAGGCTCCAGGTAGACACAAGTGGGTGGAGGGGCCCTATTCAACCACTGTACTGGCAGAACTAAAGAGGCTCAGGTCTCCCCCAGCCCCAGCCCCAGCCCCCAGGGGCTCCCCGAGGACTCTGCTTTGGGAGGTGAAGTTGGCAGCCTGCGGCTGTGGCTGTCAGTCTCCCGTGAACTTGTCAAGAAGGAGAGGGAAAATAAACTCTGAGGTTAATGAAAGCAGCGAGATGATCTCGGCTGATCCCCGTAATCCCTGCTCCGAGCTCAGCTTTCCACCCTCAGCTGAGGGTCCATTCTTTCTTCCTCAGAGTTTCCCCAGAGAAGTGCATTTTCCAATTTAATAAGCTGGCCCCTCCCCCAGCTTTCCCTGAAATCATGTAACGGCGGGATGATTTTCAAATGTCTGTCTTGACCCCACGATTAATGAACCCCAATGAGAAAAATGGAGGTGGTGGTGGTGGTGAGTGGATGAGAAGGTGGCTGGCTGTGAGTTTGACTCTGTGCCCGAAGTGAGCGTGGGAGCAGCCAACACACATAGGTGTGTCAGGCCAGGGATCTGGGGCCGTGTGTGAGCCAGTGTATGGGCAGGCCAATACCGGTGAGCATGTAGAAATGAGTGTGCACATGTGTTTGCCATTGTGCGTGTGCTCGCGTGCATGAGTGCATGTCACAGAGAACGTTGGCAAGCGAGCTGGTATGCATCTGTGTGTGTGCCTGGGCAAAGGATGTAAGTGTGGTTGTATGGGGAAAAGTGCGGACGTGTGTCCATGTCCACGTGTGAGTGTGGACGTTCCCGTGTCCATAGGCTGATGTGTGTGAAGGTCTGAATGTGTGCGTGCGGGCCTATGGGGGTTTGGGTACGTGTGTGACTGAGAATGTGTGTACCCTTTGCAGCATGGCAGTGATGGTCAAGAGCATTGTATACTTTTGCTGGCAGAGCAGCGCTTCAATGCTCTCCCTGTAACTACAACGAAATGGCTGTCCCATGGGGTGGGGGATGTGCTAACTGACCTTACTGTGGCAAACATTTCCCAATCTACACAGGACCAATGATCACGCTGCAGACCTTAAACTCACACAGTTCTATGTGCCAATTGTATCTCAATAAAGCTAGGGAAAAAATTCACGGGACAAAAAGAAATGTGTGACTCTGAACACCCTGTTAATATTAACACCCAACTCCCACACACTTTGCCCCCTCCCTCATTTCTTCTCTGACCTGGCCTCCCACCACTCTACCCCTCATGCTCTTTCCCCCGGGCCCCCTGGGCTCCTTGGGCACAGCAGGCTCACGCCTGCCTCAGGACCTTTGTGCATGCCGTTTCTCTGCCTGCAATGTACTTCCTCCAGGGACCTACATGGCTCCCCTCCTCACCTTTTCCCGACTCTGCTCAAAAGCCAGCTCCTCAGAGCTTCCTGCTGCAGTCACCAGTCATCTCGCAGTCTCCCGATCCTCTGTCCCTGGGGTGGGACAGAAGGACAGGCTAGGAAGAGTGGCTGGAGTGGTAGCTAAAGCTGGACAGTGAGCTGGTGACGATAGAAACAGTTTCACTGGCTTGACAAGATATCCCAGATAACATAAAATTCTTTGTTGTTAAATTTGGGAAGGGATTTTTTTTTTTTAAGAAGGTTGGGCTGGAGGGGAGTTTAGAAATTATCTAGCTTCATGCTTGTTAAATGATTTGTGGTCATGGACGAGCATTAATCCTCTTTGGATCACAAGTGACAAAATATAATACCTCAGTCTGGCTTCAGCCAACAGGCACATTTGTTGGCTCACAGAACTGTAGCATCCACAAGCAGAACGGGCTTCGAGCTGGGCTGGCCCCAGGGCCTTGCCTGCGTTACCAGGGCTGGTCCCTGTCCAGGTTTCAGCTCTGCCTCCTTCTCGTTGGCTTCAGTTCGAGGAGGCCCTCTTGGCATGGTGGCCTTGAGTGGATTTGGGCTTTCCTTCAATTAGCTTAGCGATCCAAATTCATTTCACAGCAGCAAGAATTTTGGGATGACATTTGTGGCCACGGATGGAGTCATCTGCTCACCTGAAAAGGTGTCTGGAGGCAAAGAGCACAGGGACAACCTGGGGCCACTAGGAAAGCCAAACAGCAGGCTCTTCGCAGATAACATAAGCCCTGCTTTTCATCCAGGAAACCACCTTCTCCCGCTCTCGGTCCACGAGCCGACCGGGTCATCAGTGCCCCTGACCACCGTGACTGGTTTGGGGAGTCACACGTGTCTCAGCTCGGGCCATCACGACGACATTCTTTAAACAACGGACATTTATTCCTCACCGTTCTGAAAGTTGAGAAGTCCAAGATCAAGATGCCAGCGAACCCAGCATCTGACGAGAGCTCCCTCCTGGTTTGCAGACAGCGGTCTCCTCTCTCACCTGGCGGAAGGCAGTGAAAAGAAAAGCAGGGGCTCTCACGCCTCTTCTTCCAAGGCGTGTCCATGACCCAGTCGCCTCCCAAAGGCCCCGCGTCCTCACACCATCACACTGGGGATTAGGCTTCAACACAGGAATCTGGGGGGACACCACACCTAGTCCACAGCAGCGTGGCTTCAGGCGAGCCAGATGGGGCTTTTACTTGAGCGGCGGCCAAGGGAGTTCATTTCTCTCTCCCCTGGACTTGGTGTTGCGAGGGTGTATCGGCTGGAGCTCAGTCGGCCGTCCTGACATCCAACGGGAAAGCCCATCTCAGAGGCAGCCCAGAGAAGGCAGTGGCGAGAGGTGAAATCGGCTGAGCACTTGCCACAAACTGCCCATTTTCCTGGGTTATTTTTTTAGTGCCCAAGAAGTTCCTGCGGGAATTCTCAGGGCAGTTGCTGGTGGATGTGTGCAGAGTTTCTGTCTGGGGGATGAAGGTGTTCTGGAAATGGGTGGTGGGGATGGTTGCACATCGTGAGCGTACTTAGTGCCAATTAAAACAATTGTTTAATTTAAAAACAATTAAAATGGTCATTTCTATATAATATGTATGTGTGTATATATATATACACACATATATATGTATATATATATATATATATATTAGATTTTATTTATTTATTTTAGAGAGAGGGGACGGAGAAAGAGAGGGAGAGAAACATCAACTGGTTACCTCTTGCACACCCCCAAACGGGGGCCTGGCCCACAACCCAGGCATGTGCCCTGAGCGGGAATTGAACCAGCCACCTTTCAGTGCTCAGTCGCCTGAGCCACACCAGCCAGGGCTAATGTATATTTTACAACAATAAAAATATACCAAAAATACCAATAAATTCTGTTTGAATTGCATTTCTACCTCATACAATCACAAGTTCATGGTAATACTAGTTACATGCCTTAAGCATATTGAAAAATACCTGCCCTGGGTCCCATACCCTCATGGGTCCCACTGACAACCAACAAAGTATCTGGACAAAGGTTTTGGCAGATGCCAACATGCTTCTCTCTTCTGGGTGTTGCGTGTGTGTATGTACAGGGTCTCGAGTAGGAGAGCTCAAGGCCAAAGGCATGACTCCAGTGGTGGGCGCTCAGGCACAGCGACAACATGGGAGTGAGGAGGCTTCCCCCAAACCCACAACAGATCATTCAACAAATAGCACTTCCTGGGACGCCGCCAACCCCTTGACCTCTGGCATCTGGGCTGCAGGAGCCTCCAGAGACGCCCCATCCCCTGGGAGCGGCCTGCCCTCCGCCTACAAGGAGCGGACCAGGCTGTCTCAGTTTCCCACTGTGCTTGGCTTTAAGAGCTTCCCCAACTCGACTTTTATCCCTTAAGGCGATTACATGTGATTTCCTGGTGACAGATGCTGTCAGATACCCAGGCCCTGGTGGGGCAGGCAGTGGGGGAGTTCCCCTCCCTCTCCCTCCCCCTACCCCCCACCTTGTCCTCCCCCTCCCAACCTCCAAACAGTTATGAAAGAACCAAGCAACATGTCTGGTCCAGCTGCAGCATTTCTAAACGGTTCCTGCCATCCTGCTAGATGGCAGAGTGCCCTCTCCCATGAGGGGCTGGACCAGGTCTGTCCCAGATGTCCTCTTCTTGAATTTCTATAGCCCCAGGTCATCTGCTGATTCATTCATTCATTCATTCATTCATCCATTCATCCATCCATCCATCCATCCATTCATTCATGCATCCATTCTTCATTCTGGCCACTGTAGTCTCTCTAACCTCTGTCACATTCACACCTCTCTGCTCTCCCAACACGTCCCTCTTTCCCCATGCCAACCCCCAGCCTTTGCACTGGCTGTGCTCGGGGCCTGGACCACCCTTCCCCAGAGCTCCTCGGGGCTGATACCAGCTCAGAGAAGCCTTGCCTGAGCACCCTGACTACCTAGCCTTCACCCTCAGGCAGTTTCTAAAGTGTCACTCCGTTGATCTCTCCGAGGCATCTGCATTATCTGATGATTTTCTTGTTGATTTATTGGTGTGCTTGTTTAAGATCTGTCCACTCCAACCACAGGGTCAGAAGGGACCTGGTCACTTTGTTTCCAGAGACCAGAGCCCCCTCCGGCTCCAGGTTGGTGCTAGGAACCTTTGGGTGTCTTCAGCTGGGTCTCCCCAGAAGTAGAGCCTGAGGAAGGGATTCTAGTGGGAGAAGTGTATTGGAAAGTACGGGAAACACCAGTAAGGGAGTTGAGAAGTAACAGGGGAAGGACACTGGCCCCTCAGGGTGTGGTACCCAGCAGGTGTCCACAGAGGGCGTGGTTCCCAGCAGGGTCCACAGAGGGCATGGTTCCCAGCAGGGTCCACGGAGGGCGTGGTTCCCAGCAGGGTCCACAGGGCATGGTATCCAGCAGGGTCCACAGAGGGCACCTGGAGCTTAACTGCATTGGGTGCTCAGGGGGACTTTGTAGAACACACGCCTTAGAGTTAGTTACTTAGCAGCTGCCTCGGTTATCAGATTTGTTACGAGAGAGAGAGAGAGAGACCACATTCACATGACTTTGATAATCGTTCTATTTTATTATTACTTATTGTTAATCTCACACTGTGCCTAATTTATAAATTAAACTTTACCACAGGTATACACATATAGGAAGAATCACAGTGTACATTGGGTTCATTACCATTCGTGGTTTCAAGCATCCACTGGGGGTCTTGGGACGCATCCCCTGTGGATAAGGGTGGACCACGGCACATGTGTCTGCAGAGTCCTGTCTCCAACGGCCTGCTCCCCATTTCCACTGGTGTCTTACAAACATCTCAGATTAACATGTCTGAAAAAAAATCTTGGTGTTCTATCCCCAAACTTGCTTCTCCCACGAAAGATTTTCCCACTCTGGTCAATGGCACTCAGATGTCCCCTCGTCAGAGAAGATCCCTCTGACGGCCAATGTGGATGTGAAATAACATCCCCTCCTGGTGCCCCCTATTTCTCCACCCGCCTTTGTGTCTTCACCACTGGTATCACCACCTGACCAACTGTACACGCTTCGTTATTGTCACCTCCTTGCACCGTCAGGTTCTTAGGGACACGGACATTGCTACGTTCCCTGTGATGTTCTCAGCCCCTAGATCAGTGTGCAAGACATAGTTAGGGCTCAGTAAATATCTGTTGAGTAAATAAATACATGAACAAAACATGAATGAATGAGTGAGTGAGTGAGTGAATGAACGATTCTGTCTCCACTACCAGAGCCTGAGGTGCATGAGGCCCAGGACTTGTCTGACTTGCAGCTGGGGCCACAAGAACAGAATTCCCAACCGGCAGTGGCTTCAGCACTCCACATAATTATTTCATTTTATGAGGTTTCTAGAGTCGTCATTCTCAACCAAGGGTTATTTTGCCCACCAGGAGACATCGGACAATGTCTGTGGAGGCATTTTTTTTTTTTACTGCCATGACTGGGATGTGGGTGCTACTGGTACCTATTGGGTGGAGACCAGGGATGCTGGGAACATCCTACAGTGCCCAGGACAGCTCCCACAATGAAGAGTTATGGGCTCCAAAGTGTCAACAGTGGTGAGATCGAGGAACCCTGGTCTGAGTGAGAGCAGCTTTGGGGCCAGCCCAACCCCTCTGCAAGGTGAGGACTCAGTCTGTGCCTCTGTCATTGCCCTGGGTCCCCACCCCTGGTTACAACATGGTTGCCATGGCTCCAAGCATCTCATTCATCATTCCAGGGAGGAACAAATCAATCTCTGTTTGTCCATCTGTCTGTCAAAGGAAAATCTTTCATTATATGGACAGTGACTCACACAGGGCCACATGTCCACCCGTAGTCCAATCACTGTCCAAGGAAGACTGAGCTGCCATGATTGGCTGGGATCAACTGACTCCTCCCACGGAACTGGACCCAGAACCCAGAACAAAATCAGCATCGTGTGAGTGAGAAGGAAGGGGAATGGCTGCTGGGTAGTCAACTCAACCCACGGTGCCTGCCATTGACAATTATTTCAATTTTCACCTCTTATGGCTTCTACTACCAAACCCCAAAACAACTGAACAGGTAAAAATGCCTCACTCTTTCTTCCCATTACTTCCCACTCAGAGCCCCACTTCTGCTGACCTAGCCCCATGTCCCCCGCTTGCTGGAGAGAGGATGGGGACTCTTTCCACTGTCCCATCAGACTGCCTTAGACCCTAGGCTTGCCTTTGAACCCAGTTCAATCAGACGCCCCTTCCAGCATCCCTTCAAGGAAACCGAGCCCTCTCTTCTGCCCGCCAGAAATCTCTTGCTGCTGGCTCAGCAGATCTCGGCTGCTGGTAACAGTGGCACAAACATCCAAGTTCACCGAAGAAGCCTGACCCCAGGAAGGCAGGTGGGAGTTAAGCAGCCCGAGCCGGCCCACAAATGCCAGACAGCTGTGCACATCTTAGGGGCAGAGATGAAAAACAGATACTTAATGTATCTGGTTAGAAATGAGGATTTTCTGGTTTGGTTATGCCTGTCATTTCTAATGTGTCTCTTCTATTATTTACAGCTTTCGTGCACCTGACCTTGTCAGTTCACCCTGAATCCGACCCGGAGGCTCCGGGGAGCTCTCCGCCAGGCCTCAGCCCTCCTGAACCTTTGTCGGGGGCCAAGTCTGGGTGAAGATGCTCATGCAAGAGAAGGTGTAGGGAGCTGTAGATACCACTTTTCATTTCCGGAAAGAGACTAAACAAACTGATTTCTTGATTTCTTCCCCCTCTGCCTCTGCCCCCAGACTTGTTGATGGCCCCGGTGCCCAGCCCATACCCAGATTGTGGAATCTCAAGGTTACCCTTGTCTCTCATACTGCACAGCCTCTCTCCATCAGGCAATCCTATTGGCTCTTCATAAAACATATCTCCCAAAGCCCCGACATCCTTCCTGTGCCACCGATGGAAGGAAGCAAGTCTAGGGAGGCAGGGAATGTGGGCTTCCTCAGCTGCCCCCCAAACTGACCCTAGAGGGTGACCCCTAGGGGCCAGGTTCCAGCAAGTAATCAGAAGGCAGAAGCAGAGTGAGGATGGGGTCTATCCTCCTTTGCCCCCTGCCAGGCAGCAAGGATTCCCAGGTCCTTCTACTGAAGACCACAGTCTCCCTGTCTGGTCTGGTGACAGCTCCCTCCCTGCACCCCTCCTGCTTGGACAGGTAACCGCTGCACCGCCCCCCACCACTGCCAACCTCGACGTTGTTACCCCCAGTGAACTGCACCATTCCTTATTGTTTTCCCGGCCCTCCACACTTTTATAAATATTTCATTCATTAAACTCCCCTCTATTACCCAGACTGAATGTGCCATCTGTTTCCTACTGGATCCTGACAGACACACGGGGTATCATCTCATTAGTTGTAAAAAGTAAAATTAGCCATGTGTGTGTAGGCTCCCAGAATTGTTTGGAAGCAAACACCAAACTATCTAGTCATTGCCTGCAAGAGGTAAGATAAGGGTGTTTGTTTGTTATGCATAATGAATATGTATTGTTTTTGTAATTTAGAAAGGACTTGACTGGAAACAAAGCACCACCAGCCCCACCAGCCCCACCAGCCCTGCTGTAGCCTGGACAGAGCCCACACTCTCCAGACTGGCAGAGTAGACAAATGCCCTTCTCGGGGAACTCACGTGGAGTTCAGGGATGGTCCAATCCAGGACAGCGCCAAGGTGCATCAGAACACCAGCTTCTAGAAGTGACTTGGAAAGTAGCACTGGAGAAGCATCCCCAGGCCAGGTTGCCTGTCCTCCCCCCACATCTGATGCCCCATTGGAAGGACACAAGAGGAAAGAGACCAGCCACACACTGGAAGCGTCACAACCGTCCCCTCAAAATTTCCGATGATCAAGCAAGAAAACCAGTGTTGCCAAAAATGAATCTATTTGTCATTCCTATTCTAAAGTTCCAAATGTCTACTTCTGATTAAAGTTCACCCTTCCACGATGGTACGTAGGCAACCACTCTGGTGTGTTCCGGACGTGTCTTTGGCTTGCCTGTCTTGCTGCACTATTTGTCCTAGCTGGCAGAGATATATATTTGTATCTTCTGTCGATGGTGTTGTGCTGTGTGGCTCTTACATCACACTCTCTACACAGTACTAGGTTCTTAGGACCCAGCCATGGTGTGGTGTGTATGCCTCATTCATCGCCCTGACAGCCGCTCAGAGCTGCGAGCATGCACCCACGTTTTATCCGTAATGGACACTCAGGAGCTTCCCCCTCTTCCCCCCACTGATGCTGGAACGGTTTCCTTACACGGGTGCTCTTATGGACCCCGGACAGGAATTTGTCTGGGACTGAAACCTCGGAGAGGAGGGTTGGGTCTTACACTTTTCCATGTACTTCATTGGACTCACCTGTCTTCAGAGTGGCCACATCAGGATACCCTCCCACCAGAAAATATTGCTTTACCCATTTTTTATGACTTTTAACATTTTGAGCTTCCATTGTTAAGTACAAAAAAACCCACGACTCTTTTTGCTGGGGTTTTCCTCTCGCTCATGGGCAGTTGCCCCCGCTGCCCTCCCCTAAGCTCTTCACTTTGAATTCTAGTTGGTCAGGCACCGGAGTCTGAGCGCTTCCCAATTTCCATGCTGTCTTTCTGACTCAAAAACTCGTGCCTGCTAATCCTGGGTGATCAGGATTTATGTCAATGGCCGTGGCTCATGCATGCCCATTGTCAATATGGGCTAATTCCTCTTGATGGATTCTCCAAAACAACAGCCCTTTGTGGGCAAAGAAGAGACTGTGTGTCCATGAGGAGTAACGAACATCTGTTGTTTGTGTCTGCTTTAATTCTTTTTTCTTCTTCTGGCCATAGGACCCTGGTTTTCATCTGGGGGTCTGTGCCTGCCTAGTCTGTGGGGATCCAGCTGTCCTCCAATCCAAGTCCTGACCCATCAGAGTAACCCACACTCCTAGCCGGTGATTGGTTCAGCAGTGGGCAACTGACCTGGGTTATCTAATAAAATCTGAAGCTAGGATATTAGCTGGAACTTTTCAGGAAGAGGCGTTCTCTTTCTTCTGAGGTTTCTGAGCTTGGAGAATGCAGCGTGGAACTGCTGGCGGCCACCTTGGCCACCATGTGAGGAAAGCCCACTTGAAAATGGGAACAGGAGAGAGGGGAGGAGAAGGAGTAAGAGGAGAGGGAGCAGAGAATCACAGATTCATTATTATATCAATATTTTTTGAGCTGCTGGATTTAGCCATGCCTGAAGCCCGCAACCTCTGTTTTTGCTTTTGTTTTAGAAACATAATTCAATACATGCTGCTGCTTCAAATAAGATAGCTTGAGCGGGATATTCATCACAAACAGCTGCAAAGGGGCTGACTAATACAGTGAGTGGCAGGCAGCTTACTCCCATGCCGATGGAAAAAGAAATTCCTGTCCTTCGATCATCATCAGGCCCCACCCACCCCTTGAACCGCTTAGCCTACTTTATATTCCCTCACCCACTCCGATCCAGCCGCTGGAGCTCACCGGCTTGTCCCACCTCAGGGCCTTTGCACTTGCCGTGCCCTCTGCCTGAAGTGCTCCTCTGCCTGCTTGTCATACAGCAGTTTCCTTCTCGTGCTGCAGGACTCAGCCCAAATACTGACGCCTCAGAGGGGCCACCTCGACAAGTTGACCTAGACGGTCCCCCATCAGCCCTTTTTCAGGGCAGCCTCACCTACGTGATGCCTCTGTTTGTTTATTCCTTTACTTGGCTACCACTTGTCTCCCTGGCAGAATTAACCTGTTTTTCACCATTGAAGCCCTGATGTTTAAAACCATGCCTGCCTCATAGAAGATGCTCAATAAATATATTTGAAATAATGAAGGAAGGAAGGTTAGCAGAGAGGGAGGAGGTAGGGAAGGAAGGGAAGAGAGAGGACTAGAGAGAGGGAAGGGGAAAAAGAGGAAGAAGGGGTGGGGGAGGGTAGATCATACCAAGACTCCAAGTTTTTAAGAGCCTTTCCCTATTCTTGGTCCAGAACCAAACTCAGAAACAAGAGCCTTTGAAATCCCATCCTGGAATGTCCCTCTGGCCTGCCACTTAATTAAATGACCCCATAATGAAATTTCTCCCCATTGAGTCTATATTTAATAATTAATTGACCTCTTCAGCCAGCCAGGCTTGGAGTCTCATCAATTATCCATCTCTCCCTTCTGCACTCAGTGCTCGCCTCTTAGGAAGATAGGGCCCACATGAGAGCAGCTTGGAGTATTCGAGGCCAAGAGGGCCCCTCTGGGGGGGGGGTGAGGGTCTCCAAAAGCATCGACCTTCTGGGGATGGATGGGGCGGGGGGCAGGGAATGGGGCACATCCAGTCTTGGGCCTGAAGCTTTTACTATCTGTGGGGCCCCCTTTATGAAGAAGACAAAATTATAAATACCAAATCGGGCATAAAATAAATACGTAGGAAGAAAAGAGACCTGACTGGTGTGCCTTAGTGGCTTGAGTGCTGGCCTGCGAACCAAGGGGTCACCAGTTTGATTCCCAGTCACATCCTGGGTTGTGGGCCAGGTCCCCAGTTGGGGGCATGAGAGAGGCAACGCTGTTTCCCTCCCTCCCTTCCCCTCTCTCTAAAAAAATAAAGAAAGAAATTCTTAAAAAAACAAAAAAGGAAACGACAACCAATTACTTTTTAAAAGCAGACACAAACCACAAAATCCAGCAAAAAAAAAATCGCAGTGTTATGTATTAATAAACAGCCTGGCACATTTTGAAAGCTATCGATTCCACCAGGATTTAAGATTAGTCGCTTCATAGAAAACTTGGAATGCCCTAGAATGTTTTAGCTCACAGAGGAAAGAAACAATCCCCATTTCCAGCTTTTGACCACAGCCTTCTTGATTGTCTTCTAATAAATATAATTTTTGACGGAAAAAAACAATGAAAACTCATTTGCACTTCTAAAAAAACTGGTCAGGGAAATACTGGACAGTTTGGAACAGTTTCTTCCGGCCGGAGAACCTGTCATTGGCAATGTCACACACTGCCTTCGTTTTTAGGGTTGCCACCACAAAGCGCCGCACAGGAGGAGGTACTTGGAACAGCGGAAACTTACTTGCCCACAGCTCCGCGGGCGGGCAGTCTGAGATCCAGGTGTCGGCGGGGTTGGGCTCTTCGGAGGCCTCTCTCCTTGGCTCGTCGGTGGCCCTCTGCTCCCCACCTCTTCACGTAGTCTTCCCTCTGTCTGTATCTTTCCTAATCTTTTCTTCCTGTAAGGACACCCGTCCTACCGGATTAGGGCCCACCCTAAGGATCTCACTTAACTTCATTACCTCCCTAAAGACCCTCTCTCCAAATTCAGCACTGTGGGCTAGGACTTCAACTTGGGAGTTTCAGAGGGGCACGATTTAGCTTGCATCACATATGTTGGTAGGATGGCTGTCAACTTTGGGGAAACCACTGTCAAGTTTGTTTCCTACGTGAGCTAAATCGTGTCCAGTTTTCTTGTCAAGGTACTGTGACTCATCTCAAATGCATGCCCTCAACCAGGCTGGGACGACGCCTAAGCGGCCACAGTGGACAGAAGACGTTCTCTGGGACACAATCCTCGTACCTGGAGGACAAGCAATGACTTCACCAAACACAGAGATGACTGAGCCACACGCAACACCTCGTGTGGCCAACTGAATACAAGATGTTTCCCAAACTGGCCTTTGGCTGGACTCCCAAGCTGTCGTCCCAACACAGTGGTCTGAGGAGGAGTAGGGAAAATAGTGAACTTGGGCATGTTCCACACAAACACGTGGGTCCCGTGAATGTGGCGTTAGGGCCCTCCTCAGGGTTTTGAAATGCGCCCGGGCAAATGACACGTCCTGAGGTTTAAGCTTCAGCAACTTCAAGGACATCTGCCTCCAGGTGTGTAAACCCTGTCCCCTGCCCCCCACCCCTGCTGTCCTGGCCAGGCCAGAATTCCACAGAGAGAGAGAAAGCAAACAGGGCATTTTTTGTGATGGGGAGGGGGTGTATTAATTTCCTGGGGTCGCTGCCACCAATCACCATGAACCTGGTGGCTTCCACCAGTAGAAATTTGTTTTCTTACAGTTCTGGAGGCCAGAAGAAGTCCAAAGTCAAGGTGTTGGCAGGAGAGAATCGTTTCTCGTCTCCCGCGGCCCCTGGTAGTCACTGGCTTCGAACACCATCGGTCCAGTCTTTGCCTCCCTCTCTACCTCTCCTTCCCTGTTTCTCTGTGTGTCTCCTTTTCTGTCTCTTAAAAGGACACCTCTCATTGGATCATTGGATTTCAGGCCCACCCTAGTCCAGGATGAGCTCACACTGACATCCCTACCTTAATTACATTTGCAAAGACCTTCATCCCAAACACGATGACATTCACAGGTACCAGGGTTAGGACTCGGACCTATTCTTTGTGGGGGGACACTATTCAACCCGCTACAGGGGTGTCAGCAATGTCCTCAGCAGCCATGACCTTAGGAGCACAGGTCCAGTTGTCAGTGGTTTCACTGAAAAGGAACGACCACCTGCTCGTGACCAAAATCCCACCAGTAGTACGGCTCTGCTCGACTTCAGCTCTTCCATCCATCACCCGTAGGTGAGGCTCTGAAAGCCAATACCCAGGAGACAGGTGTTTCTCTGACACAACAGAGTCGCCCAAACTTCAACGATGATTTCCGTCTCCTGCACCACAGCCCCTGACGGAGGGGAGCAAGTGGGGAAGACCCTGCTGGAGGTTTCCTGGCTCAGGCCTGAAGGTGGTGTCTGCCGTTTCCACCACATTCTGCTGGTCATGCCCAGCTGCAAGGGATGCTGGGAGATGGAGGCGAGGGGTCTGATTAACACAGATATTGCAGATAACTAGCAGTAAACAAATAAATACATGGTATGTCAGAGGGTGATGAGTACTATGGCCACAAAGCCAAATAAAAGGAATAGGTAATTCTAGCAAAGAGCATGCTATTCAATAGCGTGGTCAGGAAAGGCTCCCATGAGAAGGCAACATTGAACAAGTCTCTGAAGACACCAACCCTGTGACTGTCTAAGGAACAGTGTGGCAGGCCATGGGAATCACATGTGCCAAGGCCCCAAGGAAAGGGCAGCTGTGATGGTCTGGGAGGACCGAGAGTCAGCCACACTGTTCCAATTTAACTGTTTATTTCTTGTCTGCCTCCTCCACTGACATGTCAGCCTGGTACAGACGGCATCTGTGTCTGTTTTGTTCATTGCTGTTTCCTAAAAGCGTAGAGCGGTGCCCGGCACCGAGTAGGAGCCTTACTGTGGAAAACTGCCTGAATGGGGCAGGGTTAATGCATACCAAGGAGAAAGGGGTGTCCTCAAGCAAGACCGCTGTCGGGACCCTGGGCCATGGGAGGCACCACCATTTTCTTCAGGTGACTAGGGAATTCTTAGAGGGTTTGCAGCAGTGGGGGACGCGCTTGGATTTTCATTTGGAAAAGGTCACTCTGACCGCTGCTGGGAGATGCCACTGCAGGCAGAAACCTGGCACTGCGTCTGATGCTGAGATCGTGGGGTCGCTTCAGCTGGCCTTGGGGCAGCCGAGCGAGGAGGTGAGACCCCTGGTCCCTGAGTTGCTCGGCTGAGAGGGGTCTTTGGAAATTATATCTAAGTGAGCTCTCTTCTCGGTCCCAAGGACCAAGGAGCAGCAGCTCAGGCGAGCAGGAGCCTTGCCCTGCAGAGGAGTGGCTTGCCAACCCAACAGGACCCTCTGCCACACCACCGGCCCACCCATCTGTGAGGCCTAGGGAACTCTGATTGTATAAAGCAGCCCTATAAATGTGCTTTTTAGGGAAAAGTACAATTTGATTGCATTTTGATTGGTATTTGGGGGGAAGAGGGATGCTCACAAGGGTTGAAAATAGGACATAATTTCAAAACCCTCCTACAGCATTTCATACACAAACCGAAGTAATAAAATAAATAAAACGTAAATGGAGGGGTCCCTTAACACCACTGAGAATCTCTTGGGGACAACCCTGGAACAGGAGTCCCTGGAGGCACTGCCACTTGTCTGGGGTCCTTGGGTGTGAGGCTGGTCCCACCTGGCTCCAGTCTCCACCAATGAGAAAGGTCACAGAAGCTAATACCTCCTTGGAGATCTAAGTTCCTGGCGGAGGAGACTCCTGATGTGACCAGGGAGTTCGGGATCCCCTCCTCACCCCCTCGCCCACCACCTTGCCCCATATCGCTTGCTCTCTCGCTCCACCCTCAGCCCCCCTCCAGGCTGGAATGCCCCAGGGAGGCCGCCGCGATAATGACCCCTCAACAGCTGCGCTCTCACTAAGCAGCCACCCCCTCACGGCCCCCCGCCGCCTCCGGAGACAGGTTCGCACCTGCTCGGGGCCATTTCTCATCAATTAGGCCTTGGCAGCGCTTGAATGGGGCCCGTCAAGGGTGAGTGCCGGCGGCCCCTCCCCGTGACACCCGTCTCCTCACCCCACCCCCCTCACTGGCCTTCCCTGGCGGCCCGGCACACACAGATGGCAGTCCGGGCGCAGCTGCCAGCCGGGCTCGCGGGGGCCACAATCGGCCCAGTGTTCGCAGCCCTCAGGTTGGTCAGGGGGGCGGGCACACCTGCGCGGCACAGATGGTGCCGCCTGCGGCAGCAGGCACCAAGGATCCTCCAGGGACCAGGAGGCGAGACCAGAGCCGGGCCCCCTCACCGCAAGGAGGTTCCTTTCAGGCTTGGAGTCTGGGGAAGGGGCCACCGAGAAAATGATACAGGCGATGGGACCAAGCCACGCCCTCGGCCTTGCCCCTCGCCGTGCGCCTCTAGCCAAGCGACCTCCCCTGTGCCCCTCGCTGCAAAGAGAGTGAGCCCCTTTGGGTAACCTAAATGCCCAACAGCAGCGGATTGACTAGAAAATGTGCAGCACTAGCAAAGGCAAGTAAGGCACGAAGCAGTATACAGTATTTGGTGTGATCCGGCTTTGGGGCCCCAGGTTTGAATTCTGGCCCCAGCGCTTTGGGGCTCGGCAAGCTTAGTCAGGTCCCTTCACATTCCCCAACATCGGTCTTCCCCTCTGTAAGAACCATGTAATAATGGGACCGTGGGAGAGCTGAAAGTGCCTAGCACAGGCCCTGGTCTACAGTGAGTCCTCAATAATGTATTTTTCTTGTTTCTTCTTACTAAAATACACATACTCATCATTAAGATTTTACACTTTATTAAATTATATAAGATTCAGAGCTAAAGTGTCCTATACTTTCACCTCCACCTGAGATAATCACTAGTAATAGTCTTGTTTTACCCCATGATTTTTTCTACATTATATGTACATACATACATATAGACTCCAAAATCAAATGAGAGACACTTTAACTTGGACTCTGGGGCTAGATTGCCTGCATTCCAAAAAAAAAACAAAAACCTGATTCTGCTGTTTGCCTGCTGTGTGTGCCTAGGAAAATTACTTAACTTCTCTGAGCCCAGGTTTCACCTATAACCTTTTAAAAAGGACGTGGGAGTCCCTGAGCTCCTGCACACAAAACATTTCAAACAGTGCACATAGAAATAGTAGCTGTATTGTAGATATGATTTTGTACCTTTTTTCTTAATGTTTCTTAGACGTTTTTCTGAGCCAGCAGAATCAAAGCAATCATATAAATTGTTCACAGTGATAGCATCAGCCATGCTATGATGGCCCATCCCATATTGAGGCAGTCCCCTTGGAGCGGGGGTGGGGGCTTTGTGGTTGGTTCCCCAATGCTACAGTGAACAGCACGGGAGGCACATCTCTGTGTCCTGTGCTGTGAGGTTTTTCTGTGGTGTCACATCCTAGGGGAGGTATCTTGGGGTCAGGCTCAGTATGGTTTGGCCTGAGACAGGTGAGGTGATCAGGTTACTCAGACAGGCACAAAATTTAAGAGAATACACACACACACACACACACACACAAACTTAGAAATCAAGATAAATCATATCAAATGTAATATTTTTTAAAATCAAAATTCATGCTGAAAACAATCCTTAATGAATAAAATATTGAGATTTTACTGACAGAATCCAGCAGCGCCACACTAAGCTACATCGGAGCCTGTAGCCAAAGGAAGTGTACACCTCTCTCTCTGTCGATATTTTTTTTTCTTCTTTAAGGATAACTTTTTCCAGAACATTAAAGTAGTTGAAAAATATATCGAAGAGTTGAAAGCTAGGCACATTAAACTCACAGCATTATTTTATATTTGAATATTTTAGATACGCCCCCAAACAGAATTTGCACTTCCCCAGCTTCCATAGAAGCAAACTCATTAATAATATTTTCAAAATACCCTTCTGGAAAGAAGTAAACCATGAAAAAAAAATTACACAAGAGCTTATATGTTAGGGATGCGTTTTTTTCCTTTTGGTCTCAGGGCCCAAGATGGCTCAACCAGACGTGGGATAAATTGTCGGTTTGCCTTCCAAAGGGTGTGACAACCGACACTTCCACTGCTGGTGGACTCGGTTTTCCAAGCATCTTTTGGGAGTTAGCTGTTTTCAGCGGAGTCATTAGCTCTACATTCCGTCCTTGACTAAGAGGAGCCAGGAGCTGGCATGCCTACCTGGGCTGGCCTTCTGTCCTCGCTCACTTGTGAGAAATACCCAGCAGGCTCTGCTGCCAAAGCCTGGGCAGCTCAGGTTACCGCAGGCCCTGACGCTGCCTGATCTCAGGTCTGCAAAGCCCTGCACCGCATACTTCCTTCTCAGGAAAACCTTGCAACCTCGGGGTGGGGTAGAGAAACTCCGAAAACCCTGGAGCTGCCTTGGGGGCAATAAAAGCAGCTCCTGAGCTGATCAGATCTGGGATTCCTACTGACACTGTAGCATTGATGTCCCTTATCTGTGGCCAGCGAAAGCTACTCTGTTGGTGGACTTATCCCTGCAGCGGACACCCTGAGTCGCTGCTCTGTGCGGCCCCCTGTCCAGCCCTGGGACCAAGGCAAGTTAGTCACGGTCCCTGGAGCACAGAGGGGCAGACGGAAGGGTAAACAAAGGGTTTCCAAGACCCTTTCATGTCTCACCACAGTGTCCCTGGAGAGTTGGAAACACTGGGGCCAGATATAATTGGATGTCAACAGACATCTCAATCTTATGTCCAAAGCAGTAATAGAAGCAGTAGTAAAACTAATAATAGTCAAATAATACTGATGATGATGATGATGAGTGTTTACTGCACCAAGACTGTTCGAGCTGCTGTACCCATATCGATACATTCAGTCCTGATGAGGACCCAGTCCTCGCGGGTACTTGTCAGTTCCAGTGGACAAAATTCAAAGCATCGAGGGGTTTCGTGACTTGCCTACTACGTTCCTGCAGATGACAAGTGGCAAAGCCAGGATATGAACCCACAGGCCTGGCTCCAGACCCTGTGCCTTTAACTGCTACACTGTGATCTTCGACTCCTCCTTACCCTCCTGTGGTCTTCCAGGTCTCAGAAAATGGTACCACAAAAAAAAAAAAAAAATCCAGGCTCCATTTTTATTTCACTCTTACCCAGTTCTTTTCCTAACTGGCTTTTTCTCATCACTCAAATAGCAGAGACACCTGGCATTTGGGTTTCCCCAGAAGCAGTCGCCAGGACAAGGATTCGAGGGCATGTCGTTGATTTAAGAGATGACCGGTGACGATCCAAAGAGAAGCAAAGGAAGGAGACAGGAGGGAGAAGTACCCAGTAGAGCGTGCCTTATCAAGTCAGCAGCCACGTGGATGTCCACAGCTTCCTAACTCGGACAAACCTGGAAAATGATACAGAGCACACGCCTCAGAATTATTCTGCTCAAGGGGTGAGGGAGCTCGGTGTTTATACACTAATTCCTGAGAGACACTGGTTCGGAGCTGCTGGGGGTGCACTGTTAACTAGTGGGCACTTCTTTCCACCAGCAGCAAGCCTTTTCACAGTGTCAGGGCAAGGAGCTCCCAGGCAGAGATGGCGACACTGGCGGTCAGGAGTTACTAGAGCATCCTGGGACCATTTCCGTGTCCCACCTGTTCTCCTCATCCCTTCTCTCCTGGTACATTCGATGTTATGTCTGAAGGTTTGTGTCACCCCACAAAATTCACGTGTTGAAATCTACTCCCTAGTGTGATGGTATTTGGAGGCGGGGCCTTTGGGAGGTAAATAGGGGATAAGGGTGGGGCCCTCAGGAATGGAATTAGTGCCCTTATGACAGGGGCCCCAGAGAGCCCACTCCCTCTCCACCAAGTCCACAGCCCAGAAGAAGACTCTCACCAGAGCTCTGCCACGCTGGCTGCCTGACCTCAGAGTCCCAGCTGCCTGTGATAAATAAATCTCTGTGGTTTACAAGCCACCCAGGCTGTGGTGCTTTGTTGCCGCCTGGACTAAGATATAAGACAGAGAAGAGAAAGAAGCCGATCAAGACTGTGTTATATATGGTGTCAGGTGGGTACCAGATTATCGGGGGGATCACTTTGTAAGCTAAAAGAAGTCTAACCACTATACTGTATGCCTGAAACTCATAGAATATTGAATGTCAACTGTAATTGAAAAAAACTTTTTTTTAACTTTTTGAAAAACTGTGTTACCAAGTGAGTTATCACCAGGCAGACAGGGCACATTCCCACTGGGACGCTCTGGGAGGCAGCACAGAGCACCTGCCTCCTGTGAGGAGATGGAGGAGAGACCTTTCTCTTCCAACCCCCATCTGTCCTTGGGTGAGGGCTGCTTCCGGGGCCATTAACACATCGTCGCTCTGGCTCACCCTCCACATGGGCCACGCAGGCTGCTGGAACTGGAAAAGGAACCGCAGGTGAAGAATCACAGGTGTTGGCAGGGCAGTGAGCTTTGTTGAGCGAGATGAGGTCGGGGCATGAGGATGTAGATGGCACACTTACAAGGGCTGCTGCAAATAGCTTCCTCATCAGAGGAGAACCAGATGACGGCCACCGGTCACGAAGCAGCTCCTGTTTGCCTGACAACACGCTCAGTAGTTTCCTTGTATAATAAGTTCACTGCCAGACTTGCTTGCGTATGCAGCAAGTATGTAGTCCCACATGCAGATGAAGAAAGAGAAGCTCAGAGGAGTTAGGACTTTGCCTAAAGCCACACACCCAGTTAAACATGGCGGATTCAGGATTCAAACCACGTCTGTCTGATTGGCCAGACCCAATATTTCCCCCTCAGGCTCTCTCTCTGGATTTGTCTGCATCTCTGAGAGGCGTGAGTTTCACCAGTCTGGCCCATCAGGGTAATATGTACCAAAGCCGTTATGAGTGCCGAAGTGAATAAAATGCTAATCCTCATCAACAGATTAAACTGAGAAATGCTTAAACCAGAGATCTGCCTGCAATAAAAGCAATTGAGTTCTTTCTTTGTAATTTGACTGCTCACCTGAGCCCAGGAACCCGCCTTATAGCTTTACAAATCTGTGATAATTTCCTTCAACTTTTCCATTTTATTGCTGCCATTAAAATCCCGTTGTGTTCTTAAAACAAACAAAAAAATGATTAAAACAGATGTGGCTCTTAAAGTTACAATATGAATTTTACAACCCCAGGTTTTATGATACAGAGAGAAATTTCAGCCACCAGGGTCAGAGGCAAGAAAAATGGGACCGGATTTCTGAAATGGGTTTGGGGAGGGGGGGAGGGTGGGGGGCAGGGGTTCAGAATGACAAAGACAGCCAACAGAGCTAATTTCCTGACGCTTACTTCTCTCTCTGAACTCTGGGGACCAACTGCAGAATGTCACATTTGCAACAGGGCAGCCCAACGCCAAGTCCCCACAGCTACTGAGCTTAGACTAAACCACTTTCCTTCAGCCCAGCCTCACTTCCAACCCCCTCGCCCCAAATCATGCTTGCCAGGTAAATAGTCTGCAGGAGTCTGTTTTATTTTTTGAGGCAGTTTTTTTTTGTCGTAAAAAGAGCACGGCGATCCAAGTTGTGGCTCCAGATCTTCAAACTAATGCACCATTCAATTCGGGCAAAAACACTGACCTCTGTGCTTTCTGTCACTTTGTCCACAAAACCGAGGACTTGGACCAGATGTCCAGGTTCTGTCCCCACTCTGCAGTTCCATGACCTCCTCTGCAGGAGCGCAGCATGTGGCACAAAGGATGCTCTGAATATTTGTGGCCTGAAGAAAGAAATGAATTCCTAAATTCGTCACCTTCTTTTTTTTAAAAGAAAAATAAAAGGGTTGTTGACCTCTTCTGATGATCAAAAAAAAGAAGTCAAACAATCAGGAGATTGATTTCCCTTCTTTAAAAAAATAAGCAACTGGGCTGGGAAAGGTTTAAAAGAGCCATACACACTGCTGGCAAAAATATGGCAATACGGGGGGTTAGAAATATTGCTGGTGGAAAGGTACAATGGTATAATGATATCATCTGCCAGGAAAGAGATTAATTTTGCCCCCTTATTTGGAATGGTTACACTTTGTATTCCATTTCCTTGTATAATTGCATTAGCCAGAAACTGAAATGAGGGTGTAGACCTAGCTATCCTGCATTATTTCTTATGTTACTGGGCCCTGATATCATGTTTCATGGATCATAGTATGTCTCCTGATAGTTTGTATAATGATTTTTCTTCTATTTGCATAGTTTCTTTCTATCCTTAGTTTTACGTAGAGTTTTTCCTAGGAACAGCCGTAGAGTTTTATCAAATGCCATTCCAACATATTTTTATATAACCTCTGGTTTTCCTCCGTGAATTTGCCGATGTAATAACGTCATGAGTTACATCGTCAGATCTTCTCATGAGGAACCATTCCTGCCTCCTGAACGGGTGCTATTTGCTCATGATATAGTATGCTTTTAATGTGCCGCTGAATTGTATTTGCTGACATGTTATTCAGAGATTTAGCATCTCTGCCCATAAGCAAATATGTCCTAGCGCTTCCCTAATTGTACCAGGAATGACAAGCCGTGGCATGAAGTTTGTTCTTTGCTCTGATAAATAATAGAGACAGAGACATTGATGCCAGTACAGGAATTGGTTTGGGTGACTTCAGAGACTGACAAGTTCCACCATCTCAGGGTAAGCTGACAAGCTGGAGACCCAGGAAAGGTGATGGTGTAGGTCCAACTCTAGGTCTGAAGGCCTTAGAACCGGGACAGCCAATGGTGTATTTCCAGCCTGAAGAGGTCAGCAGGCTCAAGCCCCAGGAAGAGCTGATGTTTTAGCTGGAGTCCAAAGGCAGGGACAAGCCAATGTGCCAGTTCAAAGCCATCACACGGAAAGAATTCTCTCTTATTTGGAGGAGGGTCAGCCTTTTTGTTCTCATTCAGGCCTTCAACTGATTGGATAAGGCCCATCTCTATTAGGGACAGCAATCTGCTTTACTCAGTCTGTCAATTTCAATGTTAATCATATCCAAACACACTGTTATGGAAACATTCAGAATAATGTTTGACCAAATAGCTGGGCACCCTGTGGTCCAGTCAAATTGACGTATAAATTTAACCGTCACATTAATTGTCACACACCTCACCTAGCCAAGACTACACACCTCCACAGCGCACTGTGCCTCTCCCTGAGCACCAGTCACACTTTCTTTCCATTTCATGTTAGTTTATCTTGCTATTTCTTTGCTCCTTTGCCATTAGTCCTCTCCCTGGTGTGATGCATATTCCTTGGGCAGGTTAAACTGGCAGGAAATAAGCCTCGCTTGCAATGATGGCCTTACCAGGTCAGCTCTTGTTTGTATCACAGGTGAACAAATGGCTTTGAACAAATCGATGTTCTGCCCTTACCACAACCTGATGTTTGCCATAATGAGCTGTGGATGTGTCTCCACGAGGGCAGAGGGCTGTGTGTTATTTGCCTCAGTATCAGTAAGACCGACTCTGGGACTGGCGCATAGTAGGGACTCACAAGATGCTTCCTGAGCAAAGTGAATTCATCTAAAGTCAAGCACTAAGCTGGGCTGAGAGTCGTGCTCTGCACGGTGGTGTGGTGGGGACAAGAGTGATTAGCTACCAGAGGCCATTTGACCACAAGCCTGCTCGAGAATGATGCCAATACAAAGGAAAACAGATTAGAAACACAGAATGTGAACAAGTGCTTAGGACCTCCATTGAGCACCTGGATCCAGCCAGGCCTGAAGCCTTTCCCCCAGTACTTATCCATTGTGTGAGCCCATGAAAGTCAGTTTTAGTTGAGTTTCTGTCACTTATAACTAAAAGAGACCTGAGAAACTCTGAGGAATGTCCTATGAATTCATTAGCAGTCAAGTTTTTGACCCAAGGGATCCTTCCCCTCTGCATCCACAGCCTTCGCTGCTTCCATCATTATGTCCCTAATCACAGGATATAGTAATGACCTCCTCTTGTCTGTCTCCCCCAGAAGACTACAGCTACCTGCCCTTTTCATTTGTGTGTCCTCTAAGCCCTGTCTAGAGTCCAGAACCAACAGCTCTCAGGAGCCTACAATGTGGTCAGCCCATTCCCAGCATTAATGCTTCCCACCCCCTGAGAAAGTAGACATTGCCATTCCCAAGTAACAGAGAGAGAAACTGAGGCAGAGAGTGAGCACGTTCTTAAAGATTTAATAAGTGACAGACTCCAGATTTCGACCGAGACCTTTCTGATTTCAAAGCATCGTCTGATGAATGCTTGCTGAAGAAATGAATGACTCCACAGGCTGACCTTGACACGGACCTGAATGAAATTTTAGATTGTTAGTTTTCACCCACAGATCCTGATATTGTAGAACCTTTGGAATTTTGCCAGGAAGTGCCGTCGGGTCTGGAGTTCCTTGGACAGCTGGCCCACAGCTGACTTGGGACCTCCTTCCCATCACTCCTTCTTGGCCCCCAACTCACACCCCCCTGAACAGCTGCCTCCTCTCCCTCTTTTCCCTGAACATCGGCATGCCTGCCTTCTACAACGGCTCTCAAGGTTTTTTTTGTTTTGTTTCCTCCCAAACCCACAAGACCTTAATGTTGCTTGCTCCCCACCTAGGGCTCCAGAAGACCTCAGCCTCTCTTCCCTGTGGCCTCTTTCCAACCCTGCTGTCCAAAGTCCCATGTTCCCTGGCTCCTGCTTGATGCTTCCCTCCTTCGGGGTCCACGCTGAATCTGCATAGTCCCCACTCAAGGCCATGTCATCTCCCACCTGAAGTTTCTTTGGCCTTGCTTGCTTCTATCCACTGTACAGATAGCTGGCCAAATACATCTGCACAGGGAATCCCCCTGTGCCCCCTACCCAGGTACATCAGAATCCCCATTTTACCTGTCCTTAGTGTTCTGTATTTCTCCTTAATACCATCCAACATACCCATAATAACCCACCTATCTAATGCCTGCACAGCTGTAGGCTGGGCATTCCACGGGGACAAGGACATTGCCCCACTGGTTCTCCAGGAGTCCCCATGCCTCGAACAAGTCTTGACACACACGGAGAACTTCATAAATACTGACTGACTGCATGAATAAGTTAAATTAACTAGTCTGTGCTCAGATTTGGAGAATTTGGGTGGGTTCATGGGTGGTGCCACCTCAGGTTATAAACACATCTGCCTCTCCCACACCTGCCCCTGGAGCTGGAAGGGTGAGCACCACTCTTATATAGCGTGACTTGTCACCTGGGCTGGGTTGGCGTAAGCACACCTCCCACACCTAGCCCTCCCTAGCTTCCCTTCTCTGAGCTGAGACCACTCTCCCTGTTGGTACACAAATCCCTGTCTAACCTCTGCTCTCTCTCCCCTGAAAATCTCACTCTTCTCCACCCTGAACGGAATAAGAAGGACAATATAAACAAGGATAAGAGCAGAGCTTAACATGTACCAAGTATTGCGTTCAGCACTTGCTATGTTTCAGCTCATTAATCTTCCCACCAACCCTATAAGGCAAGGTATCATTATTATCTCCATTTTATAGGTGAGAAAACCGAGGCCTAGAAAGATTCAGTTATTCAAGGCCACACAGCTGGTCAGTGAAAGAGCCAGACAGGCTGACCCCAGAAAAACCTCACATAACCACTGAGCCAGATATCCATAAATTCCCAACATTTTTGACTATGACTCGCAGTAAAAAAATACCTTTGATATCATGGCCCAGCTCACACATGGGCACTCACCCACAAAAGACGGAGACAACGGTTTCATAAAGCAATGCTGACTTCGATGATGTGCTATGCGTTCTATTTCCTTAGAAATAAGTGATGGTCATGACCCAGGGCAGTTATTGGCCGTACACTTTCAGGAGATATCTGACACATTTGCATGTGCGAAGCTGCTTTTTGTTAGGTTTTATGACACCTTCGTGTCAGCCAATAAGACCTGTGTCAGATTTCTATCCCAAGAAGGAGAAAATAATAACTTCCTATTATTTTAAGTCACTGTATTTGTGGCCACTTGTTACAGCGGCGGCAGGACACTAATACAGACACCCAAGAAACTCATAACATTTGCTGCCTCGGGGAAGGGGAATAGTTGAAGAACAAGAATGGGAAGGCCCAGAGTGAAAACAGTAGAGTTTTGAATCATGTGAATGTACTATTTTAACATAGATAGAACGTTTTGAATGTTTGGAGATTCTCTTCAGCCTCTTCTAAGCCCAATCTATAAACCCCTGGATCCAGCTGTGCCTGAAGCTACATATAGTTCCATAGACTGATAAAATTCCTTTTGCAGCTCATGTGAGTGTAAGTTGCTTTTGTTTGCTTGTTTACCTTCGGTCACTTACAACGAAAAGCCACTGATATACTCCTTATTTTGCAAATGGGGAAACAAAGACCCAGAGAATGTACATGACTCGTCCAAGCTCCCCAAGGAGTTGGTGGCATGGCTGGGACAGAATTTGCTCCTAATTCTCTTCTGCTGCTTTTGCCTCCAGACCACAAATAACCTTTCCCTGTGCAGACATATAATTCTAGATTCTGATCTACCCTCACCTTGGACCAGATCTCCTTTCCATGGGTAAGACGGGCAAGTAAGACATGCCCCTTAACGTAAAAGAGAAAAAGTTTTATAAGGCACCCCAAATCTCCACGTTCTGGGGGACGACATGGAGATAACGTCCCCTAAACTACCCGGTTCACATTCAGCATGGGTGTGAGGTCTCAAGCTTGGATCTGGGTGCAAAATTGTACTTCAACCATCATGAAAATGTGTTAAACCGCTAGGCAACAGGCCTGTTTGGCTCCAAAACTGCCAGGACATGGGTCCTAGGATGCGGGATGGTTTGCTGATGGAGCAGGACCCTCACAGGGTCCAGAATGTCAGGCAGAAGGGAGGGTCACCTGGAGAAAAGAACAGTTGTGAGCAGGGGACATGGCCCCACTATTTTTAAAAACAAGTAAGATTCAGGCACTGACCAATCAGAACAAATCTGGACCACACACAAACCAATCAGAGCCGTCACCAGGCCAAACCAACTGACCTGGCTAAGAAGAGCTGCAGGTGGAATCTTGCGGCTCTAGGCCTGTTCTCCGGAAGACTGAAAATCATCGTCGCTACTCCGAGTAAGCGCTTACTCCATGCCAGCGCAGGGCCGTGCCCTCCACAGACCTCAACCCAGACCACCCTTGCTCCCAACAACTTTCTGAAGTAAGTGCCATCTTTTGCCTCTTTCACAGGCAAAAGAAACCGAGGCTCAGAGAGGTTCGTTCATTTGCCTGATTCAAAGAGCTGATAGGTAGTAAAGCTGGCTTCAAACCAGGTACTAAATAAAGCCCCCAGGCTGGCCTGGCAACATGATTGCAGGGCCCAGCGCAAAAAGAAAATGTGGGGCGGGGGGCTCTCGTTTAAAAATCATTAAGAATTTCAAGACCGTGACAGCACAGCATTAACCCAGTGCGGGGCCAGTCTCAGCCCGGGTCCCGGTTGACTGTGCAGGTCCCACCTATGAAGCTGAGTCTGGCCCCAGCACTTACCCAGGACTGGGAATGGCCTCCCGTAAAGCCACAGGCCACCCGCATGTGGAAGAGCACCTCGCTGGAGACAGGAGGTGAGGAAGCACACCTTCTCTCCAGGCTGGGGGGTGCGGGTGGCGGGTCTGAAAGGGGATCTTGGCCTAACAGTAACATCCAGACCAGCACGTCACTCTTTTTCATGATTGCCTCCCTAAGGAGCCTGTTTTAGACATCCCCCTAATTTCACCTCCCCTCCGAGGAATTTTCACACCACACATGTACTGTATACTTGTACTTCATGCACAGAAGAGTAAGATTTTTCTTACCCCCCAAGAACAATTGCACAGCGCCTTACTAGGTGGCTATGAGAATGAAGGGAGAAACAACATTGAAGGTGCTCAGGACAGGCATGGCACAGTAGATGGCAAGCTTTCCTGAATTCGCGCACTCTCGGCGACTGGCTGGACATCTGTGCATTGCTTCCCTGTGACACACCTGGCTTCACACTTCTGGAAAGCTGGCATCCGCTGGCCTAGCTCCGGGGAGAGGCTGAAGTCTGCCTACACCTCACGGCAGCTCTGGATGGGAATTTCTTTGAGGTCTCACCCCAGAGGTGGCTGGGCCATGTCTCTGAAAGCCCAGGCAGGGCCAGAGAGCAGTGCCCCAGCCCCAGGCAGACGACCCAGGGAATTGAAGTTCAGAGTTGAAGAGTTCAAACCCAGCGCAGTTCATGAATGTTCCTGGGCCCCAAAGAGTAACCTGAGAAATTGTTTGTATCAGCGAGGAATGACTTAACTCTTGGCAAATCCTAGGAAACAGCCTCTCTTCCTGTTTCTAGAGGCCTTCCAAAGAAAAGAAACAGTTTAGGGTTTGCTCAGCTCTGTGGTGGACTGTAGGCTCCCACCCCATGCCACATGGGGGACCCCGTGGGTGAGGTCTTGGCTCCCAGGAGCAGCAGGAGGGGACGTTCAGGGGCTGCAGACCAGGCTGTTGGGTTTTCTCTGGCTAAGGGGACTCTGAGTCAGCTTCAGAGACCACCGAGGGGTGGAAGGATCTTCAACACTGACCCCAGAATGTCTACTCCAAACTGCACCTTCCAAATGAGCGAGGTGGGTCTCACCCCCTCTGACCCCGTCCATTCCCCTTCCCACCACCTGGCCTTTGCACATGCTGAGCCATCCTCTTGGAAGGCCTTCCCTCCCCTGATGAAATAAACCCATCTGAACCTTCAGTGCCCCGGGGAGCTCTCCATCCATCATGTGAAACCTTCCCTGAGCACCACAGTGCAACAAAAGCTTTCTTTCTCTCCCTCAACTTGCTACACAACTTAATTCTTCATTTATTAATCCAACAATTTTTTTTTAAAGAAGCTGTTCCCAAGGCTTTTGGCCTCATGCTTGCCTGCCCACTCTTAACAAGTATGGAGGACCCCAAAGAATTTGTGTCTACATGGGTTATAGCTATTGACCTTTTACCATAGTAGAACTTGAAACTGAGACATTTTTTAAATACTTACTAATTTATGTGAAAAAACAATAACAAACCCATTACATGTTAGTAAGAGGGGGATGGCATCATCACATGTTCTGTAACCTCTGGAAAATGACACCGCACACTTGTGAGAGAATGAGAATGGGGAAAGGCAGAGAGCATCTTAGTATTGTATATCAAAACAAAGATAGGTTTGATCTTGTGGATTCCTTGGGGGGTCTGGGGGAGCCCAGGGTCCCTGAAGCACACTGTGAGCATCACTCTCTTAGGTTATTTAGACACACTAAGATCTCTCCCTCCCTCCCCCTCTCCCTGCCCCCCCGCCCCCGTCTGTCTCTCTCTCTCTCTCTCCCCACCCCATCCCCTCTCTCTGAAACTTCTTAGCTTTTATCTATCATTAGTTTTTGGTATAATTTCAGTATTCATTTTACTGATCTGATTAGCATTTTTCAAAATTAAATGGACAAGGATAGGATAAGAAGAGGAAGAGAATGGAAGGAAATACTATCTATGTGCAAAACACAAATTCTTAGTGACTAATGTGCATATGAGCATAAACACTTTTGTTATGCAGGGTTCCAGCCACAGACAAGAACACAGATATAGATAGGGATATAATGAAGATATGTATTTGTTACCATAGCTTGGGATCATAAAAGTTTGAAAAATAGTGTATTTCAAATCCTTTTATGGAGGTTCCTCGGTGTAAGACAGTTTTAGCCAGCAGTAGGGGGTTTTCCCCTAGTGTTTGGGAAGTGATCTTCGGTTATATACTGTGCACGAATATGATATTAAATAACACTTTATCACATAGGAATAGCATTAATAATCCCTGTTCAATTATCTTTCAATCACTCTGATGACATCCAGGGGAGAGTCTCACCTGGGGACAAGGATGTCTTGAATACTCTCTGACATGTGCTGATTTCCCTCTGTAACCAGGGCAGAGAGAGCTCTAGGCTCAGCGCTCTCAGCAGGCCACAGAATCCAGATGGGACTGAACAATGTTGTTTTGGTTTTCTTTAAAAAATATGTGTGTGTGTATATGTGTATGTACTTATATATAAAATATTACAGGTACTGTCGTTATATTACAATGATGCTGGTTTTCCATTTTGAGTAGAAATTTAACGTGTCTTATTTACGTAAATTTACTGCGGTATTAAAAATCAGTTGAGTTAGAGAAGTACTTTAAGAAAATAATATTGCAGGTGGTGTGCATTTCTGGCAAAAAGTGTGAGAGGAAGGTGGTAGAAATTCGGGAAATACTGGTATACTGGAAGGAGCACTAGATGGAGTCAGACATATGTGGGTTCAAATCCCAGCTCTGCCACTCACTGGCTTTGTGACCTTGGCCAAGTGATTTAACTAGTCTGGGACTCATTGTTTCTTTGGGCTCTGAAAGTTTTCAAGGATCAAAGACATCCTGAGGTATCACCAGATGACTTCAGGTGAGAGAGAGAGCCCAGCAACTGTGCCCCACACTGAATGCTAAATAAACACTTTATAGCCATTCTCTCGTTTGGGGCTCACAACAACCTTGAAATAGCGCATTATTTCTACAGCTGAGAAAAGAAAACCTGAGAGGAAATATAGTGACCTGCCCAAGGTCACTCAGCTGGGAAGTGCAGAAACAGGGACTTGAACCAAAGTCCTTTTGGATGTGAAATTTATTTTGTCCCCCCTCCACTTGCCCACCTTCATGGGGACAGTTACAGAAGCAGGAGTGGCCAGGACTTCCTCTATCACTCACCTCTTTGTGCCTCTTCCTTTCCTGATGCCCCTAAATGCGGAGGAGGGAAGAGTCGAGATCATTGTCATGACTTCTGCGGTAATCACAACTTATTTTTATTTGCTTTAATTTACTAACCATAACTTAATTTACGCATGGAAGAAAACATTTTCCCCCTAAGTCCAAGGGACTGGGAAGAGCAGTAAAATCCTTGTCCTTGAGTTAAATATTAATAGGCTGGCATATAAATTCAAACTCAAGGCTATATTAAAAAAAAACATTTAGTTGAATTGAATTTTATGAGGACAAGTTGCAGAATATGCATAAATCTGACAGAAAAGAAGCTCCCCATCCACCCAGCGTATATCTACATGTACGAAGTCTTCAAGCTCTGACTTATAAACACCTAACAATTTCCGCCCTTAGTTAGATAACCGAAGGGAATGACTGGCTCAATGCTTTGTAATTTGAAATATTTGCATCAACAGCTTAAAATTCCTCTTTCTATTAAAGTGCTATTGAAAATGTATGGCTTCTGATTATAAATGTAATTTTATTCAAGACTAAATAAAAGAATTTTAGAAGCAACCTTTCAATTGCTCCTAACCAACCAATGATCTTGGTTTCAAATTTTAATTCCCTCCACCCTGCCCCCCAAGAGGATCATTGCTGGGCATGGCTTTTATATATACCAGGTCATATTATAGGGTCATATTATAGGGGAGGAGCATTCAGGCAGAGGGACAAGCTAGGACCAAGACCTTGAGCTGAGAGTGACCCTGCGGTATCTAAGGAGTAGCCAGGAGACCAGGGTGGCTGGAGCCAAGGGGGTGGGATAACATGGGGTCAGAGAGGCGATGGGAGTTGGGAAGGAAAGGCTGTTTAGGGTTTGTTCTCCACAATCAGGACTTTTGCTTTGACCCTGAGTGAGATGGGAGGCTGCTGCTATGTGGAGACACAGGATGTTCTGCTGTAGAAGGTCATGGAAGAGAAACTAGTGTGAGCTTTGAACAGGGAGCCATGGGAGGCAGTATACCTGGGCCAGACCAGGAGGTAGGCTGGGTCATACAGAGTGTGAATTGCCCATTGGACACACAACAGCAGATGCTGAAAGGACAGGAAGGGACCAAATCTGGGCTGGAGGCAAACAAACACTGGGAGCCAACACTGTAAAGATTGAATGGAAACCCCCGAAAGTGTTTACTGAATGACTGAAGGTTGCCAAGGGAAGAAAAACTTTCATTAAAAAGGAAATTTGGTCCTGGTGGGTGTGGCTCAGTGGATTAAGTCCCAGCCTGGTGACCAAAATGTTGCCAGTTCGATTCCTAGTCAGGGCACATGCCTAGGTTGCAGGCCAGGTCTCCAGTTGGAGGCATGAGAGAGGCAATATTGTTTCTCTCCCTCTCTCCCTCCTTTCCTCTGTCTCTAAAAATAAGGAAATAAAATCTTTTAAAAAAGGAAATTTGAACACTAAAACGTCCTGCTGTCAATTGAATGCATCCCCCCAAAATTCATATGTTGAAACTCTAGTCCCCAAGGTTTTAGGGGGTGCGCCTTTGGGCAGTGTTTTGGGATTAGTCCCTTATAAAAGAGGCCCCACAGAGCACCCTCACACCTTCTGCCATGTGGTCACAGCAGAAGACACCAGCTATGAACCAGGAAACAGATTGTCACCAGACACCACATCTGCCGGTGCCATGACTTTGGACTTCCAAACCTCCAGAACTGTGAGAAATAAATTTCAGTTGTTTATCAGACACCCAGTCTCTGGCATTTTGTGATAGCAGCCCGAACAGACTGAGACAGGCATCCACGTCAGAGCTAACCATGAACCCTGGCTACACGTTATACCAGACGTGTCTCCCGGAATCATAACTGAATCATAGGCCTCTGCCTCTTCTTTAAAGTATTTTCACAAGACTCAGCCTGCTTCTGGCTTTGTCCCTTTCTACCTCTATCCCTTTCCTGGGTCAAAGGAGCTTGTCTCTTGTGGCTGATTATTTCATGTCCACACACTCCTCCCATCCAGCAGGTATGCCCCTTTGCAATGGGATTGCTTTGTCTCCCGTCCAGATGAACCATCTATTTCTCCATCCCTTTGAATCTGGGCTTGATCTCGTGTCTTGACTTAACCAATATATTGTAGCAGAAATGCCACAGAATGAGGCCCAGAGCTCGGGTCTTAAGAAACCTTGAAGCTTCTGTTTTCTCCTGTGACTGTAAGGCAGTCAATCTGGCCTCCTGGGGGATGAGATGCTCTGTGGAGAGAGACCAAGGTGCCCCAGTGGTCAGCTCGCCAGACCTGGGAGGGAGGCTTTGGGCACTTTACAGCCAACCAGTCTCTCAGATTTATGCAGTCACACTGGGGAGCCCAGCAAATCAGCAGAGAAACTGCCCAGCCAACTTGCAGAACCGTGAGAAAGAAGAAATCACTGTTGTTTTATGCCAGCAAGTTTGGGGGTGATTTGTTACACAGCAGATCACTGACACACCTCTCTTGGCCTCGTTTTCCTTACCTGTGAAAGGGGATAGCAGGTCCCATCTAATAGTTATTTTACACAGCAACCAATTTACTGGATGTAAAAGCACTTGCAAAGAAATAGCAACTAACTTCTTGGTATACGTATGCCCCAAACTGCTCAGAAGAAATTAGCTGAGCAAGCTTTGGGGGCTGGTTAGCGTCTCTCTTCTGACCACCTTCCCCCAATATTTCAGACGTACTTATACTAAACAGTTATCTGTTTATCTAAAATTTCCATTGAACTAGTCATCTTATATTTTTCCTCATTAAATCTAGCCACCTTCCCTCCAAGATTGTTACCATAACCACACACCACCTCATATATGTTATGAGAACAGTCCTAACGTTTAGTTAATATTTCCTTTAAAAGCATATTACTTTCCCATTTAGATAAAGTTATTCTTCAAAGGAACTTCATGTCACTAACAAAAATGAGATATAAGGAGGGAACTGAAAAAGTGACATCCAAAGACAGCCAAGCAGTGTCATTTAATGACCTCCAGCTAAGTGCTTCCTCCCATTCCTTCCCCGAGGCCTTTCCTCTCTGTCACACAAAGAAATGGGTCAGAATTAGGACGCAGTTTAAAACAGACAAGCACCCCAGGGAGACTTCGTCCTTGAAGGATTCAAGGAGAAATGAAGAGGAATACATTTTTCTCATGTGCCTCCTGTTCTATAAAGCCAGGTCCATGGGCCCAAACCTGCTCTCACCTAAAATTATTTTAGCTGCATGTGCTCTGGGAAATACTGATTTATGGAACATAAAAAAACAGGGCATTTGTTGCTCACCTCAGCCTGTGGTCTGAGGTTGGCATCCTATGACTGACCCAGTTCAAAAATACTAAAAAGCATGATCTGCACCAGACCCTGTTCTGGGCATTTTACAGGAGAAAGTGACACTACTTCTTTCTCCTGACCAACCCAAGAAGAAAAGCCTACCGCTTCCCCCCTTGTTCTAATGCAACAATAGAGATGTCACTTTGCAGAGTCACCTGCACGGTAGCAGATACTGTGACCTCAATGGCTGGGCTTACATTGCCTCTCTCTGCACGCACACACCTCTCTGAGGTTACAGCAATACAGGCTGAGCAGTATCTGAACAACCCTTTTGGGGCTATTTCGCCCATTTCTCCTCCTTACCCTCCACCCCACCCCCAGCCCTGCTCCCAGATTTTACTCGGAAAACTCAAAATGTCCTATTCCAAGGCAGTAAAAGTTTCCAGATTTCCCCAGAAGACAAAAGATTTTGATCTCAGTGTTTCCCACAATTTGCAATGATTTGCCTTTTGAGACGCCCGGAATTCTTCTCGCTCCTGACAAGTTAGCAAGAGCCAAACCATCTCTCAGGAGTGCGGAGTTTTAACCCGAGGAGAAAACACTTGTGTGTTTCGCGAGCTGCGTCCAATTCAAACAGAGATGTTCCAATTTCTGCCTTAGTCTTTAAAAAATCCAATCAATTCATTCCTGGGTTTCAGCAGCAAAAAAAAAAAAAAAATATTCACTCACCTTCTTAATTTGGAATATTATTTATTAGGACAACTTTAAACCTCCCCTCCCTCAGGGGGAGAAAAATCAATCCAGATCTTTTATCTGTTGGCTTAAACATACACACACATTGCTTTCTGGCTTTGTTTAACCACCATCCATGGACGTCATTTGTGGGGGGAGCAGCATCATTGCAGTTCTGTGGTTTGCTATTTTACACTTGATACAATATTTTCTATACCAGGGGTCAGCAACTTTCCCTGTAAAGGGCCTAAGAGTAAATATTTTAGGCTTCGAAGGCCACACGGCCACTACTGCAGCCAACCCAAGGCTGTCTTTGCATGGCAAAAGCCAGCACAGGCAGTACTGCGTGCATGGACGTGGCTGAGTTCCAATGAAAACTTTTTACAAAAACAAGTGGCCCACAGGCCAGTGTGCCAACCCCTGGTATATAACTTTTGAGTATGCAATAGAACCACGTGCTTAGGAGCTGAGGATTTGGTGCCGAGGGAGCCTGCCTTCCGATTTGAGCTGAATGAGTTATAAGACCTAGTTGTGCAAAGCACGTAACAGCTCTCTGCCCTGGTTTCCTCATCTGTGTAATACGAATCGTAATAGCTAGATCACGGTGTGGACGGGACGAAAGGGGCTTGAATGTGGACCAAACCCCACCCAGAGCCCAAGGCACGGTAGAATCTGCAGCAGGGGTGGCTGTGGGGATGACTTGCTACCCTGAGTCAGGCTCCTTGTTTGCCTTCCATCGTCTGCATGTTAGTCCGTTGAGTAAATACACTTTAATCTCCTTCATTGTTTCTCCCAGACTGTCTACTTTCAAAATCATTCGACACCTTGAAGAGCTGAGGGTGGTGGGGAGAAGCTGATTTTCATTTTTGGACTAAATACCTGAGTGAATGTGTGTGTTGGTGGGGGTGGTGTTTAAAGACATCATCAACAGTGAAATACTTGTGCCTAGGAAGAATGTCCCCCCTCCCTCAATCAAGGACACGTCTACTAAAAGATGTGAATGCATTACAGAATTCTTTGAGAGGTGGGTTGGGTTAAGCAGGTTCTTCACTGAAAGTAAGAGAAACTTAAACAAAATTGCAATGGGATTCTTCTAAACCAAACAAAGGAGTTTGCTACAGGAAATTGGGGTGTCCTGTGGATTCCAAAGTCCAAACAGACAGGCGGGTCTCAGCAGGTACAAGACAAGAATGAAAATCTACTGGGACCCAGGCGATGATGCCTCTCATTTTTGGCGACACATGTCTGTCCTCTGCAATTCCCTGCTGAAGTAAGCACGTGTCGATTTTGCTCTTTAAAGCTCGTTCTATGTGCAGCCTGCCCCCTTCCTTGGATCCAAGCCTGGAGACTTATTGCAGGGTGGGGACGAGAAGGGAAAAGCAGACAACCGTTTCTTAATTTCCCACCTTGGGTTTTGGGTCAGGCGATGGGACCTTGGGTCAGACAGTGGCAGGGAACCTGAGGAAAGAGGACCTCATGCCTCAATCCCCACGTAAGGCTTTGGATCCTCTCTCTGGCTTTCTCTGGCTGACTTGTCTACCCAGAGATGGTCACATGGAAGTGGAATTTGAGCCACAGGTTGGTGAGGCTGAGGGCAGCCTTGGTGTTTTTGGTTTCCCTGCTGTTCCTGGTTCCTATGTCAGGAGGATGAGGCCTGGCCGTCCCTGTGGTTTCATAGGGCGGGGCTCAGAAGGCAGCTGTGTCGAAATCTAGCTCATTCATCATGGGCCCTGGATGGTAAGGGCAGTGTGACCCACTGCAGAGCCTGGAGTGGAAGCTAGGCTGCTCAGGCCTAAGGGTCAGTGGAGGGAGTTAGCAGCCACTGGGGTGGGATGGGTGGGGGGCGGGGTGTGGCTCAGGGAGTTGCAAAGCTAATGAGAGAGCAAGTTCCTGTCAGGTCCTGGCTGAGCTGAGGAAGACTGTCCAGCTGCATCAGCTGTCTGCTGACACAGCGGAGGCCCCAGGGCCCCCAGCAATGCCAAGAGTCGCTACAGCAGGACGAGCTGTAGGCGCAAAGGTACCTTCCCTCCAGACCTCTCAGGCCACCTGTGCTTGCCCTGCCCCCAAACACCTGGCGGTCATCTCCACAGAGCGGACACAGAAATGTGGGACCCAATTAACCCGAAGGCTGAGCATTAGGTAGGAGAACTGTTGGAATTACTGAATTGGGCTCTTTCTGTGAGATAGTTTAAAATATTTTTCTTCCTTAATGTGACATTTAAGGGGTCAGCAAAACTTCTTCTATAAAGGGCCAGATAGTAAATATTTTCAGTTTTCCAAGCTCTATGGTCTCTGTTGAGAATATTCAGTTCTGCTATTGTCGAGCAAAAAACAGCCATAGACATTTATAAATGAGTTGAACGTGGCTGAGTTCCAGTAAAACTTATGGACGCTGAAATTCCAATTTCATATAATTTCCATGTGTCATAAAACCTTCTTTTGATTTTCTTCAACTATTTCAAAATGTAAAAACCATTCTTAGCTTGCAGATCAGACAAAAACAGACCACAGGCAGATTTGGCCAGCAGGCTATAGTGCATCGATCCCTCTAATACTTGATTCATGCAAAAAATTATATGTAAAATATATGTTACAAAGCACAATAATAAACCCCCAAATATTCCTAATAACATTGACCCTGTACCCTTCCCCCGTGACCTACCCCAAGGGGAACCCATTATCAGATTTGTCTATCAGCTTTTTTCCTCAGAGCTTTATCGAATATGTATGTCTCCCTAAGCAACACTTGTAAAAAATTTTGTTTATGTGGAAGCTTCATAAAAAAACAATACCATATTGTCTATAAGTTAAAGGGAATTGTTTTTCAAATACATTTTA
Organism: Macrotus californicus; assembly: GCA_007922815.1. Taxonomy (NCBI): domain Eukaryota; kingdom Metazoa; phylum Chordata; class Mammalia; order Chiroptera; family Phyllostomidae; genus Macrotus; species Macrotus californicus. The sequence goes on along the minus strand of VMDR010000195.1, from coordinate 141,659 downwards.
TTGCTAAGATTTATCCATGTTTCACACAGCTGTGGCTCATTCATTCTCACTAGACAGAGTTTGAACCCAGTAGAGATGAGTCAATTTTTTCCCCATGGCAAGGGGTTCACGAGGAACCAATACATTGGAAAATAAATAAAATGTCTCTGTACATCCACACTCAGCATCGTTTCCTCTTTCACTTGGTAGCTATGTTTTCCTTCCCCAGCAGGCATGGGGGCAAGCATGAGCACCCCCAAACCTCCAGCCTCTGTATCCTCACCACTGGCCTCTTGGACAGGATCACTCTGTTGTGGGGGACCATCCTGTGCGATGCAGGACGTTCACCGGCATCCCTGGCCTCCACCCACTAGGTGGCAGTATCACTGCCCCAGTTGTGATGACCAAAAATGTTTCCAGACATTGCTCTGGGAGACAGTGTCATGCCAGGTGAAACCTGCTGCTCTGCACATACTGACCTGTTTAAAACCTGAGCAATAGCAGAGACCACTCAGTGATCGTGTGTCTCATGTTCTAATTCCCTGGAGAGCAAACCTGATTGGCCCAGTTCGAATCAGGTGAGTCAACAATGACCAAGGAGGGAAGGGTTCATAGGGTCAACACTTGGCCTTGGGGCTCCATACACATAGGTCACAGTAGGCCATTCTCGGCAAATGGGATCATGGGTTAGTGAGATAACCGAAAAAGTGCATATTACACCAGTTGATTTTATCAGTAAGTGTCCAATGTCGTATTTCACAGAGGGAATTCAAAGCAGGGATTTGACTATTAAGGTGTTGGACGGACTGGAAGAGCAAGAGGGGGATGTGAGGTTACCAGAGTCCACAGGTGTGGTGCCTCTGAGTCCACTGCTGGTCAGAACGAGCTGCCTGAGCAGGGCCAGCAGCCTCATGTCACCCCTGCCACCACTGCTGCTGCTGGTGCTGCCACTGACGCCTGTCGGAGGTATCACCAGGAGCTGGGAAAGTGACCTCTCCCCTTTCCCACCTCCCACTAACCCACCGATGGCTCTCATTGCTGGAACCTGCAGGAAGCCAGCTCCCTGGGGGTGTGGCTGGCAGCTTTCTAACCCCTGCAGTAGTGAAGAGCACAGAGTATGGCAGGTGGAGCTGAGATCACCTCCTTCGTCCTGCTCACTCACTGGTTGCGTTCCTGGGAATCCCTGAAGCCAGTTCATTTCATTCTTAGAAATTATTGCAACCCTTTGATCAGTCCAATAGCTTATACTCCTAAATGCCATGAAATAGCGCCTGCGTTGTATGTCAGAGCTCTCCAGAGAAACAGAGCCAACAGGATGGAGATGGAGACGGAGATGGACAGAGAGAGAGAGAGATTAGATACAGAGAGAGATTTATTTTGACCAATTTACTTACACAACTACAGAGGCTGAGAAGTCCCACGATCTGCCGTCTGCGAGTTGGCGGGCCAGGAAAGCTGGTGATGTAATTCTGAATCTGAGTCTGAAGGCCTGTGAACAAGGAAGCTTATGGTTTAAATCCACCCAAGGGCCAGAGAAGATGTGATGAGATGTCCCAACTCAAGCAGGCAGGCAGGAAAGCAAAAAAGGAGCAAATTCCTCCTTCCTCTGCCTTTTGTTCTCTTGGGCCCTCAGTGGATTGGATGAGGCCCACCCACTCTGGGGAGGGCAATCTGCTTTATTGAGTTCACCTGGTCAAATGCTAGTCGCATCTACAAACACCCTTACAGACACACTCAGAAATAAAATTTAATCTGGGCACCCTGGCCAGTCAAGTTGGCACATACAATTAACTGTCACAAGCACCAAGTAGAAAGAGGAGGAACAGGTTGCCACGTGCCTTGTTTTCTTTCTTTCCTACCTAACAAAATGGGGGAAACCATTTCTGGCCTTTTCCTCATCAGGCCACAGACCAGTGCTGAGGCTGACTGGACAGTTACCATGTGAAGTCACCACTTTGTCACTTAGAAAGAATGTAAGTCTCTCTGCCAACAAATGTTTATTGAGCAATTGTATGTCTAATCCAGAGGAATTGTAATGCTTGAAAAGCCAAAAACCTGATTCATGCCTTCAGGAAGGTTATAATCTACTTAAAAGACAAAATATTCACCTATAAGACAAATAAAGAGCAAAGAACAATAATTCAGTGATAATAAAGCGCAAAGATGGTGGCATGTGGCATGTGGCATGCACATCACAGCTCTTCCTTCCCAGACTCGTGACAGACGTCACTAATCAACCACAGCATGGTTTTTCTTGGTGAGTTTTGATTCAGCCTCAGAATTCTCAACAAATTAATACATTGACTCTTAATCTCTCAAAATTGGTCGCTGGAGCCTCCTAGAAACAGGTTCAGTGAGTTTCATCGAGTAAATCATTTGATCAAGAAAACTCACTAACAGCCTACTATACACCTGGCACAGAGGGGGAGGCAATGGTAAATACCACAGGAAGATCACACTTAGGGGCAGAGTCTAGGGAGAGAATCGAAGAAGCCAATAGAAACTAGAGTGCAGTGTTATAGTGTTAATATGTGGAAAATAGAGGGTTCAGGGGATGTACTGAGGAGACTCTCAACCCAGACTTGAGAATCTGGGAGGCTTCTAAGCTAGTATATGGAGGATGGACAAGAGTTAATTAAATAAAGGGGAAAGTGCATTCTTGAGGAACTTTTTAGTTGTAATTGACAGAAACTCAGGTCAAGTTGCCTTAAGCCAACATAGAAATACATTGGCTCATGTAACAAACACATTTGGTTCATGTAAGTGGAAAGTACAAAAATAGTTAGCTTCAGGTATGGCTAGATCTAGGTGCTCAAGTGATATCATTAGGAAACTGTGTCTATCTCTTGGACCTGAATTCCTCTGTGTGGCTTCATGTTGAAGCAGGCTTCCCTCTCGTAGTGGCAAAGATGTTTTAGAGCAGCTCCAGGCTGACCTCCTGTCGATTGAAAACCTGAGTAGAAAGTTATCTTAGAACAGTGCCAGCAGAAGTCCTGAGGTCGACTCTAGTTTGGCCAGACATGGGTCCAGTTCCACCCCTATAGTTTTGTCACTCCTACCCAAATTACATGGACAGAGTCTGGGGGAGGGTGGGTTTTCAACGGGACTGAGATGCTATTATGGGAAGAGGGGATTATGCTGGGCCAACAAAAAAATAACTGATCTCTGCTCTGTGGGAAGGAGGAAGAAAAGGAGTGTTCCAGGAGAAGCCCTGAAGACCAAAGAGAACCCACAATGCTTCGGAGGAAATGGGGACTGCTTGGGAAGTGAGGTGCCACATCTGAAACTGGCGTGCAAGACACTCTGGGAGGCCGGCAGGAGCCAGGTCCCAAAGGGCGTCTTAACCACGCTAGGATTTAATCTCGATCCCAAGGGCAGTGAGAAGCACTGCAGGGTTTCATTGAAACAGACCAAAGATTCTGGAATGCTTTCACATTTGATGAGCTAAGAGCTTCATGGTAAGTGAGGAGAGAGGGGAGAAGTGTTGCCTTTCAAGATTGGATCTTGCAGACAACCCTGTCAAAGCGAACCATGCAATCTGGCAACTGTGCTTTCCTGTGAAACCCCTTTCTGAGACCCGCGCTCCTCCAGCTGGTGTAACAGCTGGAAAAGATGGCGCTCTTGCCACCACGTCCCTTTCTGTGATTCATTCAAGTGATTTCTTTCCTTGGCGCAAAGAAGAGGTTGCTGGTACCAAGGGCCACCATATGCCACGTGCCCTGCAATTCTTAAAAATGTATTTCTTGTAGCACATACAACCAAGCACCCAGGCACTTCTGGGACATGGGCAGAGGTAGGCCTTCAGCAGCCTTAATAAGTCAGTTCCCACAAGTCTCTCTTTGCACGTAAACTACCTGGAAAGTGGAACTGGACTTGTCCCCCATTCTCCCGTTAGGGATAATATAAAGGAGAATCGGAAGTTAATTGAGTTCAGAGTTCACTGTGTCAGGTCGGGGAATTGGGACTCTGGCAAGCAGTTGGTGTGTATAGTGTTTGGGGGGTGGCGTTTTCTCACGAACTCCCAGGGGAGAATGTCTTCTCACACTATTGGCGCAATCCTCAGAAAGCAGGCTTCTGGGGCCCCGATGGGGCTTTTACCTACACTGCAGGATAAAAGTTTCATTTTGCTTCTAGGGACTTTCCTGCGATAGAGCATGTTCACAATATTCAAGAAAAGGTCACAAAGATCCCTGCCTTTCAACAAGAGCCTGGAAATCTAGTGCTTGAGAGAGGAGACCCTGGAGCCTGGCTGCCAGATCATCCTCAGGTTGGGAGACATGACCCAGATCATTTTACCACTGGGGCCTTGGTTTTCTAATCTGTACAATGGAATCTTCAGTTTGCACCTACCTCAGAAATTCACTGTGAGGATTAAATAATACATGTCAAGTGCTTAGAACATTGCTGTTTAATCGTTAGCTGTTCTGTGCTATGGCTCGACACTTAGTTCTATATATGCCTTACTTCATTTCATCACAAAAAAAAGAAGATTAAAATGCTGCAGGTAAGCAAAAGTGGACTTAGCAAGAGGCAATTAAAATTTAAGCATCCCTCGCACGGCCTCTTCCAAAGCCCTGGGAGGGCCCGTGAAATAAGCTCAGGACAGCACATGTTGCAATATTGGCAAAAGTAAGACAGTTTCTATCCTCACTCTCAAAAGGGACCTCCAAAGTTACGTAATAAGTTTCAGAATCCGCAAAACTGGATCTTCCCCTGGAGGCAGAGATTCCTACCCCCCATTTCCCAGGTGAGAAAACAGGCTCACAGAGCTGAGGTGACCTTCCCAAGGCCACACAGCTAGAGAGGAGCAGAGCCAAGATGCCAACCCAAGTCTGTCCGTCTAGCATTGCTGCACGGCACCACATGCCTCAGGGTGCGGACAAACTCAACCACCAGGTCCCCACCAGACTGCACTTGCCAGATAAACTCAACCTAGGCATGTGCCCTGACCTGGAATCGAACCAGCAACATGTCGGTGTGCAGGACAACGCTCTAACCAACTAAGCCACTTGGACAGGGCTCCTCTTTTTATAAGGACACTAGTCGTATTGGACTGAGGCCCACGCGAATGACCTCATTTTAGCTTCATTACCTCTTTAAAGACCTTATTTACAAATACAGTCACCTTGTAAGGGATTAGAGGTAAGCATTTAGCTTATGAATTCAGGGGGACACAATTCAGCCCATCACAATTGGCTATGTAACTATATTTTTGTATTAACTGTTAGCTATAATTTTTTGCATTATTTTTTAGTGGTTGCTCTAGGAATTAAAATGTATATGCTTAAATTTTCATGGTCTTATACTTATAATTAGTCTTATCCTACTTCCTCTAAAATGTAGAAGTATTGTAGCCATATAGGTCCACATTCTCCCAGCTTTTATGATATTATTGTTATATGTATCAAGTCAACCTACATTGTAAACCCAGCAAGACAGCGTTATAATTTTTCGTTTAAACAGTCATATGTCTTGTAAAGAGATTATAAGGAAGAAAGCAAAAACATTGCCTTTTGTGTTCATCAGCTACTTAACATTTGCAGTAGTCTTCATTTTTTTCTGGGACACCAAGTTTTCATTATTTTTGTTTGATCTGAAGAACTTCAATCAGCATTTCTTATAGTGCAGTTCTGCTGGAAAAACAAATTCTCTCAGTTTTCTTTTATCTGATTATATCCTTCATTCTTAAAAGATCTTTTCCAGGGAATTCTAGGTTAACAGGGTTTTCTTTATTTCATCACTTTAAAAATTGTGTTCCACTCTCTTCTGTGCTCTGTAGTTTCTCATGAGGTGTCAAACATTAACCAAATTGTCCCCTGTATGTAACATGTTGTTTTCCTCTTGCTGCTTTCATGAGTTTCCTTTTTAGGTTGACATCAGCACAGCCTTTATCATCTTTTTTCTTCCTATGGCTCTCTGAGTATCCTGAATCTGTGAAGTCATGTCTTTCATCAAATTTGAGACATTTTCAGCCATTATGTCCTGCTAGTTTCTGTCTCATCAATGGGTCTCAAACTGAGGTGGTTGTAGTTCATACCAAGTTAATTAGGACTCGTCTGGTGTCTAGCCACAGAAACACAACCCTAACGGCTTAAACGAAGCAAAGGAAAATTGTTAGCCCAGGCAACTGAAAAGCCCAGTGGCCGTGCCAGCTTCAGTCATGGCTGAATCCAGGGCACTAAAAATGCATCACTAGCACCTTTTCTCTCCAGCCATCACCTCTTCTTTCTTTTAGGTTGGTGTTATTTACAAGCAGGCCTCTTTCCACTTTGATAAACACTGCTGTCCACAGTTCTGGGTTCACATGGTCCTCATACTTGTGTTCCCAAAGTAAATGGAGCAACACTTCCCCAGTAGCTCCAAACAGAACCACAGAAAGGATTCTCATTGGTCTGGATTAATTCATGTGCCTATTCACGAACCACGCTCTATAGCCAGGGAGATGGAGTACTCTGATTGGCCTTCCTGAGTCACATGGTCAGCTCTGAGGCAGGAGAGACCAGGCCCATGAAATTGACAGCCCCTGTGTAGGGGGACGGAAAGGATGCTGAGTGCACAAACTAGCAGATGTCTCCTCCCACAGTCTCAACACAATGGACGTGAAAACTCTTGTCAATGCGTTTCAACTGAGAAACGTTAGAATCACATTTGTGAGAATGGGCCCCCTTTTTACTCTAGGGAGGTTAAAGCAAATTCCATAAACTAGTCGTTCCCAATCCTGGCTGTAAATCAAAATCTCCTTGGCATGCTTCCTAAAAATACAAATTCCTAGACCCCTCCCTAGACCTAAAGAAGCAGAATCCCAGTGGGTATGGCCAGGGAGGGTACATAAAATTTGACATGCAGAATGGTAATAATTTTTCCCAGGCAGCATACATTCCCCTTTCTTCTAGAAACCTCAGGTTTCCTTCTGAAACTCCCTTCAAAAAGTTTCAGTCCACACAGTTGGGGAAGGGGATGATGATCACCCCCCAGTAGGTGGGCACACAACCTAAGCTTGGCCAATCAGAGAAGCAGGTCCATCTGTCCACTGTGATTGGTCAGAGATGGGCAGCCAATGCAATCTGAGCCGGTGAGCCCCAGTCCCAGAATTTTATTGGAAGTCTTGGAATAGAGAAGCCCTCCCTCTTCATTGGAAACACTAGCTGTGAAGGCAATGTAAGCCTGCAGAGGGTGGGGCCACCACTGGGGACCTACCTGGGAGTGAAACCTTCTGTACGCAACACTGAACTGAAGAGGGAGAGATGATTCTAGAGATTTTTGGGGGAGCAGCTGAGGAATGAGCCAACATGCAGAGACCCAGAGAACTGAGACAATCACAGACAGTGAGTCCAGAGTCCTGAAAGCATCCACCTGTAGCGTCTCTAACCTCTCTTTAGATAGTCACTTTTCGTTGTGTTTTTCTATTACCTATAAACAGAAGTAAGTCCTTCATTCATGTTCCAAACCTTATTCATTCATTCAACAACTGTTATTGAGTGTCTACCACGTGCTCAGCACTATCCTAGATGCTGGGGACACAGCAATAATTAAAACACACAGACTCCCTGCCCTCGTGGAGATTACAGCGAGGAGGCTTGACAGCAAGCCATATCACCTATTTATACACATACATTTTTTAAAAATCAGTAAAAAATAGCATGTCAGGTGGAGAGAATGAAAAGAAGGGAAGACGATAAAAGTGTGCCAGAGATGTGGGAGGGAAAAATAGGGTTGTCAGGGGAGGCCACACCTCCAAGGTGACATTTGAGCAGAGACTCAAGGAGATGAAGAAATGAGGAAAGCAGATATTGGCGAAAGGGAGGTGTTCCAGGCTGTGGAACAGCCAAGGCAAAGGTCCAGACGCGAGAGCATTTTCTAGGAAGAGCAAAGAAGCCACTCTAGTCCAGGGAAAGTGAGTGAGGGGCATAGTGGGACATAAATAAAGTTAGAGATGTCATGGGGGCCTGAGGGTGGCTGGCCTTTGGGGTGCTTGTGAAGACTGGCTTTTCTCCTGAAATGGAGCCCATGGCAGGATGGTGAGCGGAAGAGGGTCATGGTTTTTGTGGCCTTAGGCAAGTCACTTCATCTCTCTGAGCTCCACCTGCCTCATCTATAAACTGAGGGTGAATTTCATTAGGCAAATGCCACAGTAATAATTGTAGAGAAGATCTGCCCATGAATGCTAAAATCAGGGGGCAAAAGTTTGCAAACAGAATACTCACACAGCCTCAAAGCATCTCCCCCCTCCCCTCAAGATATTTATTGATTACCAAGGGGAACCCAGTAATTTTGCAGTGGAGATACTCAACAGACACCACCTTGACCAAGGGATCAAAGTTTAAGGTCAGTAGTAATAAAGCACATCTACACCATCAGCCCCTACAAGATGCCCTGAGGACACACTGTCACTTGTGTTCTTGCTGAAACACACAGCCTCAGTCTACACATGAGGAAGCATCAGATTGACCCAAATGGAAAGACATTCTTCAAAATAACTGACCGCTCCTTATTACCAGAGTCAAAGCCACGATAAAATAAGGAAGATAAAGAAATTGTCACAGATTAGAGGAGGCTAAGAGAGAAACCATCTAAATGCCATGTTTCCGGATTGGATTTTGGGACAGAAAAAGGCCGTGAGTGGGAAAACTGGTAAACTTTAAATAAGGTCTGTGATTTAGATGATGGTATTGCCCCAGTACTAACTTTGGGGATTGGAACTGATATTTGTACTATGGCTATGCAAATTATTAACATTAGGGGAAGCTGAGTGAAGGGTCAATGGGAACTGTCTATACTAGTTCTACAATTTTTCTGAAATTATTTCAAAACGCAAACTTTAAAATTGGGGTGAATAATATTTCCTACCACACAGGGGTGCAATGCAAAGTCAACCACATACAGCCCCCAGAAGGGTAAGGGTTCTGTAAACGACAGGGGTTCTAACTGCCAGCTCCTCTCTGTCTGCTGTCACAGTGCCAGCAGGCACACCACCACTCGATGGCTCCCACCGTCCGCGGCCCTCAGCAGTGACTTCTCTGTCTGGGACTGAGTAAACAGGATTCCTCAGATCAGTCCAGAAAACCAAGAGTTTAACCAAAAGCAAACGGTGCCTTCTGGCTGCCTGCATCCCTGGGATTACGAAATAGAAACCAGAGGCTTCCGGGTGCTGAATGCAGGAGACTAACAACCCCGCCCCTTTCTCCCCCCGGAAGCAGATGGCATAATTTATTTGAAAAGGTCTAAAAGGAAAAAGAAGAAAGAAAGCCTCCACCGTCAGATTGACCTGCCAAGGTGCTGATGACAAAGAGGAGGGTCCTATTCGGTTTTATCCCGGATCACGTTCTACCCCAAATCAGTGGCCTCCAAACTTCCGATCGGGCATAGTATTTTGCCAAAACTCCCTCCATATTTATTGATTTACTTATTACATATATATGTACATATATTACTATAATAACACGCTCTGTGAATGGTAAAGCATATGCAGGTAAACATGCAAAGAGGAGGTGATGAAGAAATCCATGCTATTTTGAAAAATTATTCAAACACGTGAAAAAAATCTTTTCACTCTCACCAAATAATTATTACTATTTGAGTGTTGGAACAGTGTGACTCAATACCCTTCATTATTTTTAAATTCTTGGTGTAAAATTAGATGGTGCCGTTCACATCAGCATTTGATTCTGAAGTGGCCATAAAAGAAAAAGTCACCTCATAAAGATACGTAAACATGTCTTCCAATGGAAAGAAGGGCATCACTTGCTGAAGTTATTTTTTTAAACCCCCTTTCCACCTTCCAATTCCATATGCCAATCTTTCAAAGGTGTTTGTTGAAATTTGTTTGATCACTTCTATCTTCCCTGAGGTGAAGCTCTTATTCTCGGAAAGCAGTCAAAAAGTGTTGAATCTCTACACTTTGAATACGAGAGTTTCAAATCCGTAGAAATAAGAGGTTGAGATGATTTCGATTAGATCAGAAAATTCTGTTTCCAGGTCTTCAAATTATGCATAGCTCTGAGCATCTCTGTAGGTCATTTTTATACTTCTCCACCACGTAAATATATCCACAGTAATCCCTCGACAGGAACACCCCAAACAGCTGCTCTCAGATTGCTCTCTCCACAGCCCAGTGTTCTCTTAAAAGGCTCTCATGTTCTCTCTCGTTTTTCAAGTGCCACCTTTCCCCTGAAGGCCCAGAATAAGTGTGTGGGTAACCAAGAGCCTGGAGTGGGAGGAACGTGAACTCTGCCCTCTTCCCGTGCTTGCGTCATGCCCATCATCTTCTCCCCAAGGAATCTCTTTGGCCACTTGTCCATTGCCATTTGGGAAGAGTTGGTTCAATTAAAAGTGGAGAGGCCTTAAAGCCCCCATCTGGTCCTTCTGTGCTGTGTCCCCTTCAGGGGGCAGAGTCAGTGAGGCCGAGGGGTTGTACACACTCGGCCTCCCACACTGTGCACCCTGGGGTCCTGGAATTTCCTTCCAGGGCTGTGTGAGCTTCTTCCCCAGGGTTGGCCTCCCAAGAGCAGGGTTCCTCAGCAAGATACACAGTCTGCAGCCACAGGGAAAGCCAAGGGCGTGGGACAGAGCGTGGACCTTCAAGCTGGCACGTGCACTGAGCCCCGCGTAGTTAAGTCGGAGCTGGAGACAGAAAGAAAAGGGAAATGGGTTGTGGGCTGGGCGCCATTCCAACCAGAGCATGGAGAAGCCCAAGAATTCCAAAGCTGAGCTTGGCCCTCCAGGTCACTGCAGAGGTGCACGTGTAAAAGTAGGAGGCTAAAGCTGTTGGGGCAAACTGGTGTCGTTCTGCCACCTCCTCTGCAGGGGCGGCCGTTTCAAAAGGCCATTTGATGGCGCTCCTCTTCTCCCGGTAGAAGTGTCGGGCAAACTCCAACTCAAACTCTTGTTTCCAGAGGTCTGTAGGCAGCTGCTGTTGGGCCTGCCACAAGACAGTGCACCAGGATGTGCGCTCCGGGTTAGCGACCGGGGCGGCGGCCTACTCAGTGAATGGTGGACCGGCGTCGATTGGAACGTCTAGACCCACCAAAGGAGGTGATTCTTTTGGGGGTACTGAGAAAGAGAAAAGTTCTCAGCTTCCCACCTCCCCCCAAAAAATCTAAAAATCCATTTCAAGGGCTTCTCTAATGACCTTCACTGCCAAGGTGAAGGACTTTCCAAAAAATATGGGGGGTGGGGCATGAAAAGTTGTCTGAGAAAGGAGAGGGCACACACGTGATTTTTAAGTAGTATTTGTTCATCTCTCCACAGCACAAATTAATTGACTTACCAAGAAGCGTGCTGCTCCCCAGCCCTCCCCAGGTATCAGAAAACTCCAGCTCTTCTCTCTGGATGTCTCAGACACACTCAGGGACCCAGGACTATTAACACTGTTAGGTTTGGGGCACCGTGCCAACTGGCACATTAAGTATGAGTCAAGCTGAATGTCTTATTATTTTAGATTAAAGTGATATTTCAGAAGTAAAAGTTCTTATATCATCTTCTCGGTCCCAGTGGACGATCTGGTCTACTCCACCTTGGTGACACCTTGACAAATTCCAGTCAGAGGTCCCCAAAGAGCCTCAGAGTAGACCCTCTACTTGAACAGATGCCAAGCAGTTAAGGTTTGTAAAAAAAAAAAAAAATTCAATAATACATTTTAGTCACATAATTGGCAAGAAAGTTAGAGAATTTCAAGTCCTGGTGATGGATGTGGGGCAACAGAAGCAGGACCACAGCAGGAAGAGAAGCCACTTCGGCGTCGAGGAGCACACACTTCCAGTTAGGAAATGAACGACTTCTAGGGAGCTAACGCCCGGTATTGTGACTACAGGGAACAATATTGCATTATAGACTTGAAAACTGTTAAGAATGGGAATATCAAAGGTTCTCACTAAAGAAAGAAATGGAAATTATATGACGTGATGGAGGCGTTAGCTAATGCTACGATGATAATCATATTGTAATATATAAGTGTGTCAAATCAACATCTTGCACACCATGAACTTGCACAGTGTTAATATACCAAGAGTATCTCAATAAATCCGGGCAGGAAAAGTCAGGAGACCAGGATCTAGTTCAGTTCAGTCTCTACCTAACTCTGTGATTGTCTCAGCTTTACCACTTGTCACATCAGAGGGTTGGACTTGATGTTCTCCAAGTTGAAAAGCTTAGCTATGCCCCTAATTAAGGGCTGCACATTCAAATTCATACAGGAGCCAGGGAGTAGAGATGAATGAGGGAGGCCGGGTATGAGACAAGAGGGAGTGGTGGAGACTGCGGTAAACTGGAGAGAATAAGTACCACTCAATATCAGTGGATGCCAGTTAGGCGGGAATGTAGCTGAGTGTTGACAGATGTTCCAGTTTTCAGGAAAACTTAGGAATGCAGATATAGGGGATTTTCTTGTTATTAACAATGACGTCTATTTAAAAAGAAAAAAAAAACACCTCTTTTTTGAAACACTGTGCTGGACAAACAAAATCCACCCTGAAGACAGCTGCTTTAGGACACTTTCACACAAAACTACATTTCTACTCCACTGACAACATTAGCTGGAAAGGACTTTATTTTGCCCTGTCCTAATACTCTTGATGTTTACTTCTGCTGAAGATGTTTATTCGCCTGGAAAGTGGCTCCCTAACAGAAACATTTGTTTTAACTGTTGTGGCAAATCATCCATTTGCTGGGAGGCCGAGAAGACCAGCCAAACCGTGCCCCCCACAAACATTTCATTAGGCCAATTTAGAAAAGCATTTGCAGATTTGTTTGTTTCTCTCCGTAAAAGAGGCCAATGTGGTCGCGGGATGGAAGATGCCCCCCTGTACAGATGGAGTGCAAGTTTCCATCTCAGAACTGCAGATTCGACACCTGACATCAAGGGGATGGAAGATGCCCCCCCTGTACAGATGGAGTGCAAGTTTCCATCTCAGAACTGCAGATTCGACACCTGACATCAAGGGGATGGAAGATGCCCCCCCTGTACAGATGGAGCGCAAGTTTCCATCTCAGAACTGCAGATTCGACACCTGACATCAAGGGGACGCCTTGATAATCCCTGTGGAACCCGCTCGCTCCTCACACGCCACCGTCAGCGTGGAGATCCGTTCCCCCTTCCTCTTCCTCCCATCCATCTGTATTTTCTGGGCCTGCCTGCTCCTAGGTTGACACCGCCATATTTTTGAAAGGATATCAGATTAATTCTTCTCCTCCTTGCTTCGCACAATTCCATGCAAATGATCTCAGCCTAAATACACCTTTCAAAGGGACTTGTTTTATTTGATTCTTTCATCTTAACTTTGCCCTCCAAGCATGCCAATCACCCAGTGCTCAGTGTTTAATATGACTGCACAAAAAAATTATGGGGAAAAATGGAATCTAAATGATGGACTTGATTTTTTTTTTTGTATCAGGCAGGAATTAATTTTTCAGAATAATTGTCTAGAGGTGATTTAATTTCACCTGCTCTTTAAATATGTATTTTTCAGTGCTCGATGGCTTGGAGGGACGACTTAAAATTAGTGTATATAGTAGGCTCTGAATCATAAATAACATGTCTAGCAGTCAAGTTTTGCCATCTCTGCTGCAAAACTCCATTTTGGAAATGAAATTTGACCTTCCTGATAAATCCCTTTTCCTCCTCCGTACTCCACTGTCTAAATACTTTTATCAATGAAAAGATAGAAGACTGTTTTTTAAAAAATAATTGCAACATAGAGATGTTCAGACAGGCAGAATTCTAAGGTGGTCGCTGTGATCTTACATGTATAGAATTCGACATGTGTATATATAATTTATATTTATTTGTATATTTATATATTTAATTTGTATACATATAAGTCACAAGAATTTTATATATAAAAATATATACAAATATTTTGTGTGTGTATATGAGTATGTGGGGGGGACCCTGTCTTGCTAGCATGCACTAGGGTAAGAGAAAGTCTGGCCCATAAGACTCACGTGTGAACTGCCTAGGGTGAGTGTGAACTCCCCTATGCTGAGTGTGAACTCACTATGGTGAGTGTAATTGTCTATGGTGAGTGTGAATTCACCATGGTAAATTGAACTGCCTGTGGTGAGTGTGAACTCTTTGTGGTATGAACTAAGGTGAGTGTGAACTCCCCACGGTGAGCATGATCTGATTAAGGTGAGTGTGAGCTCCCTCTGATGAGTGTGAGCCCCTCTTTCCTGACTTGAACTGCCCATGGTGAGGACCACATGGCAGGAAACTGCAGGTAGCCTCTGGGATCCGAGGGCGGCCTCCAGCCCATGGTCCTTCAGGAGCGGGGTTCTCAGGCATACAGCCGCAGGAAACGAATCACGCCAGCAACACACAGGAGGCTGGGGGTGGGTCTGCCCCTGGTGGTTCAGCCTCCAGGTGATCGCGCAGCCTGCCTGTGCCTTCAGGCACCTGGGGAGATACCGTGCAGAGGCCCCAGTGAGGCGGAGCCTGGACTCCCGACCCACAGACGCTGTGAGCCAGCGCATGTTGTTTTCAGCCACTCAGTTTGTGATCCCGTGTTACACAGCGAGAGAAAATGAACACGCAACCCATTTATGTGGACTTTTGCAAAATGTGTCTAATCACGGAATTTTGACGCTGAGGGAGACTGCAGTCCAGCCCCTTCATTTTACAGAGGAGCAATTGGGAAGCAGAAATGGGAACAGTCACAAAGCACACTAGTGAGAAAGCCAGGAACCTGGAATCCTGCCGCCCAGGGAAATAGATTTTTGTCAAAAGTCACCTACCAAAACACAGAATAATGAGAGCATTTCATTCTGTGCCAGGTCTGTGCTGTGTGATTTATATACATTATTTCTTTTAACCCCAAATTATTTGTCTTTTAAAAATGATTGATTTTACAATTTATTTTTAATTACTGAACTAATATTAATACATTGTTATTTTAAAAATCAAAGAACACTTAGAAATTGAAGTTTCCTTTGATTCCTTCGCTAGCCTGCCTCTAAAACAAATTCCTTCCCTTTAAACAACCACTGACATTAGCTTTAGGTGTACGTTTCCAGACTATCCGGAGGGGGGAGAGGGGTGGACAGAGAGAGAGTTGTGTTATGTACAATTTTTTAAACATAAACGAGGCCATATTTTGCATGTTCGTTTTGTAATTCCTCTTCGCTTGATATCCTGGGAAGATTTTATGAACATACACCTCTACTTTATCTTTCTAAATGCTGCAGGGTTTATACCCTAATTTATTTAACCAGTTCCCTACTGGTCTAACCGGTTTCCAACTTTTTGCTATTGTAATACTTCAATGAGGATGTTTATATGTGCTTCCTGGGGTCCTGCAGGACTCTCTTTCCAAGAGAGATTAATAGAAGTTGAATTTCTGCCATGAAAGGTAGGCACACTTTAAATTTATATGAATCTATAAAATTTAAAACAGAAAATAATATGAATGCATACATTTAAAATATAATTTATAAATACATGCATGTGTTTGATGGTTGAACTTCCTTCTGCAGAGGCCAAATCGCTTCTCTATCTCCCGGTGTTTTATGAGCATAGCCGCGTCCTCATGGCTTTACCCAAACTGGCTGTTACTCATCTTTTTTGTATTGACCAATCGGAAGGTTGTGTGTTCCCGATATTTAATAAAATTGAGCATCTTTTTAAATGTTTATTGGCCTCTTCTCCTTCACGGTTTAATTGCACATTCATGCTCTTTATTCACTACTAGACTGGATCGTTTGGCTTTTTCTGGCTAATTTGTAGGAACTCCTAAATGTATTTTGAACTATTCATAGTTGGTCTGTTTTACATCTAGCAAATGCTTCTTCTAAAGTCTATATTTCCCAATCTCCCTGCAGCTAAGCATGGGGAAAGCCTTAGGCTCTGGTCAATAGGATATGAATGGAGGTGATACATTTAACTTCTGGGAAGTTCCTTTAGGAGAAAGGAGTGAGCCCTACAGCTCTTCTCCCCCTTCCTGCTGGCTGGAATGCAGATGTGATGACTGGAGTCAGGGCAGCCACTTTGGGCTATAAAATGGAAGCCACTTGTTGATGATGGCACAGCAATAAAGCAGAGGGACCTTAGATCCTACATGATTGTGGAGCCACCAAAGCAGCCATCAATTACCTACCCAGACTTCTAAGTGAGAAAAAAGAATATCAAATAAAAGCTACTTTTGAGAAATGTCTGTCTGTCACAACAGCCAAACTGATATCCTAAATAATACAGTCTGAATTCTGAAAGGGAATTATCTGATAAAGGAAGAAATGACCTCAAATTGAGGAGGTCATAAAAAGATTATTTTATTTTATATCTTCCCGGTAATTCTGCGAGAAGGGAAGTTAATGTATTGGTCTTTAGTGGCCTATTAATCTTGTAAATTGTTAAAAAATGCTTATTGTAAGGCTATTTTATTTCCCTTGAGATTTTTCTGCACTGTTGGACAGGGCAGGCCAAGGGATTCAGCTCTGCTGAAGGAACCAGGGGGAAATGCTGTCCAAACCAACTGGGGTTTTGGCAATGAATGCACATTTGTTCACCAGTTTAGCATTTTGTTTATATTCCACTATTTTGAGAAATTAAGTGGTTTGGTCATTTAAATTTGTCTCTGAGCCCAGTGTAATGAGTGACCTTTCTTCTCCTTAGGTCACTGAGAAGAATTTTCTTGCGTTCATGGCTAATTCCTCCATGGCAGAGGCCCCAGCAAGGGGACAGGAGAGACACTTAGGTGAAAAACAAACACCAGATGAGAGGAGGAACCTGGATTTCCGTGGCTCATTCCATTTTCCGCCATCCACACTATGCGGTGTGAGCTGGGGTGGGATTTGTATCAGAATAGGCTGTAACAAAGTCCAGGAAGTCATTTGGAGTCACGAAAATGACCATTTCCCAAACCTAGTCTTCCTGCTTGTGTTTGTACGTTTCCTTTTCAAATCTATTGCTCTGTTTCTAAGGATAGAAGAACAAAAGTCGGCCATTGTTTTTAAGGAAGTCATTGATTGGTATTTGGTCCCATTGATGAGCTTAGCTAATTAAATGCCTTTCAACATTTCAAATGGCATTTCTAAATTTAATATCCTGGATTTTTGTTGCGAGCACTTCGAAACTCAAACTATTCTTATGAATCTAATAAATCACACTTATACAGCAAATCTTTTCTCTTTAGCTTTCCAATGATTGCATAGAAACCGTAAGACTTCACTTGTAAAATTGCATGTTTAAGCAATGATTCAATTACATTTTAAGCTATACTCAACAGGTCTGACCAACATATTATCCTGATAGTCCTATACCTGTTAAACATAAGTCTCTTAACATATGTAAATTAACTAAATGTGAACAGATTCCTTTTTAACAAAAGTATTAATATTAGGATTTTGGGCCCTGTCAACTATTTCCACATTTATTTCTGAATTTTATCTCCGTTAAAATATGCTTGCTGTTAAAATTTATTTCCCATTCTTGAAATTTCTATAATAAACTCTAAATATTCTTAGAGTTTAAATATACTTACCTTCTAGGGAGACTATTATCTTCAGTCAGTTAGCTGAGGCTGCTTCCAGCTAGATTCTTAAACCTGGGGTCCATGGATAGACTTTGGGGTGGTGGGGCGGAAATCTGTAAATGTGGATGGAAAAAAAAGTATATTTATTTTCACCAACTTTTAAGTGAAATTTAGCATTCCCTTCAAATATAAATGTGGCAACAAGCCACAGTAGCATTAGCAGGACCTGTGACTCTGTCACCGATACAAATCACAGGTGTTTTCATATCATATTATGGTTGTTACAAATATCCTCAAATATCTTTTATACTCAGCATTGTTTTCAAATTACGGAAGCTATGAGGCCTGGTGCTGGATCTTACTTATTTAAAATGCATTAATAAAGAAACTCATGACTATATCACAATGTTTTAATATTTTATTGAGGTTTAATTGAGACATAAAGTGAAAATAAAGTGCTAAATTATATCATATATATAGATATATAGATATCATGAAACTGTCACCACGATGAAGACAATGGACATTTCCACCCCGCCCAGCAGTCTCTTTCTGCCCCTGTACCACCCACCCTTCTACCACACCCACCCGCAGCTGACCGTTGCTTGGCTTTCTGTCCCTATAAATTAGTTTGCATTTTTGAGAACTTTACATAACTGAAATCATGCATTATGCGTCTATTTAATGGGCAAGGGTGGGAATCTGGCCTTTTCACTCAACATAATGATTTTGACATTTATCCATGCTGTGTGTTTATCATACATTGCTTTTATTCCTTTTATTGCTGAGTAATAACTTATTGCATGGATATACCACCAGTTGTTATTCATTTACCTGCCAGTGGACAATTACACTGTTTGCAGTTTTTAGCTGTTACAAATAAACTTGCTATTAACATTCATATACAAGTCTTTGTGTGGACTTCGGTTTTCTTTTCTCTTGGGTGTCAGATGGTAGGGGAATTTTTAACTTTTTAAGAAACTGCCAAACTATTTTCCAAAGTGGTTATACCATTTCACGTTCCCACCAGCAACATAGGAGAGTCTAGTTGCTTCACATCCTTGACGACTCTAGCTATAATGAGTCTTTTAATTTTAGCCAATCTAATGGATGTGTAACAGTATTTCATTATTGTTTAATTTGCATCTCCCTGATGACTGATGATGGTGGACATCTTTTACATGCATATCTTCCTTTCTGAAGTGTCTGTTCAAAATTTTTGCCCTTTAGAAAAATTAAGTTATTGTCATCATTGGGATGTAATCCTGGCTGGTTTTCACAACCACCTGTCACAGGGACTCCTCTTCCTGGCGCTTGCACCCTGGGCTGGGGAGCCTGGTGTGGAGCTGGGATCCTTTGCTCCTCAGGGGGGCTTCTGAAGCCCAGATACCTCCTGCATTTCTTAACCACCACACGTGGGTGTGAGACCCACTCATTTAGAAACTCTGCCTTTTCTAGCAGTCTCCATGTGGCTTATTCTTTATGTCCTTACTCACAGAAATTCTGTTCAGCTGGACTGCAGGTGGTTCTCAAGGTAGTTGTTCTATAGTTTAGTTGTAATTTTGATGTGGCCATGGAAGGAGGCTAACATGGTGTTTACCTACTCCGCCATCTTGACAGGAAGTCTCAAGACCTTTGAACTTGAGGGACTCCTATAGTCTCTTTGGGTACTCCCTATGTCTTCAGGACCACAGATTCTTTTAGAATTTACATCAGTATCTGGTTGGATCTGGAGACCTCTGATGTTTCTCAGTCAACATTTCCAAGGTCATCCCCCTGATACATACTGAAGACCAGTTGGCTTTGTTCACCATCAAAGATGATATATTTAACTAAAAGCAAGGAGGGAAAAGAAGCCAAATAAATGTATTTAAAAGCCAACCTATATGCTTTCTCTCCACAGGATAAAAAAAAAAAAAAGCAAAAAGTGGCAGGTCTTTGAAGGAAATGCCAAAGAAATGAGGGGTAGAAATGCTGGAGGGCTCCTATTGAAAAGCCAGCCTGACCCCAGCTTTGCTGGGAGAACCTGCTTGGAGAGGTATGAGTGCTCTTCACACACGGATCGATTGGAAAGCTGCTCATAACTAAAGATCTGGGCGCTTGCACAGAGGCTGTTCCTCTGTTGGATTTGACCATCCACCCGCCAAAGCTCCATCTCATCCTCCTCTCACTGGGCACCTTCTGTTCCCTCCTAACTAGCCCCTGAAGGGAAGAATGGACTCTAGCCATCTGGGTGAACTTCCATTCCCCATCTCTGAATCCTCGAGGTTTTCATGAAGAACAAAGAGAAAGAGAGAGTGTAAAAGAAAAAGAGAAGAAAACCTTGACCTTATCTTGAGCTCTTTGTGGTCCCTCAGAAGAATGGGTTTCTCAATCCCTTTTACTCCTGTTTATTGATTTCAGGCGGGCAGTAAAGGAAATGAGAAAAGGCGGCACAACTGTGGGCATTCCGGGCAGCATCAAAAGCCATCCTCACTTCATCGGTTCTTCGTCTTCGTTCACTCACCCACCATTTACTGAGTTCCTCCCTGTGTGCCAGGCACTGTTCCAGGCACTGAGGACATAGCCATGAGCAAAAACAGTCAAGTCCCTGCTCCCACGGAGCTGACACTCTGGTGGGAGAGACGAGCCTTGAACAGTTACACAGGTACATATGTGATGTGGTGTTGCAGAGCGATAGATGCGTGTGCTGGCTGAGGTCGCTGGTTTGGACAGAGTGGGCGGGGAGGGCCTGTCTGGGGTGGGGGCGTTGAGCAGACACTGAATGGAGTGAAGGTGCAAACCTCGGGGCTGTGTCAGGAGGGGCAGTACGAGTTGAAGGGCAGCATGTGTGGGTATCTCGAAGGTCCCTCCCCATAAGGATATAAGCATCTCCCACTGAACATGGGCGATCCTGAAATTCTGATGCTCTGCCTAAAAATATACCCAAGAGTTGGTTTCTTGTGATGTTAAAGGGAAAAACATCACCACCTAAGTCCCGAAATAGTTTTCTATAATGGAACTAGGCACTTAAAATGCGCACCAAGTATCGAAGTAGCTTGTTAGGACCAAAAATGCTTAAAGCCTGGCTTCGTGACCACCAGAGGAGCATGAAAGTTTTCAACAAACAGTCGGTGTGGGTGTGATGATGGGGCCACACCCCACGGCAGCATGTCCCCTTCTTTGCTCCTTGGTGGACTTTTCCAAATGTGGTTCGAATGTTCTCTCCACAGTAGCTGAAAAGTTACTTTCCCTGTGTGTTATTTTGATAGAAATGTTATATTGAGTTTCAGGGATACAACTATATACTTTTCTTTATAAATACTGGTCTATAGCTTATGAGAAACGTGCTTTCTATGAAGCTTGGGTATTAAAAACAAAGAAGTGGTCTATTGGGAACCTGTTTACTGGGGGTATGTTCAAGTATGCCTGTATTTGAGTTTTAGGGACAGGGCGTATGTGAGAGAGATATATTTCTTATCTATATACAAATATATAACATAATAAAAATTTCGGGTGGGTAATAGAGGTTTTTTTAAAGATTTTATTTATTTATTTTTAGAGAGAGGGGAAGGGACGGAGAAAGAGAGGGAGAGAAACATCAGTGTGTGGTTGCCTCTCATGTGCCCCCTACTGGGGACCTGGCTTGCAGCCCAGGCATATACCCTGACTGGGAATCAAACTGGCGACCCTTTGGTTCGCAGGCCTGTGCTCAACCCACTGAGCTACAGCAGCCAGCACAGGGTAATGGAGTATTTTATATTTCATGTGTTTGCAAAAGCCCCCTGCCCTACCTGCACATCCACACTGTGTACCCCTTTTACAAGGACCACTGGAAAAACTTCTCTCCTTACCAATATGGGAAAAGCTCTGATTTGTTCAAATAGTTCTGTTTGTTTCTATCTTATGGACATTGAGAATCATGGACAGAGTGAAGCACTTCGAAACCCCTGGCATTCGATCTTGCCTCTGCAGAGCTTTCGGGGTTCCTTCAAGACCCTTTGCAAGTACCCGCAGGAGAAAGGTGTGAGGCATGAAGTTAGGGTTGGGATCCTTCACCTTCTTTTTCCATACCGAGTGTCTTTGCCTACTTGGCCTTTTTTCTCTTTGATTCCCTATACAAACGTGGAATGTTTCGCTGATTTGTGTGTCAGCCTTGTGCGGTGCCCGTACTGATCTTCCTTGTTTGGTTTCAATTTTAGTATACGGTGGGGGACCCCCCAAAAACAGAATTTATTTACAAAAATTGTGCATTTATTCCTACATGTTTCAAGTTCCCTCACCTTCCAAGTCCTCTCCATTTGGCGCAGTGCACCTAGTGAGATATTTATCCCACTGCTTAAAACAAGTTTTTGAACTCATCGATTCTGATGCCTTTGGGTGCTGCTGCCTTTTTGTTTGTTTGTTTCACTTTTCCCCATCAGCAAAACATTTCCTTTTGAGGACTTTTTTCATCCGGGGAAACAAACAAAAAAAAAAGTCGCTTTGGGCAAGATCTGGTGAATAGGGAGGGTGGGGCACAAGGGTTATGCTGTTTTTGGTCCAGAACTGCTGAACAGTCAGCGTGGTGTGGGCATGTGAGCTCGTAAATCACCCATCACGAAAGGGGGAAACGCAATGGAAGTCTTCAAAAGAAATTCTCTAAAGCCGAACATGGCCTCTCACAACAGCACCAGCTGGTACACTGATACAGATGGGTTCCTACAACATTCACCTGGCGGAGGAAGCCTGTACTACAAGGGGCCCGCCCTCCAGAAGATAATTCTATTTTGTATGCGTGTGTCCCCTCTATGTACCACTGAAAGAGGCATAACATGCTTACTTTTGCATAAAAGAAAGTTGGAAAGGCACTAATGTGCCTTTTCTTCTTTGCATTGCTGCCAGGAAGCTCAGCACCTAAGTCTCAGTCTTCCTAGCCCACGTTTTATGCGCTAACCTCACCCTTGACTTTCATCTTTTCCTCCCCATGTTTCCCCTTCACTGTTTTTTCTTGTGTTCTTTTTTCTGCTGCCATATATATGTTTTTGCATGCCACCTCAAATCCTTTTTGGAAAGAGCCAAGGTTTAAATAAACACATTTTTTAAATGGAGTACTTTTTCCGTAGAGGAGGTCTTTGCACGTGGGAAAGAAATGTGTGTAGAAAGAAGGCATGATTTTGGCCTGGAGAATACACGTGTGTTTGTAGGATATCTATATGCATGTTGGACATGATGTGAAGTTTGCAGTTTTCAAGGTTAGGCTGGTCTTCTGGCTTCAGAGGATATTTACTTGGAAGACTCTGGAGGGGGGGAAAGTGTTTTCTTTCAGGGTAGGCATGCCTGTGGTCTACACTCCAAAGAATCTGTTTCATGGCTTAGCATTTTCAAATTTTGTATGGGATCATGCTAAAAGGAGCCCAAATACTTCTGAAGAAAAAAATCAAGGGAAAGAAAGGGACGAAAAGGGGGCAGTGTTACGTAGGAAGGTGGACGGAGTTCAGGGTCTTCACAAAGAATTGGGAGCTTTCATCCTATCCCAGCTTCTTCCTCATCTGCTGTGCATCTGGGGTCAAGTCCTTATTCTCCCAAAGACCGGGCTTCTTGCCCTCTCTCTGCTGCACACTGGGATCACCAGGAGAGCTTTACAAAATACTAATGCCTCCCGCCCTCTCCCAGAGTCCGGTTTAATTGGTCTGGGGTGGGGCCCCAGCATGGGGATTTTTAAAAGCTTCCCTGGAGACTCTAATGTGCAGCCAGGGCTGAGAACCACGGCCCTAAGAGAAGGAAAAATGAAATTAATAAGCACCTGCCTCCTGTTGATCTCTCAGGGATGTGGCTGTGATGTATGAGATAATGAGGCAGATTCTGGTGAAAGAGTAAAATGGGTGGAAGGAAACCGATTAACCCTTTGCATCCCACAGATTATCCCTAGTTAATAAGTGCTCCTCGGGGTTGTCCCCACGGTCTGCGAGAAGAAATGCATTTCACATCTCGATCCAGTACACACACACACACACACACACACACACACACACACACACTCATGGCATGTAATTCATTTGTTTTTTTTCTATTCGAGTCTCTTTCATGCAGTTCCTTCAAGGAAAACAACTTCTGCCTACTAACGCTGTTTAAACAACGGTATATCAAGGCTCAGGGGCCACGACAAATTAAATGCCCATGGAGAGCAGTCAGGTAGTGTATTGATAATGACTGGAAGCTTCTTGCAAAGGTGTGAGGGGCAATGGAGTTGTATGTACAGTCATCATACTTGAGCAATTGCTGGTGCCAGCGATAGTCATAGGAGAAGGTGCTTTACGAACAGGATCTCAGGGACTTGTCACAGTAATAATACAGGATGGGTCCTTTTATCTTCATTTTGGAGGGGAGAAAACCCAGGCCAAGTACCTATGTCCATTCTACACCGAGAAAGCAGAAGATGCATCTCCATCCAGAAGCAGCAGGCCTCACCCTCGCCTGGCTCGTGGGAAAACACTCGTGTTTATGGAACACACGTGCTCGGCTACAGTTCTGGGAGGAGGTGGGGTGGGAATAAGCTATGACCAGAGGTAGACCTGGGTATAGTGGGGCCTGCTGCAGGCACTATTTGCGGGGGGGGGGTCTTATTTAGGAAAAATAATACAAAATTATGAGTCCAAAATTAAGACACAGAAGTAAATTTTTCTTTGAATTAAGAAAAGAAATTACAACAAATTCAGATTTTTAAGAAGCTGAAAGATGCCACAAACATCACAAAGTCCCAAATGAACTTTCCCTTGGCTGAATCCCCAAGACGCCAGTGGCCACTCCACACCAGCCTGCTCAAGGTCAAGTGCTACAACGGGGACTCTAAGTGGAAAGTGACAGCGGTGTCTGCTGATTGCTGTTAAATGTCAAAAGCAAATGATTTTTGTTTCACAGGAACCAGTGACCATGTGAACACATTTCTAGGCCCCTAACCAGGCCTTAGAAAGGGGCCCAGCAAGCGAGGGGCCCAGGGGCTTAACTTTCATCTGCTTCCCAGGAACCCTACAACTGGACTCGAGGGCTCTATGTCATTATCTCAAAATCAAGGGCTTTGGAGTCAGCTGGACCTGAATTTCAGCCCTGGCTCAGCCGCTTTCTGCCTTCTTTGAACTTAGATTTGATCATTTGTAAAAGGGGCATGCTCACAGCTTCTACGTTTCAGTCTCTCCGAGAGATGAAAGGAAATAAGGAAGGGTAGGGCTTAGAGTTACAAGATTTAGCAAAGAAGAATAAAAATAAGGCACCCAGTTAAATTTAACTTCAGAGAGCCAGTGACTACTTTCTAAGTGTACGTGTGTACCACCTATTGCACGGGACACACTGATACTGAAATTCATTCCCCGTTTCTGTGAAATCCAGATTTATCCGGGCACCCTGCATGCTAGTGAGCTTCATGAACGGCAGTGTTGGCATTGTTTGGGGACTGAAGCACCCCAGGTGTCCCACAGCAGGGCTCACAGACATTAGAAAGCGGGAAGGGAGAGAAAAAGGCTGGGCAGCTTCTGTTGAAGCCGGTGTACTATGGGGAAGCTTGAAAGAAGTGGCCACGAGAGGGGGGCTAAGTGGGGTGCCTTAGCTTCAGGGTGTGTGTAGGGGGGGCTACTCCACGGACTTCGGGTTAGCCAATCAAGTTCTGGAGGCCTCAGTTTCCCTATTTGTGGAATGGCTGGAAGGGGATCCCCGAACCCTCCTCCCACAGACGCCACCAACAATGGCACTTTCTTCTAGTGCAGGTGTCACATCCTCAGAGAGGTCTTCCAAGATCATTGTCCCCTTGCCACAGCACATAATCTCCCCTCCCCCCGTAGTAATTATAACTTTCTGAAAATGCCTCGATTCTTTGGTTGATTGTTTATGGTCTGTGTTCCCATGTGAGTGTAAGTTCCCGGAGCGCGGAAACTCGTCCGTCTTGGTCCACCTAAATCTCCCAGGTGCTGTACCTGGCACAGCAGACGACATACATTGAATGAATGAAGGGGTGGATGAATGAATGAATTCAGGGTGATTGTTGTTCCTTCCAAGCAGTCTTTCCTTTCCCAGAGGCCGTTCCTGAGTTCAGAGGGAGGGGGTGTGGGGTGTCGGTGGGTGGGGAGGAGGCTGGGCCCTCGCCTCCTGCAGGACCGGCAGGAGCGAGCGTGCTCCGCTGGGCTGCAGGCGCTGAGAGCAGCACGGCGGCAGCTGCAGGGCCGGAGCCCCGCGCCCCGAGTCCAGGCGCCGGAGGTGTGCGCCCGCCAAGCCCAGAGCCGCGCCTCGGCGCCCCCACGCGCCCACGCATCGGCGCGGGGACCCGGGCGGGGGCAGAGGGAGGGCCCGGCCCTAGGAGGGGAAGGGGCCGGTCCTCCCCGCGCAAGCAGCGGCCGCTGCAGCTCAGGAGGCGGAGGCGGAGGCAGCGGCGGCAGGAGAGGCGGCAACTTACCCGCCGCAGTAGCCCCACCGCTTCGGACCCGCGTCCGCAGGTCCGCCAGCCGGCACCGCGCCGGGGCGCCCTCTCCACTGCGCGCGGTGAGTACAGTCCGCGGCGCCCACCCCCAGGCCGCCCGCCGGGATTTGCCGGGCCGGGGTGAACGTGGACCCCCTCGCCTGGCGCCTCTCTTCGCCACTTGTCAGGCCCGGGCCTCCGCAGCTGTCGGGGTGCTTGGGGACGCACGGGCCTGAATCGGGCGCCCCGGGCTCTCAGGGCTCCTCGGGCACAAGAGCAGCGGGGACAACAGACAGATCTTCTGTCGAGAAAATCCGTCCCAGGCTACAGGGCGGATTTTCCCGGGGCCTCAGTTTCCCCGGAAGCTCGTGGGGCAACGACCCTGAAGTTTGCACTCCCGCGCGCGGGACAAGTGCATGGCGCGCGAGCGGTATAGATGCGTCTGGACTGTGCGTTTGGTTAGTTTTATGGCTCGGGTGGTTCGCGATAAGGGGCACTCTCCCGATCGGACTGAAGAGGCACCGGGAGCCGGAGTCCAACTCACACCCTTGGGCGCTATTTATCCGGTAACCGAAGAGCAGTCGCTAGGATCCCAGGGATGGGGCTGGAACGGCTCACTGAGCCTTGTCCTTGAGGCCACATTTCTTCTTTAAAGCCCGTCTGCGCTTGGCCTGCGCTGGTCCAGCTCTCAGGGCTTCGTGTCGGAGCCGGCTTCCTGGCGCTTGCTGAATTGGAGCTGAAACTTAAAAAACTTTACATCCAGAGGATGCTTAGAAGGAGGAGAGAATTTTGTCGTAATGGAGAGAGTAGAGAATGGAACTGTTTTTGGTCATGAGGTTTGGAGGTTAAAGGGCCGTGCTGGCCCTAGCTCCTAAGTATATTTCCTGCCCCGAAATAAATAGTTTTTCAGCTCAGGGAATGCTAGGGAAGCTTGACTGGTTAAAAAAACAAAACAAAACAATCGCATCACAAAACCCTCAATGCGCATTTCTCAGCTGTTGAAAGTGAGGCGTCTTGGCGGTGTGAGGTCCCTGTCACCCCCCCCCCCAACCCCCCCAGCGAAGCCTCGGCTACGAGGGACGAGCGTGCGCGCTGCTGCGTTCGAAATTACTATTTCTTTTTTAAAAAACAAAACTGATGCCGCATTTTTGTGGTTACTATTTTCTTTTCTTCCTCCTTTCCCCAAAGTGCTACGTAATCTTTAATTAGTTTTTTTTTTTTTTATAACGTCGAGGTATAAATCACTCCTGGTGGAGGTCCCGTTTAATTACGAGAAGCGGTGAAACAGCGAACATCAGAATGGGGAGTCGATCGCCAGAGCAGAGGGGAGGTAGGATGATTTACAAACATCAAGTAAGAATTTGAGTGCTGAATTAGGTTTGAGTTAGGGAACTCCCTTCCAAAGGAAATTATGACCAGCGGACAGTCGTTGTATTTCAAACCAAATTTAATTTCATGAGCCCTTTCTTGCTTGAGTGAGATTTCTGCTACCAGCGTGAGGTCTGAGCTGGCAGCCCTGTTACCTGCCGATGGTCCATTTGGGGGAAGAGAGAGAGGCACCTCCTTTTAAAAAATAATCTTGGTGAAAAAAAATCTTTCAGGTAACTGTACCCATTTCCCCCCCCCCCACTTTTCTCTCGCCGTCGCTTTAAACCCCTTAAACTTTATACTTGATTGCGTTTAGACATCCTCAGATTAAGGAAAGTTAATAAAAACTTGATACAACAAGTGAGGATGGCTTGAATCTTGCTTTTGACTATGCATAATATCATGCTGATGTTTGAAATCTCCTTGCCTTTTGGAGGACACTCCACATTTTGCAATTTTGACCAATGCCAGCTAGATTTGAAAGGGCCTGGACCTTTTAATGAGTTCATTTGTCTTGTACATAGTTAATAGCTACTCTGTTCTTCTCTTGCAACTTAAGCTTTACAGTATTATTATTTTATCTTAAAGGAATGAGCAATTTTTCCTCCACCTTGAAATAGCTCACCTAGTGTAGTAGCTGTGTATATGAGAATACTGTCTAAGCACATAAATCTCTTTCCTAAATATTAAATAACTAAAGGGAGCGAAGTAAAATAAATAAAATGAAGATGTTATCCCAGTACTGTGGGGTTTTTAGAAAACAGACTCCTTTCATCACTGAAGTTTTCGAATCTTCCTTTCCTGCCTTTTGTTGTGTGTTAAACACATCATAAAGAGATATGATTCGTTGACTTGTTATAGGATTACCATTTGGCAAAAAAACACCCAAGACATACTGTTTCAAATCTGGGGTATTGCTTCTGCTCTAAATTGCATGTAAGAGATCGCAAACCTGGTTCCAGACGGATAAATTGATAAAACGCTAGCTGCTGTGGGGAGAATGAAAAAAGTCCTCAGCAAAAATGCCCTGTGGTGTGTAGCTAAGCACACTTGAATTAGTTGGGAGCAAGCTGTTGAGACCCCTGCAGACTGTGAAAAAGTGCGCACAGTTCAGGCACGTCCACTTTAAGCCGTTTTGGTTTCCCCCGTGACAAGATGACTCCTTTCCCACAAAGGAGAAACCGTTTCCTTATTTTTTCAGTTACTTTTCCAAAGATAACTTGTGTCCGGGGCAGGAGAGCAGAGCTCTGCAGAAATCCAACCATAACCAGCTCAGAACGAGGACTCCTCCTCGCTCCTTCCACCAGATGTTTTTTAGGTGTCCTCAGCTGGAATGCCCAGTTTGAAACTAATTAGGCCAGCAATAAACTCCTTGTATAATAAAATCGCAGACCGTTATGGTGTATAAGTGGGGGTCCCAGCCACTCATTGACAGATGCCTCTCTCGGCAGAGAGAGAGAGCCGGGGGCTGTCAGGAGCAAATGAAGGGAGTGGAGATATCTTGTTTCGTTATCTGCTTGTCCCTAAGTACCCACACACACCCTGAACAGAGCATTATCTTCTACAAGGGGATGGGTGGAAGCCACAACTGGGGTAAGGTTTTGTCTTGGCTGGGTAGGCCTCAATCAGGAACACATGCCTGGGGGGAAGTAAAAGGGTAAGTATTAGGCAGTGGCCCCAGGTCAGAGGTGCTTCTGATGTATGTTTGAGAGCTGAGTGTTGTGTGTGTGTAGGCTGGGTGGGAAGACATGAATTCCTTGGAAGATTTTCTGTAAAGGTGGAATTCGCCCAATTATGTAGCTCTTATCTGTACACTCTGTGGACGTGAAGTGGCTGGTTATTCAGTTACCTCCAAAGGCTGAACCTTCTGACTCTGCCAAGTCTGGCTTTGTTAGTGGAAGGAAACGTTTCTCCTAGCTAGCTGCTCTGTAAAAGGCGTTGGTAGACTCAACTCAAAAGGAATCTCTTTACAGAGAATTAACCCCAGAGCTGAGAACACACAGGCTGTTGACAGAAAACACACACACACACACACACACTCACACACACTCCCCCACTCCCCACCTTCCTCCCTGAACCCATCCCCCCAAATCATAACAGCTTCCGGAACAGACCACCTCCCAGCCCCCCCTCCCCGCCCCCACACCCACCCACCCATCATTTGTGGCAGTTCAAACAGTCCCAAACACACAAAACAGAAAGAAGATTCTGGTAGGGAAACAGTTAGCAGAGAATTCCAGACAATGCTTCATTGCGCTGTTTGAAGATCTTAACCTGGCCTAATGGTGTTTGACTAACACCTCTTCTAATCCGAGGGTAACCCCCCTCAATCAGGTGGCGAATACTTGGGGGAACTGACTCAGGCCCACTTCTCTTCTTGTAAATGAATCAGAAGGGCAGGGGCTTGTTCTTTATTACGTGTGATTGAAAATCAATTTCAGTATAAGAAACTACCTGTCTTTTAGGGGAAAGAGGATGAAAAAAAGCCACAGGCTTTCACATTTATTTTTGCTGCCTCCCCCTGCCCCCCTTTGCCATGCCTCTCCGTTTGCGAATTATATGCTTGTGTTAATGACAATGACAGAAGTAGCTGCCAGTTACGGAGCATTTGGATGCCAGGCCTGAAGTCAACTCTCAGACATGTGTTTTTAGGATGGGTTCTCACAACAACCCTTTGAGTCAGGTATTTATTATTATTATTATTATTCCAACTCTGTTAACGAGAAAACTGAGTCTTAAGTCAAATGCCTCGTGAGAGGCAACCGACTAAGTGAAAGCAGAACGTAGGCCCGCAGACGTCTGCCTGCCCCACGCGCCGTGAACACTTGGCCCAAAGAACATTTCTGCCCTCCCCCCGCTGCAGAGAGATGCTGACTTTGGATGCTTTTAAGTGCATGGAATACAATTATCTTCTGACTTTGCCCTGAAGTTCCTTGTTGTTGTTTTAAACAGAAAAAATATATATATTTTAAGTATTTAGAAAATACAGCTCTAAGCCTTTGTGATACTTAGCAGCTTGTATTTGGTTCCGTAAAGGAAAATGACTGTTTCTGTGCCAGGGCTAATTTGATTTGTTCCTTCGATAGATGCTATAGCACCACGCATTTCAGTTCCTAAAGAGAGTCAATAAATTTATCGGCAGTGGGGAGGCCCTAAAATGTTACCGGAGGCAGTCCGCGTCAAGTTTACTGGAAGGTGCTGGGTCGCTCTGGGTGGGTCCTTGTTTGAGAGGTAGATGGTAAACATTTGGAGAGCAAAGAATAATTTGGAACAGGTGGTCCCAAGAGTCAGGTAACTGGAATAATTTCTCTTTGCCACTGGGAGGGTTAAGGGAGGCCATCGGGTGCCTGAATCTGGGACAGGCGGGCTGAGGGTCAGGGGATCGCCGCGAGGGCCCCCATTGTGGGACGCAGCCTGGCAGGATGGATGAGGGGGTCTCTGCACACAGTCCCGGGTCTGCAGCAGGGGCTTTGTCATCGCTGTCATCGCCCTTCTGATGCTACTAGTTAGGGCGCAGATGTGTCTGCTCAAGCTTCTTTGAAAAGTCTGCCTCTGTTTCAGATATGTGCAGAAATCTCCAGCAGGAACTTAAATGAACAGCCAGCCAGGGAGACGGGTTTCTTCTTACCAAGTTTCAGGATGTGCCCCTGGCCGCACTGCCTGGGCCTGATCACACTAATTTAGACATATTTTTATACGAACAAAGTATTTAAAAGGTTAGAAATTAGGCTATTATTTAGTAGCAATAGTGTTGTGAGGTTTCAGTGACAACGGATGTTCCCCCTCTATTTTCTTTTGGAGCATGTAGTAAAGTTAGATTTTAAAAATCTGTGCATCCCCAGATGGAACATATCCGTACATATCCACTCACAGACATGCCGAGGAGAGCTGTCAATTCTCTGTGAATTTAACCGAAGAAAAAGGATGAAATCGACATCATTTTCCCCAAAGAATGAGGCACTGGAGGGCCCGACTACTGTGTGAATATAGTGACTTACTTTTGTCTCGCATCAGCTGAATCTGTCAGTTCCCCTTCCTTTGCTAGTCATCTCCCAAGCATCGGTTTTCCTAACTGAAATATACAGCGCGTTAGCCAAAAGACATTTTAATTCGTAAAGAAAAATCATGCCCGAGACAGCCGAGTCTGTTTCAACCATTATTGTTTCTGAAGCATGCATACTTTGGGTTTCATGGTAAGATGTGGGTTTGCCAAGAAAGAAAATTACAGCAAGAAACTATGTTGAAAACATATACACTTCTGTTTAAGAAATGGGAAAAACACGGAAAATTCCGCACGGTAATTGCTTTAGCGTGAGTTTAAAATGTCATTGTTTGGCTTATGTCAAAAAGTCCCTCTTAGCTAATTCTCACATATGCTGTTAGGAGATATCTCACCTTAATAATGTAGGCAAATGTCAGTCTTCGCTTTGATGATCTTTGAGGCTTTAAGAGATATCCTGAGCCCCGGGGGAAACACTCCAAATTTTTAGATTGTGCAGACCATTTTTTAAGGGTACTGAGATATCGATTTTATTTTCTTGACCCAAAAGAAGAAAACACGGGGAATTCTCAAAAGCTTTTTACAGGCCGCTATTACGAGGAGAGAAGCCAAACCAACATGTATTAGGTCATGAGCTTGAAGTGCATAAATAAGCCCCATGAAGGTCACCAAAACAGGGGGAAAATCACCAGTTCTCCGAACCTCGGCCAAGTCTAAATTCCTGCCTGATAGATGTGTTCAGTTGAAGGGGACGCAGAGAGGGGGTTCCGAGCCCACGGTTCTGAGCCCACTGCACAGGCTCCGTCTGATGTGTGTTCTGAGCACAACTGAAGATGTCCTTGGGTTCACGTGAGATGGGAGGGCTGGAATTTCCATCTCTTTGTGCACCCCTCTCACTGTTCAGGAGGAAAACGCAGGTTCAGGGGCCACCTCTTCCTCCAAAGTGGATGTTTCCATCTCTGGGGTTTGGCTACACAGAAACCAAAGGTCGGAAAAGTCTTGTGTTCCTCTGGTCAGTTTCCTCACCTCCCTCCCATCCCCTTCCTGGAGTAACTTTGTGGTGAAGGTATGTTTCCAAAACAGTTTTTTTTTTTTTTAAATTCCTGCAAACATGTTTGTGTTTTTAGCATTTGGGGTACAATGTATAAGTACACACCTTTAGATCTTCATTGATTGGCAGCTCCCAGAAAAGCAGAGAGATGGAAAGCGTGTCCACTATGTCCGCGAGTGTGGGACCGATGCAGGTGCTGATGGAAATTCCACGCAGGGGGAAAATATTTTTTCCTCGGACAGACAGAAAGGGTGCCCATGCAGAGACGCTTGTTTTCTTTTGTGGGTGTGTGTTATTTGCGCATACAGGGACTTTGGTTCCAGGGTGTTCTAGAAACATTTGTTTCTCTAGCAAAGGTCTGAATGTCCTTGATTGGAGAGGGGGTGGTGGGGAGGAGCACAGAGTCCAGATTCCTGCACCTCTGGCCTTTTGTGTGACTGGTACAGTAGCAGGAAGCGGCGACGCTGCTGGGTTGGTGTCATGTGGCATTCCAAGTCCTGACTTGCCCCTTGTGTTGTAAACAGAGTTTTAGTCCCATCGAGCCGTGAACAAGAATGGGGCCAAGAAGACTATTCACCTCCAGTCTGCCATGGGCCTGAGCTGTCCTCTGGCTAAAAGATACCGTGCTCTCTGGAGACGCTCATGTTGGGTGTGGAGGGGAGGGGGCGGGAGAGGAGAAAAAATGTCTTAGAGCAAATGTCTGAGACGCTCCGAATGTCTTCAGCTTAGCGCTGGCACCACCGAGAAAGGCAAAGTGGTAAAGGACATAAAAGCAGGCTTTTTGGTGGGGGTAGGGGTGGGGGGCAGGGAGACTGAGGGGCTTGAACTAAAGTGGAGAATCTTCTGGCACCTTGGGACCCCCAGAATGCCTTGCAAGAGTGTCTTTGGGAAGCTGATTTTGGAACTGTTGTCTTTTCCTTCAGCTTTGCTGTGTGTGTGTGTGTGTGTGTATGCACAAGCACGCACACACTTATTTTTAGTGAATTGGTATTTTTGTTTGTTTTTAAGAGAACACAAGACTTGCTGGGAAATAACAAGTCGTCCACATTTATCGAACACGTATTACGTGCCAGGCATTGTACTGAACACTTAAGCTTTTTGTCTCCAAATAGCCTGGGACGGAGTGTGCCATTGTTCCTGCCCCTGTTTTACAGATGCAGAAATTGAGTCTCAAGAAGGCGAAGTGACTTGTCCAAAGTCGCACGGCTTGTTTCACAGCCGTGATCGAGTGTAGTTTGGATTCCTAAGCACTAGAGGATCCAGCCTGCCCCTCCAGAGTTATAAGAGCTACCCTTCCTCTACGTAACTGCCCTGGAGAGCTGGTTTTGCCTTGGGGATGTTAACGGATGATCAGGTACAAAAGTAGGGCTCAGAAGTGAGACATGTGCTGATTATCACAGACTTTCCAGCCTGTCCTTGTAGGAATTAAGGCAAGATTAGCGTTGGAATCTATGGAAGTGCCAGCTGCATCACTGCAGGTCGCTGAGCTAAGCTGTTGCCCATGGCAACTTCGGTGCTAAAATGGCAGCGTTGAGTAGTTAATGCAGGAACAGAGATCACTGGCCTGCAACACCTGAAACATCTTCTACCTGGTCCTTTACAGAATACGTTTGCTGACTCCTGAGCTATTGCAATATGACAAGACAAATTTTGTTGACAAGAACATGCTCTTGGGACATTTCATATACTATTTCACTGATGTATTATTAACCGAATGCCTCCTGCTGGCCTGATACGTTGCCTGTGATAGGAAAGAATTACAAACACACTTATTCTTTCACTCCTTGTTTTCAACAGTATTTATTGAGCCGTGTTCTAGGCGCTGGGCTAATTGCTGGGCATCCAGAGGCAAGAAGGACCCAACCTGGCACCTCTGACTGCAGGATCCCAGTGCGATTTCGCCAATATCTCACTGCCTCTTCCCTCCCTTTGAGAATTCAGAGGGCAGTGGTGACTTCTTGAGCTTCCCAACGTCAAAGCAGCAGGATGCAGGAAAAGACCCAACCCTGCAGTCCTACACCTGGGGAAGCCAGGCTTGGGCCAGTAAGAGCAGAACACCGGCTTCTGTGCCTAGAACGGTGTCTGGCAATGCCACGCCCCCTCCCCACCTCAGGTACATGACAACCTGCTGCTTTCCTTTAGGGGTCGTGGGGAGCCCTGACCAGCGTGGCTGTCTTGGTTGAGGGTTGTCCCGCAAAGGGAGAGGTCACCATTTCCATTCCTGGTCAGAGCACATGGCTGGGGTGGGGGCCCAGCCCCCCACTGGGGTGCGTGGGAGAGGCAACCAATAGGTGTTCCTCTCTCACATTGGTGCTTCTCTCCCTCTCTTTCTCCCTCCCTTTCCCTCTCTCTAAAAATAAATAAAATCTCTTTTTAATTTTTAAAAGAGGTGGTGGGGAACAGGTAGGCATTGAGGGGGAGGTCAGACTTCCCAAGCCGTAGTCTTGGCTTTGACTTAGAGGCTGGAGGTTAAGAGTGTGAAGCCAGGAACCGGGCTGTTTGGACTCACTTCCATGCTCAGCATTAACCAACTACTGAACATTCAGCAAGTTACCAAACTTTTCTGTGCCTCGGTTTCCTCATCTGTAAAACGGGGCGGATAATAAGACGCCTTCCTCAAAGACTTACTGTGGAGAGCGAGTCAATGAAGTGTTTGGAATAGTATGTGGCAAATAGTATGAATTATGTCACTGTTATTTACTGGTCGTTTCTATTATTTATTATTATTGTTATTAATTATTATTATTTACAAGCTGTGTGACCCTAGGCAAACGGCTCAGGCTCTTTGGATCTCAGCTTCCCCTGCATAAAATTGGGGTAGTATGGTAATAGCAATAATAATTGCTTCCAAGGGCCTTTGTGAGTTCATGAGGTGATACTCGTGAACCCCCTCGCCCTGCTGCAGGGCCTGCCTGCCCTCAGTAAGCCACCCATTGTGCTCCGTCAGCTGTGACGGCGCTTGAGAGCACAGGGAACTGCATCCTGGGCCAGTGAGGTACCTTTAAGCTGTTGGCCAGTCCAGTCCTTTTTCCATATCAAGAGTGTGCAGGGCTGTGGTTCCTAGCGCAGACTTTGAACCCGGATCTCACCGCTCACTAACTATGCCACCTCAGCGGGCTAGGGGCCGACTCTCTCCCCTTCCCGGGCACCGGAGGCGGGGGGCCTCTGTGGGCTGGGTGGTGTGAAGGTTAGAAGAGGATGCACATGAAAAGTACATAGCAGGGTGTTTGGCACATAGTAAGCACTCAATAAATGGTAGCTTGTATTATTATCACCCCCACTCCTTGCTGCACCTCCACCCCCAAGAAAGTACTGAACATGAGTAAATTTTAATTTGAAAATAAAAGAACACATTTTAAAACTGCCAAACAGATTTAAAAATAATATTCATTAAACAAAATTAAAATATTCTATTAAAGCCAGACTTTGGGCTCAGACCAAATTTTTATAACCCAAGCTTAAAGGCCAAGGAGTCCCCCAGCCACAATGGGGACATTGTGATTGAACTTGAGACTTCAACACTGCTATTGAGCGGCCTTTGAAATGCACGTTTCCCCGTTAAAATAAAAGGGAAGTCATGGGAAGAAAAAAATGAGGTTCTTGCTCACCCCAACGAACTTGAATGAATTGAAAAAGAAAAACAAAAGTTTTCTCATTTTTCTCCTGCTACCTTATCCTGCCAAGGACGCGTGGCCCCCACCTAACCCCAGCCTTGAATGGTACGCACTCAGAATGTTCCAGATCTGATAGGCTCCACAAGCTAACCTAGGACTTACAGATGGTGGAGCACGTCGCTGAGCACGGGGACCTGGGAGCCCCGCTGCCAGGGTTCACATCCCAGCACCGACAGGCCTAGCGGTGCCTGCGTTTCCCTGTTCACAGAACGGAGATGTAATGTTGCATCGACTCTGGTGAGAGTGTGTGTGAGTCAGCTGTCCCTGTGGATGTTTGCACTCTGTGTTACCGTCAAATGAACGAAGCTTCCCCAAACCTCTGGGTCTTTGAAGAATTGAGGAACACTGGGATGCCTCTATCTGAGAGGTTTGAATCAGAATAACCTCAGTACTGAAGGAGCAGAATTGGAGAGGGAAGAAGTACATGAGGAAGCTTTTCACAGGGGTTATTAGGGCCAGACACAAAGCTCATTTAATCCTCTCAACAACAGCAATGACAAAGACCCCATGACATGGGGTCTTGTGTCCCTGGGACCTGTGTCCCTTTAACAAATGGGGAAACTGAGGCTGGGATGGGTCAAGTAGCTGCTGCCCAGGGACGTTCCATCCCAGGTCTCTCTGACCCGAAGCACAGGCCCGTTCCCCCACGTGACCTGCAGCCCTTCTAGAACGAGCACACAGACGATCAGAGAGACCTCTTCCCGACCCACGGTTGTCTATGGATGAGGTTCTTCATGGTGGATTTTGTCCTTTCTGGAGCATCCTTCACGCTCAGTGAGGCTGAGTCTTTGTGGACTTTCACCTGCCTTCACATTGAGAATGAAGGGACTCTTTCTGGAACAAGTGGAAAAAGTATTGGCAGTGGCTGGTGACAGTCTCTTTAAGAACCTCTGCGGCTTCTTGCCAGCCAAGGGGGTATCCCCTCCTCCTCAGAGCCGGCTAGGCCCTTGGCTGTCATGGGGGACCATGAAGCAGGGTTGTTAGAGGTTGAGAAGCTGTTGGTGAAGGTGTAGGGTGGACTCCCCAGGAGGACTCAAAGGAGGTGCAGATCGCTTGCCGCTGGGCAATATTCCTGCCCGCTCTTCAGGTAGCTGCAGGCTCAGGCTTTGGCACACGCTGGAAGGCTCCGTTAGTCTCTGAAGGGCAGTCTTCCTTTCAGTGGGGCGTGGACCCTTTCCACATCGACGGTTCCTTTCTCTAAAGGTTTGTCTTTGTTTTAACGTGCGTTTGGAAAAGGTGGAACAAGCATGGCAAACAACTGCTTTCACACGTTTGTGCTACTTAAGACAAAAATGGTTTAAAATCAAGCCTGTCGGGCAATGACCAGCCAAAGGGGCACCCAGGTATGGCAGAATTCCTGAGCGAAGTCTGAGAAATGCAAATCTGACATGTGGACTTCTCCCCAAGCTCTTTCATTCAAGTGAAATCTTTTACTTCTAACCCTGCAATTGGCTTCAGTGAACGAATGCCCCAAATACCCATCCCTTCTACGAACCAGAAATGTATTTCTGTACTCTGTTCTCAGGGAAATAAAATGAAACAAAGGACATTTCTCAAGAATGTCGGTAAAGTTGCATCAGGCCACACTGGTGTCCAACACATTTAGCCGGTGTCTCATATCTTTAAAAGAAGAATGACTAGCCTTTGGATGATTACAATACGGATAAAAATAACCTATGAGTGCTTACTCAATGCTAGGATCTGTTCTGAATGAGTATAGGCACCAACTCATTTATTCCCCACAGCAATTCTGCAAAGGGAGTGCTATCAGTGTTTCCATTTCAGCTGAGGTAATTAAGGCACAGAGAGGTTAAATGACTTACTCAAGGTCACATAGCAAGTAGGCAGCAGAGCCAGGCTTTGTATGCAGGAGTACATATGGTTCCAGAGGTTGTCTTCATAACTCCTGCGCTCCCTGCCTCTTTAGTCACCACAGAAAGGATCAAATTACCTTCTGTCTCACCTTCATTTAACTGGACAATTAATTAGCGGTAGGCAGGAGAGGGAAGTGAAGGGGGCATTAGTCTTAGCAGTAAATTTTTGGTGTTTTACAAAGAT
This sequence comes from Macrotus californicus, assembly GCA_007922815.1. Lineage (NCBI taxonomy): Eukaryota > Metazoa > Chordata > Mammalia > Chiroptera > Phyllostomidae > Macrotus > Macrotus californicus. Next base: position 103,666 of record VMDR010000195.1, on the reverse strand, counting down.
GTATTCAGGTATCCTATTAGCTTCAGGTGCAGCATAGTGCAGGGGTTAAGAGCTGATCTGTCCAGGTTGAAATCCTGAATCTCCTACTTACTAGACACATAACCTTGGGTTTATGTACCTTCTTCCAGCCTCAGTCTCCTCATTTATGAAGTGAATCCACATCACAAGAGTTAGCAGCGAGCACCTGAGACACAGCAAGTGGTGGTTAAATGCTGTTGCTTCCCTGTTGAGGAAAAAGTCACCGTAGAAATCATAGCTTCCTGCAGGGCACAAGTGCACTCTGGTACAGTCTGGTGGGGAAGAGATGGGAAACGCGCCTGGGTTGCGAGGCTCAAGCTGGAAAACAGCTCAGATTTTTCCAGATGACTTAAGAACCAGCCAGAGACACTGGCTTTTGTGTCTCCATGCGTGACGTTGCCAGGACAAGCCCTCAGTAGACAGCCTGGAAGTCCCAGCCGCTGGGGAATAGAATCTGTGCACAGTCACATGGCCAGCCCGTGACAAAGAGACCTCCACCCTGACCCAGGAAGAGCTGGGTCTTCGGGTCACATGGGTCGGAGGCAGAGAACATTGATCAAACCCTTGCACTGTAGCGCTGCCCCAGGCTCCGATTTAGGAATTCTCATTTTTCTTCTCTTTCCCTTTTTTCTATTGTGGGAAATGTCTTTTTCTCTAGAAGGGTCCGCCTGGTTTTCAGTGACTAGGTGGGCAGACTTCCTGGGTTTGCTTCCTTTCACCTTCTTCCTCCACCTCACCCCGACCCCCGTTTCCCCCTAAATATGGAAAACTGAACTTCATTATTCATTCAAAAATGTGTACCAGGTGCGCTACTCTGGGCATGCAGAATACGGAAGTGAACAAACACAACCTAAATTCACTCCCTTGCGGAACTGCAGTTAAGTGGGAAAGACCAAATTGCAACAAATAAACACGTGAAGGGCTGAAGGGCACAGAGTGTCAGATGGTGATAAGCCTGTGTGGAAAACTCAAGAGAAGGTAGATAGAAAGTACCCGGAACGGGCAGCCACTGAGCACAGCTCTGAAGGAGCAAAGGCGCTGATATCCAGGGAAGAATCTTCTAGAGAAAAGAAAGGGCAAGGTCCAAAGCCTTGTGATAGAAGCAGCAGGAAGCTGGTGGGGCTGGGAGAGATCATGTGATTGTGATTGAGGGGGTAGGGGAAGGTGAGGGCATGGTGGCCTGATCAGGTAGGGCCTTGCTCGAATCCAGCAGCCATTCTGTGTTAATCAGAGATGTTTGAAGTCAAAATTATTATACTTTTGGAATGATTAAAAAAAAGAAGATATGTGGGACCTAAATCTGAAATCCGTAATTGCAAACTCCAATACCCAAAGTGGCCAGACAGGTACCAGGTTAATGAGGTGGGCTGTGGGGGGCGGGGGGCGGGGGGGGAGTATGCGGGCTCTGTATTGCCATGTATTCTGATTTCTCAGAAGACACTGAAATCTGGAGTTTTATGAGAATTGTCCTCATTTTCAGATCACCGGGAGGGACGACCCAAAGGCACATAAGGGCCCACAGTTTGTGACCGGTCTCCCAAATGTGGCCACAGACCCTGGGAATCTAATCTCAGTGAACAGGCCTCGAGCCTTCTCTCTTCCCTTTTCTTTCCACCAGTTCCTGACCAGAAGGATGCCAAGAGATGCTAAAAAATTGTTTCCAGGAAAAAGTAGGACTTGAGTCTCATGGGGACAGGGGCTGAGACTTCTTCCAAGGAGCAATCAGTTTGCTTCATTTTTCTGTCTTTCTCAAGATTTTCTTCCCGATCCTCTCTCATCGTGGGTAATGGCAACATGGTCCATCTCCGTCTTCCTTCGGGTTTTCATTAGTTTCATGATGATTATTATTTTGTCATCTGGGCTTGATTTGGGACTGGTGAAACGTTTGCAGGTTTCATAAATGGTTGTCAGCCACTGTTTAGAATGGCAAAGAGCTGCTGGCGTTGTTCGCATCGCGAGGACCGGGGTGATAGTTTCCAACGGCTACAGATGTGGAAGTGGAAAAAAGGGGGGCCTTGAAGGATTCCACACAGGGGATTGGAAAGTTGAGTAATTAGGCAGAGGTTGGGGGGCGGAAGTGAGCTCAGCTCTCAGAGCTTTAAAGAACCGAGACATCCAGGCCGACGACACTGAATTCACAGTCTGCCTTCCCCACCCCAAGGCTGGATGTCAGCAAAAACCAGGCCAAGAGGCCACATAGCTGTCGAGATTGTTCTGCGTGTAAGTAACAGAAAGCTTACTTCCGAGGTGGTTTACGTAAAAGGAAATTTATTGACATGGGGAAATGACAAGTTCTGGAGAGTTTGGTTTCAGGTACAGCTGGTTCAAGAGCTCAAATGTAGGTGATAGGTCCATCTCTTAATTAATCCTTATTCGTAGGATTCTGCAGTTGGTCATGTGCCACCTCAAGGTGCCATCCTCTGGGAACTAGGGATGGGGTAGAAACGAGGTGGATTTCCAAACTGAAGTCAGCAACAATCGCTGGGAAAGGGGGGTACACTGGTTCCTTTTGGACCCCTAAACTGTATCCCAAGGCACCTCTAGACAGGCCCTCTCCACTCCTCTCCTGGGCGGCAGTGCCGTTTGTGAAGTCTATCATTTTCCCGTGTGCTGTGCTATGCTCTGGATGTATCGTCTCCCTGTCTCCTCAAACACTCCTTCCGATAAGGCTGGCTGCTGTTCTGCCTCCCACGTGCTCTTTCCCACAGGCCCAAAGGGTTATCTTTTATTTCAAGTAAGGGTACTCGGGGAGGGTCATCTCTTTCACAGTGGCACCTTGTACAAAATCCGAACTCCATCTTGGGGACGTGCCAGCCAGGCATGGGAGATGCACTGGACTTCGGAGGAACAGTTGGAAACGCTTCAGTATCGCGTGCAGTGGAAGACGTGAACCTGGCTGTGCTGGCCCTACGTCCCCGGGCCTCCGGTGGTCAGCCCACACTTCCTTTCTTCCTCTGAGCTTTGCCCTCCATTCACGCCTCCACTGGCCTTCTCCGTGTTCCATCTAGTGACACGGCAGTAATGTCTGATGCAACACAGAGGCTGCGTGCCAGCAGCCAAGATGCATTTTGTTTGGTCTGCAGAACATTTAAAACAGCAAATAGAGCCAACATTTGACAATCTGGACATTTCACACAAAAATGCAGATTTCTGGCTTCCATTAAAAAATCAGAAGGTGTGTCAACACTGTGCCCACATTTCCACATGATTTCTATTCACTGGGGCTGGAAAATGACCTCTTTTAGATGGATGAGTTCTCAGTTCACCACAGTCCCCACCTCTCCCTATTCTCTCCCCAACCTCGGGGCTCAGGTTCAGGTGCCATTTACTGTTGGGATGGCCATCCTAGAGTAGACTTCAGAGGACAAGGACATCTTTCCTATATCCAGGTCTCCAATGAAAGTAGGACAATGAAGGGTAAACCAAGTTGATCATTAGTATTAAGAAAATGAGAAAAAAGCATGTCTTTGAGTAAGCCAAGGTGTCTCAGCCTTTGCTCTATGAACATCAGGCACTGGACAATTTCCTGTTGTCTGTCCTGTGCATTTTGGGATGGCGTTTAACATGTCCACATAGGGACCTTACCCCTTTCAGAAGTCAATCATTTCCTGGGCTCCAGTCGCCCACGATTGGTGTGGTAAAAGGCGTTTTCTCACCGTGAGTGAGGGAAACTGATCTGCAGTGTGTTCCCCACGGGCCCAGCTTTGGCAGGGAGGCTCTGAGTCGGCTGGTTTTGGCTTGATCACAGGTGGACTTGCCAACCATTGAGGCCGCGTGTGACGGCCTGTCTGAGATGTTGGGTGGGAGTTCGAACAACCTTAGGGAGCCTCTGGAGCTTTTCTCAGCTCCCCCAGAGAGGGCACGGTGGGTGCGGCTTTGAAAAGTTTTGCAAACAGTGGGTTTCACTGTGACCGGCTCCAGATGCCAACTCTGGTACTCGTGCTGTGAGGCTACAGCACCAAGCGTGAATTTCCCCGAGACTGGTTCTGTCTGTTGCCTATTGCATCTTTGCCATGGAAACCCAAGGAGACACGAATGTCCAGGGAGGGAAAGCAGGCCTGTGGGCTGGTGCTGGGGACCGTGTGAGGTTTTCTTTTTGACTTTGAAACCAGTGCTCCAAATCCTGTCAGTGTCTGGAATGCCATCCGTGCTTAGATTTCCTATAATAGCGCTAATAGGTGCCATTGGTCCATTCAGTGCGTATTTATTGAACACCTATTATGAGGCAACCACTGTTCCAGGCACTTAGCAGGAAGCCGAGAGCAAAACTGACCACATCCTTGCGCTCTTGGAGCTTGTGTTTTGGTGGAAGGGACACAGACAATCGACAAGAACATAAACAGATACATATGCAGTGTAGCCGTGTGTTGGGCGCTATGGAGGGAATGAAGCAGGGAGGGGTGATTAGGGAGTGTTGGGTGGAAGGGCGAAGAGTGGTGGTTTTAGTTTAATTTTAGTTTAAAATAGAGCAGTCACTGCAGCGCCGTGCTGGTAATTTCTTGAAAGAAAAGGCACTGGTTTGCAGTGTTTGCCACTTCCCGTTGTGTAAACACTCTCACCAGGGCTGATTTCAAGCCAGCAATGTTTCATAGCTGGCTGGTCCAGGCCGGCTCCAGCACGTCACTGACTGGGAAGGTTTCTCCAAACTCTCAGGCAGAAGAGCATGTGCAAAGTCCCAAGTGGGAGAGAGCCCGGTATGTTCAGGAACGGCCAGGAGTCCACTGTAGCCGGAGCAGAGGGAGCGGGGAAGGAGATGTGGCCAGGGACATAGCCAGAGGCAGATGACAGAGAGCATTTTATGCCATGGTTAGGTTTGTGGCTTCTACTCTGAATGAGGAAGGAGCCACCGGAGGGCTCCAGGCAGAGGATCTGGCTTAACCTTGAGCAGGATCCCTCAGGCTGCTGTGACAACAGGCTGCCAAAAGGAGCAGGGACTGTTTAGGCAAGCGGTGACGGCCACTGGGGCCTGAGGATAGCAGCGGAAGTGGTTGGACTCTGGATACATTTTGAAAGTGGAGCCGATGGCATTTGCTGAGGGAAGTGATATAGAGTCCAAGGTGACTGCAAGGTTTTAGGCCCAAGCATTTGGGAGGAAGGGGATGGCAGGGGGAGGAGCAGGCCGGAGCCCCTCCTGTGAACCTGGCCTTGAGTGAATGCTTCCATGCACCACGGTCTCCTTCCATCCCACAAGTGGCTCTCTCATTATCCCATTTTAGGAGGCTGTGACCATGATCCAAGGAGGTCAAACAGCGTGGCCAGGCCAGACACCCACCGCGCCAGGACTGTGCAGAGCTCCCTCATGTGCCCGGCTCTCCGGCCCCCTTCCTCCCGTTTGTTTTGAGGACAGAGAGGCAGAGCAACCCCGAAAAGGAACTTAGGGAGGAACTGAGACCCTGTCCCTTACTCAGAAAGAGCTCCTCAAAGGTCACTCCAGGCACGTTGGTTCTGCTCAGTGACTCCATCGCCAGCCTCTTCCGTTGGATTAACCCCATGGAGACTGACATTCATGGAAAATTTACACTTAAAAAAATGAGTAGTCAGCTTTGCGTATTGGCAGCATGGTAGCCCATGAGGTTTATCCGAGGCGCGACGATTGCTCATTGAGAAAAGTAGTCGTCGGTAGCTTGGAAGGCTTTGGTTTGGCGCGGACGTAGTGTAAGCCCACCACCTGAGAGCTTTACCTGCCTGAGCCTCAGTGTCTTTGTCTGTGGAATGGGCGTGTTAAAGGGTTCCTCGCTGATCGCATGAGGTATGGCACAAATGGCACTCGGCGCAGTGCCTGGCCCGGAGTCTGCACTCAGCAAATGGGGCCAGGGAGGGGCGCATCTCAGGACTATAATTGTTTGAGAGACAGAATTAGAAAGTTGGGTTTAATTTTAGACACACACCCAAAAAAACATACACACACACAACTGAGTTATCTTAGAAGCCGGGTGGGATAAGGGGTTTGAAGCTTATGGTAACTGAGAGCCTTGTGGTTTGGCCTTCTCCTGTCTCTTTTCAGGGCGGGGGGGGCAGCAGAGAGGAGGGTGTCCTGGAGATTGGAGGCCTCTGTCTTGTGTTTTTGCTGTGTTCACCAGGCAGCCGGTCCTTGGCCATTTTCTGCTCCCCGGGCTCCCAGAGGAGCCGACCTCAGCCCCGCAGAGCCTCCTGCCTTGAGTTGTCGTTTGTCGGAGACAGAACGGCATGTTCTCTCGACAAGCAGATCCCCAGATGGAAGCCCATTCGGGGCTGCCACGTTTTTCCTGATGAAATTCCTGACTTGGTGTGGTGTGTTTTCTTAAAAACACACCCACTGCCTCCAAAAACCTCAGCCTGGGAAGAGAAACATTTCTCGTTGAACTACCAGGGTTTGAAATGGTGTCAAATTATGCCCCACCTTCATGGTCTCGATACGCCAGTCTTTCCCTCTCCTGCTTTTGCCGACACACCTAGATGGCAGGGCGCGCCTGTTATCTGGGCCCGCCCTGGCATTATGTACAGATGGGAACACTGAGGCTCCGAGAGGCCAGGAAGGGGCCCTGCTCTCTCACTTGGTCTCCAAGCCTCGGCCAGACCCAGACCTCTGGATTCCAGACGCATTTTCTTCCTCCTTCATCCGAGGTCACCAACAGGCAGCCTGTGGCCACCTCTACCCCACAGATGTGTTTTTGTTGGCCCGGGAGTGTTTTAATTTGAATGAGTTGCCAGCATTTAAAAATCAGGAGATTCCATATAAAAACCCAGATTTCTGGCTTCTCTTGGACCATTGGGAGATCAGCCAAATGAGGTCTGCATTCCTGCGTGGTGACAATTGAGGACCCCAGTAACGACCGCTCCCTTTGAGCAGAGCATGTCTTCAGTTTGCCACAGTCCCCACCCCTCCCTCTAGTATCTCCGGACACTGGGGCTGAATGTCACTTGCCATCAGAGAGCTTGCTTTCCTGGCCTTCCTATGGTGGAATGAAGAGGAAAGTGAAACATTTCTTGAAATTGTGTCTTTCTCAAAAATAAAGAAACACACACACATTGAAATAGCTATTTGTTCAAAAACTGATGGTACAAAATTCCTATGGATTTAATATGCCAGCAGAATACATCAGTGTTAAAAGAGTCAGCCCCCTTCACTTGCTGACACTCCCTGCCCCTTCCCTGCCGGGCATGACGCCGTGGCCCCTGCAGGCCAGGGCCGTCGTTCCCACTTATTTTTTTAAGGCAGAATTCAACGTCTTTGACCTTAATCTGCCCCACTTCTCTGAAACCTGAAATGCTATTAAACCAAATTAAAAAGTTTTTAAAAGTTTAAATAATCTTTAATTGCTCAAGAAAGAGTGTGTGTGTGAGTGTGAGTATGCATGTGTGTGTGTGTGCACGTGTGTATGCGTGATGTGTTCTTGATTTATGGGATTTCTCCTGAATAGAGTTGGATGAAAGTGTTTTTTCTCTGGCTCTGGGACGGGCACTTCTGGGCTTGGCTGCAAAATCTAAGCCCAGGTGGGTTTAGCTGTCCTTACACGGGGTACCAGTGAGCTGGATTAAGGTTGGGTTAACATTGACTTTCTTTCTGCGGCACATTGGGGAGCCCATGGAGAGAAGAGCTGAGGACCCCACTTTTTTTTTTTAAGTGACCATCATTCTTTTTCCAGGAGAGTTGACCAAGAGAAGAGAGCATAACATTTTCAGAATACCAGAACTGCATGCCAGAACTTTCTGTGAAGATTCTCTTTCTGCTTTCCAAAGTGAGCTTTGGAACTTTCTTTTAATGCCGACATGCTCATTTCGGTGGGTGTCAGGAAAAAAATAGACAGAGATGACCTATCGAGTACGTGAATGAGCCATATTTCTTAGAATGAGACTCGATCACTAAAGGAAGAATAGGAGTCCATTTAAAGAGACATGTGTAAACAGTACAGGTGCTTTGCGGGTGTGACAGTCGTGAACAGTTGACTCAGCGAATCCTCACAATACTCGGAAGCGGGCCGTGGGTCGGCTCGCCCCTGAGCCTGTCAACCCTCCGAACAGCTTGTACTTCCTCGGAGCACTTAGACTTATCATTAAATACGTAATCATGTGACCTTTTGCATACTTCTTCCTGACTTTTTTAAGCTCTGCCTGTCATCTCATGGCATTCCCAGCATCCAGCAGGGTGTGCGCAAGAAATAGCAGCGAATGAATGTGGGAACACCCCCGCTGGCAGGAACCGCTGTCCTGTTCTAGAGATGAGGATGAGGTTCAGAGGCGCCGAGTGACTCGGCGGGATATGGCAAAGGCAGGATTCAAACTCATGACTCTTAGGCTGCACAGAGGCTGTGAACTTTGTGCCAAACCCCTATACCTGGGACTCAGGTCATTTTGCTTTGGACTGTGACATCTGGCCCACAGCAAAATGAGGAAGGGGAGGGAGGTGGACAAAGAGCATTTCATACAATTAGGCTGGTTCAATGGAAAGAATGGTCTGTTATTTTTATTTCCTTTCCATTTTAAAGGTGTCATGTTTTCTTTTCATGGCTATAAGATTCCTCGTTTGTAGTTTTTTAAACACTTGGCAAATCAAAATGCTAACCTCTTATGTTGGTTCTCTCGGTTTTTTTTCTTGTTTTTGAGATTTTCCAGTGGGTAGAATCCTGGTGTCTGGGAATCCTCAGGCAACTTCAGTTTCCCCCTGAGATGTTACCAGGTCAGTGGGTAAGTCCCTGACCCCTCACCATCTCCCCTTCTCGGGGAGGGGGGCAGGTGTGTCTCCCTCGCTCCAGGCCCCCGTGACACAAAGCCACAAAGCAGAGCAGTGTCTCCAGGACTGGTCCTTGCACCCCTCCCGATGGCCAGAGCCTGCCCTTTGCAGCTTGTCTGAGGAGGCAGGGCCCACCATTCCTCTGGGAGGCACAGGAGCTGCGGGACACCGTGGTGGACAATGACACCTCTCCTCCAGCTGTGCTCACCTGTTTCGATTTGAGCACAGTGCAGGTTGTGGTTTCCTTTTCCAGATCAATTCAGAAAGGTAATCATAACCACCGGCTGAGCAAGGCTTCGCCTCTGCAAGTCTGACCACCGGTGATCCCTATCATGTCTTCCTGGCTTGGAAGCTGGCCAGGTGCCACCTCTCCACACCCTGCCAAGACATCTAGTTGTGACCAAACCTTGCCTCACTTTTAATTGGGGAGCCTCCAGGGTGGGGAGGCTATGACAGCAACCATAGAGACTTGGGGCTGGAAGTACCCCAGCCCTCCCCTCAAGAAACATAGAGACGAGCAGGCGAGACAGGACAGGCCCAGATGTTTACTCGGCTCTGGGTTCTAGGTCCTGTATTGAGGACTGGGGTGTACCCCCTTATGCCCGCACAGCACTTTACAAGGACATCAATAACTTATTTTCTCTTGTCCGCATTTGTAGTGGATGAAGCCCGGCTTCTATTTTATCTTCTAGTTTTCCTTTTTCCCCTTTCCTCTTTGGTTCCCATTTACAGGATATTTCCTTACTCCCCAGGTCCAGGTGTGGACCCGTGGCCAGGTACAGACCTTACTCCCCAGGTCCAGGTGAGACCCAGCTAGTCACAACATTCCACCCCCCCGTCCCCGGTCCTCAGGGGCTGGTTCAGGCACAAGTATGTGACTCAAGCTGAGTGGGAGCCAGCCCTGGAAACTTTGCTGGAATTCCTGGGGAAAGGTGCCTTCTGGCTGCTAACCCAGTGGAATGTGGCCATTTGGCTTAGAAGAAAGAGACCAGCCTGAGGATGCAGGTAACCTGGAAGAAGGATGCGGAGGCAAAGACTCCTCATGACATCACTTGAGCGCCTGCATCCAGCTGTTCCTAAAGTGAGAACCATGGGTTATTCAGTTCTTTTTCATTTACTTCAAAAAAGCTTGAATGGACTCCTCTCCCACTTGCTACTAATACGGTTGGTCCCATTTACTGAGTTGCCCTGCTTCCTTGAATCGTAATAAAACTCTGTCATTTATAAAGCGCTCTTAAAGCCTTTTTATAGCGATTGGGCTCGTATTTCTACAAGACAACATCGGCCTAATTTTGTCGATGAAGAATCTGAGGCACAGAAGGGAGGGAAAGCACGTTCGCTTTTCTTCTTCTTGGAACGTCCCCGCCGACTTTCAGTTTGGGGAAGATGAACAGCTTTGAACACCCAGGGCTTCTCTACCCCGGGAGAGGGGCATGCAAAGGGATTTGGCAAACAGCCCAAGCGAGGTCAGGGAAGACCCTAGCTGGGTTCCCCTTTAAAAAAGTCATAGTAAGGGTGAAACTGCTAGTAATTCTAGATGCATAGAAAAGTTCTGGAAGATGGGAGGGAAATAGTTAACTACAGTTACCTATGGGATATGGAATGGGGGGGGGACTTTTATTTTTCAATTTATATACTCTACCGTACATTCTGAGAACTTTTATTGGGGCATGGGTGCTTTTATACGCAAATAAGTGAATTTTAAAATGTAACAGTAGCTGGTTTTCATCTGGGACAACTAGAGCATCAAATGGTGACTTCTAAAGCATTGAGAAAATATGACTCCGTGAGCCTGTGCCAATAGTAAACAGGAGAAAGGGAGGTGAATTGTTCGCAGTAGAAGACGAGGACCAGCTGGAAACGTGGAAGGAAGGCTGGGCTAGAAACACCTCATGTTGCAACCATTATAGTGAAGATTGATTTAGTCGGGAGTCATCTGTGGATACGAAACTGGGGTGGGGGTGTTGGGGAGGGCTAGGATATTTGCATGCTCTTAAAGGGTTTCCCCCCCCAGATGGCTTATTGGTTTCAAGGGGGGAAATGGCCACTGTGCGGTGGCAAGGCCGGATGACACAGGCACTGGGTATGAGTGTCACCTTGAGGGGAGGATGGTTGTGTGAATCCCTGAGAAGAGCTCCCCGTCGGCCACGCAGTGTCCTGGCTGAGAATGCATAACCTGCATCCGCTTATGCGGAAGCCAGCAGACGAACCCAGGTGTGGAACGTTCTGTTCCCCCAAGGGCACCTTATTCTTCAATGATGCCCCTGTTGTAAGAGAGGAAGGCAGAGGAAATGTTAAAGGAGACTCAAGAGATGTGACAACTAACCACAGTTAATTCTAGATTGATCCTACACAGGAGGGGACAAAGTGTAATTCGGAGAGTGGATTAGGTAAGATGCTGTGTGCATGTTACATCCCGTGGTGTCGATAAGGGTCCTGTGATTGTGTAAGAGAATGTCTTTGTTCTTAGGAAGTACACACTGAGGTATTTAGGGGTAAAGATCCATGACGTATGTAACTTATTACTACATGGTTCAGAAAAAATAGATGTGTGTGTGTATATGTGTATGTGTGTGCATAGACAGAGAGAGACAGACAGACAGAGAATACAACTGACAAATCAAATGAGATGAGATGCTCATGGCAGGTGCATCTGGGTGAAAGATACACAAGTGTTCTTTGTACTAGTAAGTTTGAAATTGGTTCCAAATAAAAGGTATAAAACACTACTGCCAGCAAAAATATGTGTATGTGTCATAATAATAGTAGTACATGGCATTTATTGAATAGCAAGACACAGGCACATTATGTGACTTACTCCTCAGAGAGCCCTGACATCAGGCATGGTCCAGGTGCTCATTTTCACAGATGAAATGGAAGCTCAGGGAGGGGAAGGCGCACAAGACCCACAGCAAATCAGTAGAAAGCGCTGTTGGCGTGTAAGTCAACCTCTCCAGAATCCCCACTCTTATCTAGTAAGCCAGTATGTCCCAAAGCATGGGAAACCTTCCATCTGATGGCTTTTAGGTGATATTCCAATAGTGAGCACTGGATAACATTAAATCACTTAGTGACTTTTTAAAACCTCATTTCCATTCGCTTTCAATGTGTTTATATCCAGAAGGAAGCCCGCAGGTGGTGCTGGGTGGTGGTTAACACCAAACACTTGCTGATTCTCATTGAATAAAAAAGGAACCACCAGGCAGGCACAGGCTCTGGAGAGAAATCGATAAGGAAACGATAACAATAATCTGTTAGAAAAAAATGGATGAAAGATATGATCAGGCGATTCACAGAAAAAGAAACACAAATGACTCTTCAATATGTGAGAAGATGTTCAGTCTCACCTCAAATAAAAGATACGCAATTAAAACAACACTCAGGAGACTGGCAGAAGATCCCAAGCTTGCTGGCATACTCTGCTGGCGAGGCAGTGCAGAAGCAGCCGCTGGTTTATTGCTGGTAGGAGTACGTATCTATTGTATACGGTCCTTTCGGATAGATCCCCCCAAACTGCCCTCCACATTACAAATGCCACCACCCTTTAACCTAGTAATCCCACTGCTAGGAATTTATTGCAGCTGTTCGTGTGCAAAGTAGCGCATGTAAGTATTGTAGCCTATTGGTATCAACAGACATTTAGAAACGGCCCAGGAGAACCAGGTGCTTACAGAGAACTGGCTGGGTAGGTTATGGTTCACCCATGCAATGGAGTGCCATGTGGCTGTGAAACAGAATGACCATACGCTCTAAACACAAATTTGGCTAGAAAAAAAACAAAAAAACCCTCCAGAAGAGTGTTCCAGAAGGGAAGTAGTATAGCATGCTACTATTTGCTTTTTTTAAAATAGGAGTGGAGTGAATAGCAATATACCTTCATGTTTGCTTCTGTTTACATAAAGACATTTTGAAAGGACACACAGGAAACTGATGACAGTGGCTATGACAGGATCGTGGGATGAAAAAGGGACATTTCCATTATATTCCTTTATACAATAATCGGGCGTGCGAAATCACCAGGGCTTGGGATGGGGATGTTACGAGTGCTCATGCAAAATTGACCTCAGCTGTTGGGGTGGCCCTTTCCTCCTCTGCCTGGTCAGGATGCGGATGGAGCAGAAGGGACAGCGTTCAGGGACTGCCGTGTGGAAGGGCCCTAAAAGGTTGTGTGGCCCGGAAGTGGCCCTGCACAGCTGGCAGGGGCCTCTGCCTCTGAACTACAAGCAAATTCTTCCCTGCAACAAGAGCACATTGTGTCCTGGCCCCGCTCTCCCACCCAGGCTACTTTAAATGCGGGTCCCGCTGCCAACAGCTACTTCTAGCGAGGGCAGGCCATCCTAGGGAGAGGAACGTGAGCAAAGAGCAAAAGGGAAGCATTGTTTCTGAGGGTTTGGAGCAGGCTCAGCGAATGGTGGGGTGGGACAGGCCTGGAGATGTGCTTTGCCTCACAAATATGTTGTACCGAGATGATGATGATGATGACGATGATGATGATGATGATGATGGTTATAGTCACCTAAAGTTTGTCTTCAAAGCTGAACGGAAGGGAGGGCCTGCAAAACTAACTGTCGAAGGGTTGGGATCCCATAGCCCTGTGGAATCTCATCTGAAGGAGGTGGGGGATGTTTGGGGAAGGAAGGTCCAGTCTGGAGGCTGCCAGGGCCCCGTGAGATTGGCGTGATTGTTAGTGAGGGGTGTGAGGCAGGAGAAAAAGCTTGTGGGTTGACAGTATCATGGGGAGAAAAGGCCCTTTTCTGAGGACATCAGAGTTCTCAGGGATGAACTAGTATCATATGATAAAAGGTCGCAAGGATAGTTCCAACCTAACACTAGTTAGAGCTTCTGATGCTGCAAGGACGCTGCCTTGTGCCATAGTGAGTGGGCCGTCCCCAGAAGCATTCAAGCAGAGCCTGGGTGATGATGATACAGCAATTCTAGCTTTGAGCTAGGAAGCAGGACTGGAGCAGAGCTTTGCAAACGCTCCTCTACATGCCAAGGTCAAGGGGACCGAGTAGTGAAGTTTTGAATCTGAAAAATGGAGTTGATGTTTACTTAAGGGATTATTCTTTGAGACTATGCCCTTTCTATATTTGGATGGTCTTGTGTCCTTTATAAAATTACCAGTTTGTGGAATGTAAAAGTCTGGATGTATGAGGATTCGCCAATGTCCAAATCTTTTCCATTGCTAAGATTCTGGGATTCTGTGAAAATGTGCTTCTGATTTGGTTGAAATGGGATAAGGGGAACGTGTGTAAAATCAAACCTAAAACTGACACATCAAGGAATGACTGTGTCAGCGTATTATTTGGAGATGTGGAGTTCATTACCAGAGGGAACAGCTAAAAAAAAGTTGACAGTGGATACCCCTGGAGAACTGGGCTGGAGGTGAGATTTCTCTTATGTATTGATTCTGTATTGTATGAATTTTAAAACTACATGTGTGTCTTACGTGGACTTGGCTGAAAATTTTTTAAATCTTTAAAAATAAAAGACAGATGATAATAGCTATCACTTACTGAATTCTGAGCTCAGAGCTTTTGTTTTATCATTGTATTTAATTAACCCCACTTCAGAGATGACGGAACAGGCTCAGAGAGTTGAAGTGACTTGCTTTGTTCTACGGAGAGGGTGGTTATCGGTTGTGTTGTTGTTGTTTTTGTTTTTAAATTTGAGAACCCAAGTCAGACTCATACACACAATGCATGCTCTGTTGTCCCCGGCCCAGGGTGAGACTTCTGTGTGGTTTGAGGGGAGGGAGAGGGTGGGGCGGTAGGTGATGCTACAGAAAGGACCAGAAGGTGCCTGGGACAGAGAGGATGGCAAAACAAGGGAGTTTGTGACTTGGTTTCTAGACTGCCCACGTGGAGACATTCTGCAGAGAAGCACAGAGGCCTGCTGAAAGAGAAACTAATGAACAACTGCGTCAGATACTGGTTTTTCCTCCTCTCACTTTGGCCTCGAGGGGCGGGAAGCAGACGACTGTTGTTGAAGAGTCTGCTCTGTGCCAGGCACTGTGCTAGGGGCCTTCTGTCGATATTGACCCATTGTCCTCACCATGTCCTCACCATGAAATATTAACTGGAGAGGCCACTTTGGAATGCCCACCGCAGGGTTTCTCAGCCTTGCAAGACTGACGTTTGGGGCCAGACAGTGCTGGTGTGGGGGGCTGGGCACTGTAGGATATTCAGGAGCACTAGAGGCCAGTGGCATCTCCCACCCTCTCATCTCAAGTTGTGACAACAAAAAAATGTTTCCAGAGGTTGCCGGATGTCTGCAGCGAGGGCAGGACCATCCCCAGTTGAGAATCACTGGCCTCGTGGGATTGGACATGTCAGATATATCGTCTTTGATCACCTTGCTAACTAGAGGTCATGGTATCCACTTTATAGATGAGGAATCAGAGGCTGAGAGAAGGCAGTGGGGCAGTGGAGGGGGATTCACCCAGGGCAGTTGAGCTGAGACTGAGACAAGCCTTTTCAATACTGAACTTAGAAAACCAACTGATGAAGGCCTGGGCCCGGGCTTGACTCCAGGTTGACCGGAGGCTGGCAGTAAAAGACAGACTGAACATTTTCTTTTTCGATGGCTGTGGACATCTTAGAGGAGGTGCTGGTGTTTCATTAAGTTTTTTAAAGCAGGCTGGGCAGCCCCAAATGCTAGTGAGGATGTGGGGCCGCGGGAACTCCCATTCACTGCTGGTGAGAATCCACAGTGGTACAGCCACCTGGAAGAGAGTTTTACGGTTTCTTACCAAACTACACATACTCTTACCATACAACCCAGCAACTGCACTCCTTGGTATTTCCCCAAAGGAGCTGAAAGCTTACATCCATGAAAACCTGCACACGGGTGTTTGTAACGGGTTTATTCATAACTGCCAGAGCTTAGAAGCAATCGAGCTGTCCTTGAGTAGGTGAATGGATAAATAAACCGTGGAATATTACTTAGTACTAAAAAAGAAATGAGCCAGCAAGCCCTGACAGGACATGGAGGAACCTGAGATGCATATTACTAAGTGAAAAAAGCCAGGAACATACTGTGTGATTCCAGCTGTAGGACATTCTGTAAAAGGCAAAACTATGGAGGCAGCAGACAGATCTGTGGTTTCCAGGGGTTGGGGGGGAGGAGGGGTGAACAGCTGGAGCAAAGAGGACCTTCAGGGTCGTGAAACTACTCTCTGTGATACTGTAATGATGGCAACATGCTATTTTACATGCGTCCAAACCCACAGAATGTACAACACCGAGAGTGAGCCCCAGATGTCAACTGTGGACTTTGGGCGATAATAAGGTACCCCTGTAGGTTGTAATAAATGTACCATTCCAGTGAAGAATGTTGATGGTGGACGCAGCTACAGCCAAGGCTAACCATGTGCAGGGCAGGGGTTATATGGGAAATCTCTGTACCTTCCTCTCAATTTTGCTGGGAACCTACAACTCCTCTTTAAAAATTGTCTTTAGGGGGAAAAATGTCAGCTGGTAGCATGATGCCTGAGAGTACCGGCTCTGGAGCCAGATGCCTTGATTTAAACCAGCTTGGAAACCCTGGCATGTTACCTACCATCTCCGAGCCTTAGTGTTCTTCTCTGTGAAATGGGGCTAATGATAACACCTCCTCATAGGGCTGTTGTGAGGGTTAAATGAAATAATGTGAGTAAAACAGTGCCTGGCAGGTAGACACTCAGCATCGAAAAATAGGAGCTGTTATTCTTACTTGCAAGCTTTTAAATCCATTCCACACACTCAGACCTGGAACGCGGGCCCCAGTGACGTACTTCGGGGCACCATCTCTGAAGTGGCTGACTCAGCTGCTTTGCAGTCGAGCCCTGGGGTTGCAATTTGGGTCGATTTTTCGCTGACCACTGAGCAATCATCTCCGGCCTGCAGGAGTAGCCGCATTTGGCTTGAGTGTCCCAAGGAGAAGCCATCCAAGCATTCGCCTTCCCCACCACCAATAGGAGTCTCAGGAGAATCATGGAAATATCTCTGCACATGGAAGAGATTATTAATTCATGTGGCCACAAATAGCTCGAACACTGTGTCCTCAGCGCGCTGAGCTCCCATCCCCTGAAATTTACTCAGGGTGCCAGCTCGGCAGCCAGAAAAGCCACAGGGCTGCCTAAGGACTCAGCGTGCCTAGCTAGGAGGCCTCTCAGGAATGGAGGGTGGTGGAATGACATTAAGTAGTTCGATTGTTTTTAACTTCACACTCGCCCTCCCTGAACCACAGCCTATTTCTGCCCTACCACAAACCTGCCAGATGGAATTGTTTGATGTCCCCCACCCCACGGATTCCCACCTCCAGGCCTTTGCTAGTTTTCCCACCTGGTATACCCTCTCTTCATCCCCAGGACCACTTCCTTCTTTCCACGTGGCTAAATGCCTCCATCCTTCAAACCTGGTCCCACCATCTCTGCCTCCCCCCATCAGGTCATACGTGGTTTAGAGCGGGTGGAATCTGGAATGGAGTTTGAGCCCCAGCTCTGCTAAGTATAAGCAAAGGGATTACTCTCTAAGAACCTCAGTTTCTGCCCCTGTAGAAGGGGAAGACTGATCGGTATCTTCCTCCTGGGATCACTTCAGATGTAAAGGAGAGAAGGCCTGCCAAGTGTTTGGCACTATGCTGAGCATGTAGTCAGGACTCACTAAATGTTAGCTCTAGGAGGGTGAGGCAGAAAGGGACCCCTTAGAGCTGGGGGCGGCAGAACATGTAAAGAGGCTTGAGGAAGTGCCAAATGGTCACACAGTCCGTGCCAGTTGGCTGGCCACACCTCCATGAATTTGGCGGGTAAGGAGACAACGCACCCACATGGCTTTAGATAGCAATAGCCACAGGATCAGCTCTGTGCCGGCACCCCCATCCCTACTCCCTCCTGGCGTCTCTTTTCTCAAAGCTCCTCCAAGGTAACAGGTTCAACTCTCACTAGTCTAAATAGGGTCATGTGTCCATCTATGAGCCAATCACAATGGCCAGACATAGCCAAAGGCTCTGATTGGCCAGGCTTGGAACACATGCCTGTCCCTGAACCAATAGAAATGGCCAGGGATGGAGCAAGGATCTGACTGGCCAGGCTTGAGACGTCCCTCCATCCCTTTATAAACCGCGCTGTGGCAGCATGGTCCAGATGATGTGGATGGAGCATTAAGCCAGAGCAGTTCTCCAAAGGAAAGTTGGACCGTAAGAAAAGACAGAAGCAGGGTGGATACAGACAGCGGGAATCCAGTAGACCCTGAAAACACATGGTTTATTTGAGCCTGTGTGGACTGAATCAGTGTTTGTAGTCTGGGATGCGTGAACCGAAGCAGGCGAAGGGAATCATAGAGGGAACAGCATTAGAAAAGGCCCAGAAGTGTACACTGGCATGTTCAGGAAACATAAAGGAGCTCAGGTAAGTGGGGCACAGGAAGCTGGACTGGGTAGGTGAGGTTGGAGAACTGAGCAGGGGCCAAGTGACCAGAGTCCTTGAATGTCAAATGGTTCAAAGAGGAAAGGAGCGTGGTCCAATTTGTGTTTTAGAACTTACTCATCCATCCAGCACACATTTGCTGAGCACCTAGTGTGTGAATAAACAAAAGTCCCTGGTTATGTACTAAAGAGTTTGGAGGCAGGAGGCCAGGTGGAGGCTGGCGCACCGGTCCAGGCAGGAAAGGAAAGACTTGGCTGAGGCACGGAGCACAGTCGCACTGCGCCACAGCTCTGCTCGAAGCCAAACCCGTGCTCCACAAAGCGAGTGCTTGAGGCAGATTTTCAGGCTTGCTTGGTGCCTCTTCGAGGCAGCCTGCTGGGAGAAGTTTTCTAGCTTCTGTTTGCACAGGCTGCCCCCAACAGAATTACTCCACCTAGATTTGAACCCTTGCTTTTCTATGCACTACTGGCTGTGTGACCTGCCTTGCCTCTCTGGGCCTCAGTCTCCTCCAATGAATGGCCTAATGACAGTTCCTACCTCGTGGGGCCATGGTAGCAAAGTGGGTCACCGCAGTGTTTGTCCCATAAGAAATGCTCAATAAATGGTGATGTCATTAACCATTATTCCGGTGACCACGATGATATGTGTTGGGTTAGTCAAAAAGTTCACTTGTTTTTTTTCCATAGGACGGCTCTAGGAGCGCTCAGTTGTCTTTAACTTCATTCAAAACAATTTTGTTAAAAGATTGTACTGTGACAGCTGTCATATCAGCGTGCATTTAAAAAAAACATCAAAATTGGTGAATATTTGTGTAACCATTTTTAATATTGAAGCTGGAAGGACATACACATTTTTGGCATCTTATGCTTTATTATCTCAAGAAAGGTAAAAATGCAGCTGAAACACACAAAAAAGATTTGTGCAGTGTGTGGAGAAGATGCTGTGACTGATGGAACACGTCAAAAGTGGCTTGCAAAGTTCCGTGCTGAGGATTTCTCGCTGGACGATGCTCCACAGTCGGGTAGACCAGTTGAGGGTTCATAGCAATCAAATCGAGATGTTAATTGAGAACAACCAACATTATACCATGCAGGAGATAGCCGACATACTCAAAATACCCATATCAATAAATTCATTGGTGAAAATGAAAAAGTGTCTTATTTTACAGCAAAAAAAACTAATCGGATTTTTTGGCCAACCCAATACTTTAGTGGAGAGGTAAACCACTTCGTGACTGTGTGACCTTGGGCAAATGACGTCACCTCTTTGTGCCTCAGATTTCTCATTTGACAAAATGGGGCTAAAATTAGTACCTGCTTACAGGGCTGCTGTAAATTAAATCACATGCAGTGCTCAAGAAGAGTTTGTGGCACATAATACAGTCTCAATGTGTGTCAAGTAAATAAATGTTATTATGAGGAATAGCAGCATTTTTTAATGAGTAGGGATGATAGTGATCATTAGGTGAAGCTATGACATAATCAGGGTTTATTAAATGGTGGCTGTTATCAGTATTATCATTTTCCCATCAGATACTTTGAGGAGAAATGACAGCATTTGGTTTGGGGACAAAAGGGATGGCGTTTCCTCCCACAAAGGCGTATGTCTTTTCCCCCAGAACACATGGGTATTCAATGTTGCTCCTGGGGTGGGGTGAGAAGACACTGTCTGTGGAAAATTTCCCCAACTCTCCTCCAGCGGGACAGAAGAACGAGGCTCGTTCCTCACCCTGTCCCATCTCTCCAGGTTAACCAGGGGGGTGTCCTGCTCTCCCTGACAGTTCTGTAGCTCCCCAAATACAACTGTAGCTGGCTTTTCTGTTGCCTGACCTGGGGACATCCTCTCTTTCTTGTGCTTGGAATAATTTGTGGCTCCACTTACAAGAGTAAAGCTCCTGTGATCGACACCCCACTCGGGCCCTAGAAGCAGCGATGCCTGAAAAGCAGTCTGAGAGGTCAGCTGAGGGCAGAGTCCAAAGTGATTTTAAGTGGCCCAGCTAAGTGCCAGTCCGAATGGAGAACCCTTTTAATTTATGACAGTCTTGGCCTCTGAAGAAAAAGACAACACTGCTTTGGGGCAGTTTGATTGCAAAGTAATAAATCCCTTTGTATAAAAAGTACAGCCCTAACCGGCTCACATTTCCAAAGGAAAATGTCTCTGCTGGTTGGGGCATTAGGGCTAGATGCATGTGCATGAACCTATAGGAGGAACTTCAGGGAGAATTGTATTTTACCATTGTTTTACATTTTTAACTTACAAGGACTTGATCCAAGACTGCCCAAGATCACAACTTCCAAAGCTGTGTGACCTTGAGCAAGTTACTCTACCTCTCTGTGCCTCGTCTGTCCAATGGAAAGCGTAATAGCACTAGTTTCTAGGGTTGCTGTAGGATTAAATGAACGATTAGATGTAAGGCAGTTAGGACAGGGCCTAGGATGGTGGATGCACTTGGGAAGGGTTAGTGACTATTGCCTTATACAGACTTTTGTTTGGGGGATTGTGGTGATTTTCTGCTTGGCACACAAGAAAGCCAGTCTAGAGAATGGCCTTGTTGTTTGCAACAGAAACCTATAATTGTCTGTTCCTCCTTGGTTTTCTAGCTGGGAGTCCAAAGCGGGCATTTCATCATGCCTTGATTTTTTTTTTTTTCTTTTTTAATCTAGCCATTCAGGACATGCTTCCAGTAAGGCCTTTTGGAATTCTTGAATTCCAGAGAGATTTTTCTGGCCACATCTGCTAACAGAGGAACTCTTCAAAACTGAGAGAAGCCTGCAAACCGGTGGTTAGAAAATTGACTCTTTCATTCATTCATCCTACAAGTATTTCTTGTGGGCTCACCATTTGCCAGGTCTCTCTGCCAGGTTCACGGTACAAAGTGAGAATGATGTTGTAAATCTGACTCTTTGCGGAACCGGGCCCTGATTTAAGAGCTGTACGTGTATCAGTTCATTTAACCACCGCCACAATCTGCGGGAGAGATGCTGATTTCATCCCTATTGAAGAGGGAATTGAGGCACAGAGATGTTCAATAACACCATGGGCACACAGCTGGTGGAGGAGAATCCAGGTAGCCAGACTCTGATGTCTGTCCTCCCTTCTCTTTCTCCCCAGCTTTTTAATTTGGAAAATATCAAACCTATAGAAAAGTTACCCATATGGTCCCATGAACATCACATACCCGTCACGTGGATTCACCAATTGTTAAAAGTTTGCCACATTTGCTTAACCACTGTCTGTCTCAATACGTTTCTGCTGAACTATTCACTTGCAGATATTCTTCACACGCCCCCTCCCAGATATTTCCATGTATGTTGTAATTCTTTATTGCTGCATAATAAATGACCCCCAAATTGTAAAGCAAAATTGAAAAGCAAGTATGTATTATGTCACGTTGCTGTGGATCAGGGATCTGGGTGCAGCTCAGCTGGATCCTCTGCTTCCAGGTCTGTCCCTAGGCTGCAATCTGGGGGTCAGTTGGGGCTACTTTCAGATTAGGCATCACGAAGCTCACTTGTGGCAGTTGGCAGGAGGCCTCAGCAGCTCTCTACGTGGGCCCCTTCCGAGGGCTGCCCATGACACGTCTAAGTGGATGGCTTCCGCTTAAGTGAATGATGAAATATTAAGAGAAAAGGAGGGGATAAGGTGCCAAGGTGGAAGTCCCAGCTTTTATAACCTAATCTCAGAAGTGACACATCTTCGCTTCTGCCGTATTTTGCTGGTCACACAAACCAGCCCTGGTACCATACGGGACAGGACTTCACAGGGGAGTGACATGGACCAGGAAGCAGAGGTCACTGGGACGTCTTGTCCGAGGCTAGCTCCTCCTAAGGTTTCCAGTTATGGGAGTCAACAAGTTTCCCTTGTTACTTAAACCAGTTTGAGCTGAATTTCCTGTCAGCTGCAATGGAAAGGGTCCTGATGAGTCATGTGTGCATCTTCCAGGGAAAGAGAAGGACTTACCATAAAGCCTTACCACAAAAACTAATTTGTTTGAAGTTCGCTATGAGAAAGCAGGGCTGATATTCTTAGAAATCAGAGTTCTTCACTTCCTGCCTGCTATTTGTAAGAGACGGAGCCGTGATGACTCCAGCCTTCCTACCTCCCAGAGCGGGTTTTCCCGTCCGCACAGAGTGCATCAGGCCCCAGTGGTTCACTTACTATTGCTGGGAGTAATACATTGTTCACTTATTACTATTGTTCACTCATTATCTTGGGCAAGTCCCTTCACCTCTGTTATGCCTCCGTTTCCTCACCTGTACAGTGGATGTATTTTCAAGACACAGAGTTTGAGGAGAGAGTAAAATAGGGTACTATATGTTAAGCATAGGGACAGTACTGGGTATAGCGTGGGCACTCAGTAAAACGTAGCCATTTACAATTATTATCAGATGAACGGTCCGTGTGCCCACTATTGTGCAAGGCTCTGTGCGAAGATACAGAGAAGTGGGGTGTGCGTGCCCTGATATCTCAGCAGTCTTCATGAAGGGGAAAAGGTTTGGTCTGGCCTTTCAAGGATTCACCGCAATTTAAAAACTTCACAGATGGAAGGCGTCCCAGACAGAACGGGCAGACACACAGATCAATACTAGGAACAGCTCACATTTGTTGAACACTCACTATGGATCAGGAGTGGTCGGAAGTGTGTGCCACCTGTCGTCTCTCGTGATATTCCCAGCAGCCCTTGAGGTGGGCATCATGATTAGCTGTTTTACAGATAAGGACGCGGAAGCATAGAGAGGTTCAGTCATTTGCCCAAGATCACCTTGGTCCTAAGTGGGGACCCAGAATTAGGTGCCCCCTGCAGTGTGTGGGTGTCATAGCCACTCTGGAAATACTATTACAGATAAAAAATAAATGCAACTAACAGCGACTATTGAGGTCACGCGGGAGGACGCACAAAATTCGAAGGATGGCAAGGACACAACAGGGAAGGCACAAAGATCGCCCATCTGGCCAGGGCTTCCTCAGGCCCAGCACTGTTGGCCTCGGTGCTTTGTTCTGTGAGGGTGGCCAGGCCCAAGCAAAGGACTCCGGGAGGGGAAAGTGACAGGGGGCTGAGGGAGGGGTGGACAGCTCCAGGCAGCTGGTGGCACTGGGGGCTGTGGCCAGCTGTCTCCCACTGACCAGGCCTGAGCACCCCCAGGCCTCTCCTGGGTGAAGCCCCAGCAGCTGCGGGAGGGGAACGAGCGACCTGCAGAACGAGCCGGTGACCCCGAGGTGAACGACGTGCCTGCCGGCTCCCCAGCCTCCTGACGTGCCATCTGTCTCACCACCTGGAAGTCTCATTTCTGATCGCTCCCTCGCTGTCACTGGGGAAACAGCTAGGAGATGGCGGGAGATGTGCAAGACACCCCGGCCCTCCAAAGCCCCAGGCCTACAGGCAGCCAAGGTGTGTTTGGCAGAGCAGGCTGCTCAGGGGCACCAGCACAGAGGCCAGCATGCTGAGTGGCACAGCGGGAAGGGCTGTGCCTTGGCATCCCCCAGACCTGGGTTCAAATCCTGGCTCTGTCCCTTCTTCGCTGTGTGGGCTGGGCAGTGAGACTCAGTTTCTAAATTCCTAAAATCTGGTGATAATACCTACACGCCAGGGCTGTGGTAAGAAGATAAATGCATTATAACGCACACAGTGCTGGGAACTTCAGTAAGCACTAGCAAGGTGGTTTAGCCCGGTGGTTAAGAGTGCAGACTGCCATCTACCAGCTGTGTGACCTGGAACAAGTGATTTTCCCCCTCCGTGCCTCAGTTTCCCCATCTGTGACATGAAGCTACTCATAGCCCCTACCTCAAAGCTTGTCGTAAGGATTAGCTGAAATATTATAAGCAACTCCTGAAGCTTCATAGTAAGTACAGTATAGATATTGGCCCTTAATGTTATAAAAGTGCTTATCGATCGTGAAGTGATTGTAACTAGCATTCTTATGATTTACATTTGTTCTAGAGCATTCCTCACCAAGGAGGGTGCAGTGGACAGTCTGAGGAAAGGCACCCTTTGATAACAGAAATACCCTTTGAGAGAAAAGATGGGAAATGGGGCCCACTGACACTTGACATTTCCTGTGTAGTTGAGAACCTGAGTTGGGTTTATCCACCTCCAAAATGGAACATCTCGAAGGCCTCCAACAACCAGCCTGAAGATGTGCTTACCCACGTGGTCAGGTGTGAATGGAATGACGTAACCAGGCTGTGGAGTGAGGCTCACTGGACTCCAGACACTTCTCTGACACTAGCTGTGTGACTCCAGGCGAGAGTAGGCCACTTGCCGGCCCCAGGCTAGATTCCCCCATCTAAAACTGGGACCAGCAGATACAACTCCCAGGGAGGATTCTGTGAGTCAACCTGGGTAGGGCAGCAGTCCCCAACCAACCAAGGGACATTTAACAGTGTCTGCAGACATGCCTGTTTGTCACAACGGAAGCGAGGAAGCTACAGGCACCTAGTGCGTAGAGGCCAGGGACGCTGCTCAACACCTGCAGTGCCCAGGACCGTCACCAACAACGGACAGTCCAGCCCCCAAAATCGGTAGTGACCTCCTCTACAAGGCCTTCGCACAGCGCAGTTAAGCAGTAAGGGCTCATGTTTGTTTAATGACTAAATGAACTTGCTCTCTCCAAGTCTCAGCCTCTCCTGGAGATAATACAGATACCTCACAGACCCGTCATGAGAGGCAAGGAGGAAAATCCACTAAAGTGCCCAGCTCACGGCATGGCCCTCCCCAGCCCCCCAAAACTGTTCTCAGCTGCTGAATGAATGTTGCAACCAGGGACCACAGAGAGTCCCACATCCGGGATTTGGGCAGGAAGGCTCACCCAGAGGCAGCAAAAGTGAGCAGAAGGAAGCTAGAATCACTTTGGCCCCTGCAGTGCCCCTCCTAGCTAACCTCTGGAGCTGTAAAAAGTTTAAGGGAAACTTAATCAACATGTTATTGCCTCATTTTTGTATAATTCACCAAAATACCTTTCAGTAATAGAGCCTCTTCGTGGTTTGAACCTCTTTGCACACATTTTATCTTTTTCTTACCTCTCTCTCTCCAACCCCTCCCCAGTCCTTTCTTTCTCATTAAAAAGGTGTCTCTCTCAAGCCCAGGAAGTTGGCTTGTGCTGAAAACAAACAGGGTGGAGGCTGAAAGCCCCCAGGTTAATGGGGTTAACCTGGGCCCTGAGCAGGTTTCTCTGGAGGGAAGCCTCCTCCCTGTCCCCTCTTCTCTGGCTGCCCCCCTGGGGAACCTCAGGAACAGCTGAGACAGGGAAGCACGTGTGTGTCAGGAAATGCTCACTCCAGCCCTGAGGACAGGGGTCAGGCCTGGAGACAGACAGGATGCCCAAAGGTCCCTCCCAGGGGTGGACATCTCTGATGCTATGGTGCATTTGGGAGGGCCGCACTAGCTTCGGGCCAGTGGCAGCCTGGTCTCCTCCTCTGGGCAGTGGGAGAGTGAGGGGGCTGTTCCGAGTGTGAGGTGAGGGGCCCATGAGGCGGGGCTCCTGCACTACATGGAGAGGCTGAGCATCTGCCAGCTGCTGATGTCACTGCATCTTCAGGGCACTTGCTGAACCTCACTCAGCATCTTCACCTCTGAGATGGGGGGAGATAGCATTTGTTGTTGGAGAGATTCCACAGGCTCTTTGCTGGGAAGCTCTGGGTAGGACCACACAGTTAGTGCTCAGAAAAAGGTTTGTTGTGTTAATGTCTGTCTCAGCCCATTCGGGCTGCTCTAACAAATTACCACGGCCTCGCTGGCTTTCATTTCTCATTTTTTTAGTATACGTTTCTTTCTCACAGTTCTGAAGGCTGAAAGTCCGTGATCAAGGTGCCAGCAGACTCAGTTTCTGTCGAGAGCCCTGTTCCTGGTTCATAGACGGCCATCTTCTCACTGTGACCTCACAGGGAAGGGGCAGGGGAGCTCTCCGGAGCCTCTTTCACAAGGACACCAATCCCACCGGTGTGCCTTTCCACCCTCATGCCCTGAGCACCTCCCAGAGGCCCCACCTCCCAACACCACCGCACTGGGGGTTAGACTCCAGCACAGGACCCTGGGGGGGACGCAACCCTGCAGACCATAGCATTTCGCACACCTTACCTACTTCGTGCCTAGTGTCTACTGAGAAACAGGCACAAAGTGATGGAGAGGAGCAAAAAAGATAAAGACACTGAATCCATTTCCCATCTCCTGGCAGTTCGTCTGGTTCTTTAAAAAGAACATGCCCCTGCAGGTAGCAGTAAGAAGGTCCCCCTTCATCTGGGTGGCCTTAGCCTCTGGGCTTAGTTTCCTCATCTGTAAAATGGGGATAATTGCAGAGTGTGCATCGTAGGGTTATTGTGGATCAAATGAGATCTTCTGTGTGAAGTGTCTAGAACAGTACCCGCCACTCCCTGCGTGCTGCGTGAGAGTTGGCCACATGGAGCCTGGGCAGCCGAGCTGGACTCTCTCTGTGTCTGATGGAGTTTTAGAAAACTCAAGCTTCCTGTTTTTCTCCAACTCCAAGACATCTCAGAGTGTTGAACACCCCGCCCACACACACCTCAGTGTTTCTGTTCTGTAAAAGGGGAATCATTCCGCCTGCCTCCTCCTGAGTTCCCAAAGATGCGCTGTGGGGCGTGTCCTCAGCGCCGGGAGCCTGCGGGTGTGCCCGCCGCCCCAAGTGCTGTTCCCACCACCCACATTCCGCGGTGCTCAGTGGGGACTCGGGACGCTCCGGTCAGCGGAGAGTTCTGCACTGGAGAGTTTTCATGGCTCCACTCCGGTCGTCGTTAGGGCTCTGATGATTTTGGACGGCTTCTGTCTGTCTCGGCAGCCTGCTGGGCCCTTCTGGGTGTGTTGCAGGAAGGCAGTGCATCCTTGCTCCTGTCTGTCTCCTCAGCTTTGTCAGCAAGCTCCTGATAGGGTGATGGTGTGTTTGGGTTTAGCTTTCCAGACCTTTGGCAGGCTTCACTGTGCTGCGGAGGATGGACCCGCCGGGACAATCCGATGAAGCCATCAGCCGGTGACAGTGGCTCTGGCAAGCTCTCGCAGTGCAGAAGGCTCTGGGCTGTCCCACTGCAGCCTGCAGCAGAGCAAGCCAGTTCTGAGAGCTGATCTGAATCTCAGGCCAGACCCTCAGCACTAAGGGTGTCAAGAATAAATGTTGACCTCAGAATCTGGGTCCCGTTTCCCAGAAGGAGTTCCAGGCTTCATGACCAGGCTCATCTTTCTCCAGTGCCTGCTTGTGTTTGACCTTCTTCCTCCTCTGGACCTCGCCCGTTGGGTCCCTGTAGGGCCATCAAACACCCTGCCAAGACAGGCCATCAGTGGCCAGGGCTGCCCCCTTCTTACTTCTAAGCTCAAAACCCTGGGCGGTCTTGCCCATGGAGACAGGGTGCGTGGCTTTGTGTTTTATTACTATTTATTGTTCTTGTTATTTTAACATTTATGGCGCACGTCTTAGCCGTGAACTCATTTCTGGAGCGTCACTGCGGTCAGAATCTCTCCAGGGTGCAGGGCCAGGGGTTACTTTGATTCATTTTTGGCTTCCGCCCTATTTACTTTATTAAAAATATCACTCCGCTTTCTTCTAAGGACTTCTCTGCATATGGCCCTGGGTCCACCCTAAGCCGCTAACACCATTGTTTGAACAGCAGCCTGGGCATGCTTGAGGCCAGGCAGGCCAGGAACCAGCAAACACTTCCTGTAAAGAGCTACATAGTAAATATTTTAGGCCTTACGCTCCGAGGGTCTCTTTTGCAACCACTCAGCTGCACGGCCATTGCATGAAAGCAGCCCTAGACAGCACGAGAATGAAACGTTATGAAAACAGACAGCCACTCAAATTTGGCCCACGGCCCACAGTTTGCTGACCCCTGATGTAGAAGATGGGGACTTTGTTCTAATAGGAATTCATCTTTAGTTCTGGTGTGGATCTACAGTGCAGGTCCTTCCTGCAGTTTCTACCTGCCTCTACCTCTTCATCTGACCCCCTCAAGCAGGAGTCAGCAGACCCCGGCCTGTGGGTCCTATCTGGCCAGCTGTCTGTTTTGTCAATAAAGTTTTATTGGAACACAGCCATACCCACTCACTTGTGGAAACAAGCCTGAGGCTGTTTCCCTCCTACATTGATGGAGTCAAAGAGTTGCAACAGAGGCCCCTTGGCCCCCAAATATTTACTCTCCCGCCCTTCACGGAAGACATTGGCCAACCTCTGCCCTGAAGAATTCAAAATGGCTGGGAAACTCTTTTTTTGTGCGCGTGCCCACAAGGAGCCTTCAAGCTAGCCCCTCCAAACCCGCCTCCTTAGCACTGGTTCTCTTTCTTATCTAGTCCTCAGATATTTTAGATGGTTTTTCCTGGACCCTTGTTTTTTTCCCAAATTTCTAGACCACTGCCTTTAAACGCGTTTTGACTATGACCATCAGGAAGAAACTTATCTATCACAGCCTCACAATGACACACCAAAAAAAAATGCATAGACACAGATGTGTCCGCACCACACATGTGCCACACAAAACACACGCGTGAATGAGAGTGTGAAGAAGCAGTGCTCACTCTTACTCTCTGTGACACACTCTCGTATTTTCTGTTAACATCAGTCAGGACAGGCTGGACTCTCCGTGGTGACAGACCCCCAAAGCGGAGTGACTTCAATGGACATGTATTTCTCGCTCCTGTTTCGTGTCCCTCCAGAGTTATCTGGAGGCTCTGAAGCCACAGAATATCTCACCTGCTGTCCAAGCATTGGTCTGGAGGGGTCACCTGTCATCTCCTTTAACATCTCTTTGGCCCAAGCAACTCACATGACCATAACTTTAAACAGGGTGAAGAAGGGCAGTCCTACTTTGCACCCAGAGGTGGACCTGAAGTGCACGCTGAACAGCATTCATGACTACCATGCTAGTTAGTTGTCCCGAGAGTCAGCAGATGTTCTGTGTCACGGGCCGTGCAGTCTGCCACAACTACTCAACTCCGCCATTACAGACGGGACAGCACGTAAACAAGTGGAAGTGTCCGTGTTCCAATAAAACTTTATTCAGAACAGGCAGTGGGCTGGGTTTAGTCCATGGCCTGGTCTACTTGATTGCATTTCATGAAGACCCTGGTCACAGCTCCCTGAATTGACTTCCTTAACCCACCCATGGGTGTGGCGCCATGGTTGGACAGACCCTGAATAACTACCCCGCATGTGGCGAGGCCTCATCTCTCTTGTGAGGTCTCTATCCATCCGCGGTTCCCAGCACAGGTGTGGTGCCGGGTAATACTGCTGTGAGCAGCAGTTGAAAATCGTCTGCGCTTTTTCTTCTGCTAATGGTTAGCCTGTCCAAGGTCCATGCACACACATGGCTGCGTCATTCTTAAAACTCCCACCCTGCGTTCAAGGCAATTGCCTATTCTGAACTTGTAGACATCAGAATAGCCCCACTCTCTGAGGATGCCGGTGTCTTTCATTCAGATTTGAGGTGCTGGCTCCATCAATGTGGTGTTGAAGTCCGTACTTATGGAAGCCCAGTTCATCGTGTATCTGCTTTATTATATACATTTGATATTTATTATGTCAGGTGATTGGTACGCATTATCTCATTTCATTTTCTCAGAAACTACAGGAGGTAGGTTCTCACTTTACTCCTACTGTGCCGATGAGGAAACTGTAGCTCCGAGTAATGTGCCCGAGGTCATAGGTCATGATGGACACAGCTGGGACTCAAGCAGGTCTCTCTGACTCCAGAGTGTGTTAATCACTAGGCCGCCATCAGTGCTGCCTCCTGAGACATGCCACCGACGTGGAGCAGGGTCTGTCGCCCTCCTAACACAAAGTTACATTTCTGTTGGCACTTGAGGGCCTATTTTTAAGGAGCTAAGGGGTCTGCTTGGAAATGTGCTATAATCTGCTTCATAAGGTGACACCCAAGACACAGGTGATCCAGCTTCTTTTGTGGAAAACATGAAGTTAATGGTGAAATTGGGGAGTTAGGGAGGGTTTACCACTTTAGAAGCCGTCCCGCTAAGTATGAGAGTAAGTCAGGCCAAACCTACCCTCACGGTCAAGACTTTCAGTAACAAAGTGACAGAAAACCCAGCTCAAACTGGCTTGGCAAGGAAAGGAATGGGTGGGCTCAAGGAACTGGCAGTCCGGGGTTGGGAGCTGCATTCAGGTACAGCTGGATCAGGGCACAGACAGTGCAGTCGACATTTCAGTTGTTCTCTGACCCTTGATTTTATCCTCCAGTTTTTCAGCTTCCCCTTCAGACCTCACGAGGGCGCTAGATGGCGGGGGCAGCTCCATCCCTACATTCTCTCGGGGACACCGTAGGCGCCCGGTAAATACTTATTGAATGAATGGACTGCTTGAGATTGGCTTAAACACCTGATGCTTTTGTTCAGGTGTTAAATTGATGCCCATTTTAAGATTTTTGTGCATGTGTCTGTGTAGAGCACGGAGGTTAAGAAAACCGCATTGGCTGCGACCCCTGTCTGTGCCACATACTCCCATGGGGCTTGGGCAAGGGTCTCCACCTCTGTTTGCTTCAGCTCTGCATCTGCGTCACGGGAGCTAAGAATAGCACCCACCTCGTAGAGCTGCCCGAAGTTCAAATGAGGTCATAGTAATATCTAACCATTTCCTGATGGCTCGCCAAGAGTCAAGCATGGTCCTAGAGGGTTTGCACATTTTAACTTATCGAATCCTCACAACTGACCGATCAAGTAGGTACTGTTGTCCTGTGCATGTGACATGTGAGGAAAGTGTGACACAGAGAAGCCAAGTGGCTCGTGCAAAGTGAGTGCTGGGTCAGCGTGTGTACCCAGCAGTCTGGTCCCAGAGCCCGTGGTTTTGTCTGCTCTGCACACAGCGTGCTTAACGCAGTGCCTGGCACGGAGCAAGCACTCAGTCACTGAAGTAGCTGTCGCTGCCTCCTTGTTGAAAGGGAATGAATGGTGGGCTATGGGGAGGCTGTGTGCCGAGGAAATGTGAAGGCCAGTCTCCCCGCCAGGCTGTCCCTCACCCCTACCCGCCACCACCTGGAGCTCTTCTTCCGAAGGGCAAGGAGCCCACAGGGTGGGGCCGAGTCTAGTCTGGGCCCCCGGATCCCTGTGAGGTCACTCACTCTGAAAGAGCCTTGTACCGGGTCAGCCCCGCCGGCAGGGAAACAAGGCATCCTGAGGCTTTAATGGTAGAGGTTGCAGCCCCAATTATTTTAAGATGCAAGACTTAAGAGGTTTCCCCAGGGGAATGAAAGTAAATCATTCTGCGTCTCAATGCGTGGAAAATGGGACTTCACCAAAATTTCCGTTTCTTCTGGTGTTGCACAACTCATGTAATTCAGTTTTCAAATATCATTCCACTCGAAGAGACCCAGTGTTTGAAGTCCTGGAACCCTACTTTAGAAAAATATTTTAACAGCATTATTTCTAATATTAAAACTGAGAAACAAGCAAAAGAGAGACAGTTGCGTATCATAAGAGCTAGTGTTTTTCCAGGACTTTGTGTGCCACCGTTCGGTGCTCTCCATGTACCATTTCATTCAATCTTCACGCCGACCCTCCAAGGCAGGCTCACTGTTTGTCCCAGGTGCCACCTGGGGAAACGGAGGTCACGGGCCTCAGTCACTCGCCAGGTTAACCCAGCTGGTAGGAAGGGCCCAGAAGCTGTGTCCGTAACTACCACAATATGTTACCCCAGTCATGACACCTAACCCTAAGTAACAGGATACCATCCTAAGTAGTGTTTGTGAAAATCTGGGGGAACGGTGGTTTTTGTGTTCTGTGGACAGGGCGGCATCAGCATAGAAAATTCAGTAGGAGCTAACCTGCATTAAAAATAAATGTACAAAGGAACTAGCGAGGTCAGGAGTAGGGGAGAGGTTTCAGAACTTTGGCCTGGAGCGGGGCTTGGGGGCTGTCCTGCTTGTCATCGGAGGATGTTTCTGGCACCCTGGCATGTCCTCTAGATGCTAGTAGCATTGAGCTCACCCCGCCCTCCCCCGCTGTAACCACCAAAAATGTCTCCAGACATTGCCAAGTATCCCTTCAGGGGTAAAATCATCCCGGTTGAGAGCTACTGGTATAGCTGCTGAGGTCATGGGGTGACATTTTTTTCTCCCCCTTTCTTTCCAAATTTCCTTTAATAGGCACGGATGCTATAAACAAACGCAGAGCCTCTTGTTGGGAATGATCATGCCACTCTCTTGTTCAGAACCTCCCAGTGAATTCCCAGTCCTCTGAGCCTTGCCACGGCCCACAGCGGCCCTGCGCAGTCTGGCCCCTCGCTACTTCTTGGACATGTTCCCCTACCCTTTGTGTCCTCGTCATCATATTCCAATTGCTCTATTATTCTTGCAGTTCTTTAGACCCGTCTGGCTCATTTCCGCCCCGGGGCCTTTGCGCATGCTGCTCTGTCTGGTTGTTCTTCCCTATCTCCTCACGTGTCTGTGCAAATGTCACCTCCTCCAACAGGCCTTCCCTGGTCACCCTGTCTAGAATACTTATGTGTCTCCCAGTTTACTGTCTGTCTCCCCCACTGGAATGCCAACTCCAGGAGGGCTGGGAGTTTGTTTTGTTTATTGTTCCATCCCCCAAACCCAGGACAATGCTTGGCATATGGTAAAAGGTCAGTAAATATTTGTGGAGGGAGGAAAGGAGAGAGAGGGGGAGGGAGCAAGGAAGGAGAACAATTAGGAAAAAAGCAAATCAGTACATTCAGGAGCTCACAGTGAAGGAGCAATGCTGACACCCACACACAGCTGTGTTTCTCTCTCAATTTCACCTCCTTTTGACTTGCGGTTTACTGACCGAGGGTTTGCTTGTGTAGCAAACAGGCCCTGGGCAGCTAGCTCCCTGCGAGGGAACACATTCACACGATTTTTGTGCTGCCTCGCTCCAGAAGTACCGTGCTGAGGCGTGACCTGTGTTAAATGAGCAATAACACGAACAGATGCTCCTTCCTCTGAGCTGGTAAGTGACTGAAAAAACTCATGTGTGTCCTGGTACCGTTCCTCAAACACCAGGACATACCCAGAGCCACCTCGTCCTCATGCTCCCGTTCTCAGCCTGGAACAGTTCCCATCAACCCCGAACTGGACCCCGTGGGCTCTGATGATGCTCAGTTCTCACGAGGCGTGCGTGAGGCCAAGGAGAGGCCTGTGTATGAGCCGAACATCTTTGGCAGAGGACTCATTCTCAGGGTTTCGTTTGTTTGCTTCGATTTGGGGGTGAGGAAGAAGCAACAACAGTGACTTGGGTTATTCTAAAGGTCAGACTGGAAGGTCAGTGCATGCTGGGGGCATTTTCTCAGCCTGGATTGATGTCCTGGTACTTGCTGGGTGAGTCGGGGGGAGGGATTCCTTTTCTTTTCTCTTTTTCCTCCTGATTTTGCTGTATTACTTTCTTCAGTGCTTGTTCATGCAGTCCTCATATACTTAATGAGCACCTACTATGTGCCAGCCAGGCCCCAGCCTGGCAGAGAATCTAAAAGAGGTTTAAGAACTACATTCAACAAACTACATCACCAGCAACATTTACATTCCTTTGAGTTCAAGTTTCTTGTGACTATTTGCTCCTTTATCTCTTTCCTTTTTTTATGAACGTGCTCATCACGATACTGCGGTGACCCCGAAATATATAAAGCAAAAGTGGGCGGTCCTCAAGTTTCCTCATCAGGACCTCACGTGATTGTTGGAGGTGGACTCATACCATTTTCTTTTTCCACAAATAGGATCAGACTGTGTACCCCATAACTTACTACTTTCCACTTCCGTGTTGTGGACATTTCACGTCAGCACATCGAGATTGATGTTGCTTCATTACTTTGTAGATACAGCAGAATCCTCATTTTCTTAATGTGTTGGTCACCCAGGACCGAGATCAGCAAACTTTGTCTGTAAAGGACCAGATAGTAAATGTTGATGGCTTCGCAGGCCATGCAGTCTCCATGGCAACTCCTCACCTCCATCGTCAGAGTGTGAAAGCAGCTATAGAAATAGATAAACCAAAGAGCGTGTCTGTGTTTTAATAAAACTCCATTTACACCCCAGGTAAGTGGACCGGATGCGATTTCTGGGCCGTAGTTTACCTGACCTTGTTAGTCTTCCACGTTTTCCCCATACTAATTTGTTCCTAAACAGATTAATTTAGATTCGGTTTTAATTGGTTTTGGGTTTGTGGTTTTTTTTTTTGGAGGGGAGGGGCGGGGAGAAGAAGGAATCATTAGTTGTTTTTTAAAATAATATATCGCACATGCTTAGCATCTTCTTTTTTCCCCTCAGTGATATCCATGCAGTTGCCTCCAAGACCACTGGTGCATGCACACGCACCCCTCCCTTCCACGGCTCCCACTGTGGCATCCAAAAGCATCAGAGAATGATGGTTCTCTCTTACCCTCTCCCTCCCCCACTGCCCATGTATTCAACCTGAACCCAGCCACCAACCAGGGCACCTCTTCTGTCTCTGAAAGCCTCAGAGCGTCCGTCCCATTGGGGTCAGCAGGAACTCCGACGCAGAGGGATGGTGCAGGGGCGGGCTGGAAACCGCCAGCCCTTTGTCTTTCTTTGCCTTCCGAAATCTCAAGAAGGGGTTGTGTGGAAAGAGCTGCAAGAAAACAGCTTTAAAAAGGGACCCCCCCTATGCCCCCCCCGCCAGCCGCACCTACCAGAATCAGGCCAGGTCAGGAACCTGTACTCAGGGCAGGGGTTGCAATGCA
Source organism: Macrotus californicus (assembly GCA_007922815.1). Classification (NCBI taxonomy): domain Eukaryota; kingdom Metazoa; phylum Chordata; class Mammalia; order Chiroptera; family Phyllostomidae; genus Macrotus; species Macrotus californicus. Next base: position 68,877 of record VMDR010000195.1, on the reverse strand, counting down.
CCCAAGTTTTGTTTTGATTTGCTTTGATTTTCTGTTGGTATTGTTCTGGGGAATAATACAGTACTGTTGACTTTGCCCGTTGAGCACTTACTGTGCACTTGGCCTATATTCGCTCATTTCATCCCATAGCAACCTGGAGGGTGGATACGATTATTGTCTCATTTTGCAGCTGCGGAGATGGAGGCTGAGACACTTTGCCCAAGGGACACACCTGGTCAGAGGAGTAGCTGAGATTGATCTCAGGACTCTCTGCTTCCAGAGAGTAATAGTAAAGGCAGCTAAGATTTACTGATGTATTTACTGAATGGCAGGTGCTATCTGGGGTGCTTTCTCTGCATTAATTTATTTAATCCTCCCCCAACCACCCTATGAACTCAGCATCTTTATGCTTCCCGGTGGAAACTGAGGCACAGCAAGGTTGAATGACTTGCCCAAGGTCACATGGGTGGGCTCCATGAGTCCACCTGTTCAGCCCTACCCTCCAGTGCGGGGATGGGCAAACCGTATCTCAGGAACCAAACACTTATTTTGTAAATAAAGTTTTATTGAGACAGGGAGATGCCCATCCATTCATATGGAGCTGCTTTAGAACTCCAGTAGGAGAGCTGAGCTGCCGCAACAGAGAGTGCGTTACCCACAAAGCCTAAAATGGTTACGGAAGTGCCGTGTGCCCTTTCCAGGCGGCGCTTGCCAACCCTGCCGTAGGGCCATCCCTAGTCACCATTCCACCATCGGAGCCGTGGGGCCCCCACCGCCAGCTGGATTTGTAGGTTTCAACAAGTGAGCATTTTGGCAGCCACTGGAAGGAAGCCAGCATCGTAGGAGGCGCCCTCAGAAAGCTGACCGCTCAGCTCCACCTTGTTTCTCAGAGGTTTGGCTGAAGACCCATCCAGTATCATGTGTGCAGGCACTTTCCTCAGCCCTGGGGGAAGGGAGAGGGATGTAAGGGAATCAAAGACTCCTTCCTCTCCGTTTATTTAATCCCAGACAAGCAAACACATCAACAAACCCATAAGCTGCTTTAGATTGTCGTAAGTGCTCTGGAGGAAATGAAACAGGGTGACTTCCTGGATATGGTGGTGGGGGGTTGGGGTGGGGGGTCTCTGTATACTCACTGGGCAGTTCTTAAAATGCTGATGTTCACGCCTCACCCCTAGAAATGTCTGAATCAGTTGATCCAAAGTGGGGACCGGGCACTGGTTTAAAAAACAGCAACCAATCAAAAACAGATTCAAATGTAAAAAAACAAACCAGGATGACGCGATGTGTAGCGAGGCCCTGAAGGTGCTCACAGGTGATAGTGCGTGGGCCGACAGCCCTTCAGAGGAGGCTGCGTGTGGACAGGAAGGGGGAGTACTTCAGGGGGGAGCAGCATGTGCAAAGGCGCAGTGGCGAGAGGGAATCCAATGCTGGGGCTTCAGAATGACCAGAATTGGGTCTACCAGGAGGCAGTGAGGACAGGCGAGGCCAAAGAGCTGCCAGGGCTTGGGTCTGAGAGTTCTCAAACCCGTGTCATTCGGAGTGCCGGCTGCTATGCATCCCTGGGTCCCGAAGCGAATGTGGTGGGCCACAGCCAGCACCGGGGGAAAATGCAAAGAGAGCAGAGTAGAAGGTGCTCATGTGCGTCGCACGTGAGTTCAATGTGGTTTTCCTGAAACTTTCATTTCAAGGGTTATAAAGGTGTGCACTGCACCGCATTGTAAAATGTGTTTCTCACTGTGAGTCTCAAAGGTCTTTGAAAGCCACTGTTTTTAACCCCTGTGCAAGTTTGGAGCTGAGCCCAAGAGTGATGGGGAGTCATTAAAGAGGTTTTCATGGGGGCATGACAAGGTCAGACTGATGTTTTAAAATCTCACTCCAGGTGTGTGGAGGCTGGGAAGTGCCCCAGGGGCTGCTGGAGCTGGTCGTCGGGGATTGAGGAGGGGCCGAGTGGCAGTGGCAGCCAGCACGCAGAGGGACTGCAGACAGCGTTGAAGGGACTGTAGCCACAAGATGTGCCCCGGAGTGCAGGGCCTGGGGGGCTGAAGGCTGAGTGTCGGGTTCTGCCTCCCACCCCTCCCTGGGAAGCCCGACTTGTCCCCTCTCCTGTGGCCCAGGTATTGCAGGCATGACAGGTATTGGGCTCTTCTCAGAGCACTTTCTCATTGCCAGACACCCCGCTAAACGCTTTCTAGTATTAACTCATTTAATGCTCTCATGGCGACCCCACTGGTACACGCCGTCATCATTCCCACTGTACAGATGAGGAAGCTGCGGCCCGGAGAGGCTAAGGTCATCAAGTGCATACCTGGGACTCCAGCCAGGCAGTGCGGCTCCAGGGTCTGTGTCTCGCAGCACCTGTTTGGTTACGTGGGAGCTGTTTCGCCCGAGTTTGAATTCGTGGGGTAACAGCCAAGGGCTGTCATGAGGATTCAGTGAGCAGTACATTCGGAGAGTGATGATACACTCGGGGCAGCGAGTGACTGGAGCTTAGTAAATGTTGGATTAGTTGTTGGTGCTACTACAGTTCGCTGACCGGGGTGGTGAACCTAGCTGGAGCTGCCTGGGTTCGAATCCCGCCTCTGCCACTTGCCCTCTGGGTTGCTGGCCTGCGTTATGAGTACTAACTCTCATGATTAGGCACTGTATGTCAAGTACTTGGCACTGAGCCTGGCCTCAGTTGGGAACCCTTTCTAAGTGTAGATGTTAGTCTCGTTCAAGGTCAAACAGTAATCAAGCGCCAGGACTGGGGTTTGGGCTCACAGCCAACTCACTCCTAAGCAACTAAAGCCCCATTTAAAAGGGGCCAAGACCCCACGTTTGGTTTCTCTTTTGGCCCTGCAGATCTTCCAGGCCTGGTGAGGCCCCAGAGCCCAGGTCCACCTGCAGCCTTGGGAGGGGACAGCCTCCAACCGCCCCACGGGGCCACTCCAGAGCCCAGGCCTGGACTCCCTGCCGCATAGCCCCTGAGTCTGACCTAGTGTGCCCGCTCCTCATCTTGTCTCTGGGAGCTGTTTCCCTTGGCACAGGATGGAGACAGGTGACCCCACCTGGCTGGTTCAGGCCCAGGCTCGCTCGGCCTCCCAGACACTTGTTCTTGGCCTCTTGACTTCCCAGGCTGGCACGGTCTGGCCCTCCTGGCTCCCATCGGCCCTGCCATTCTTTGCAAGTATGAGTGGCCCTTCCTAGAACATGTTTGTCCGGTCAAGATGGACGGACTCCCCAAGCCCTGCCCCGTCTGTTGACTTCTGCGGCACACTCTGGCTGCCTCTCTTGGATGTTTCTCTCATGCCTCATCTTCTCTTTTGGGGTGCCGAGTCAGCTGAGGAAGCAGGGGGACTGGCTGCGGTCACAGGATTGTGTCCGAAGAGAGAGCTGCTGGCTCTGTCGGCCAGCACTAGGCAGGCGAAAGGACTGTACCACCTGCTGAATGGTTGCAGAACTTCAAAACGCAGTGTACAGGCAAACTGTTCTCAGCAGCCAGGACACAGCCAAGTAGGCTCTTACAGACTCTTGCGTGCCATTCATTCATTCATTCGTGCATGCGTGCGTGCACACCTGCGTTTGTTCAACAAATATTTAGTTAGCACATACTCTCTCTCTGCCAGGCATTGTTCTAAGCCCTAGGGATGGGGTAGGAGCAGTCTTGATTCTTTATTATTCAACCATCCCCTTGATTGATTGAGTGCTTGATTGATTTTTATTTAATTTATTGGGATGACATTGGTTAATAAAATTATGTAGGTTTCAAGTGTACAATTCTATTATACATCGTCTGTATGTTGTATTGTGTGTTCACCACCCTAAGTCTTTTTCCTTCACCATTTATCCGCCCCACCCCCGCTTCCACCTCCCCCGCCACACCCTCCCGTCCCTCTGGTAGTCACCAAACCGTTGTCTGTGTCTACCAGTTCTTTTCTTAATCCCTTCACCTTTTTCACCCAGTGTCCCAAACCGCCCCCACCCCTGACAGCTGTCAGTCTGTTCTCTGCATCTGTGAGTCTGCTTCTATTTTGTTTGTTAGTTTATTTTGTTCATTAGATCCCACACACAAGTGAAATCACGTGGTACTTGTCTTTCCCTGACGGGCTTATTTCGCTCAGCATAGCACTGTCCAGGTCTGTCCACACTGTGACGCCCTCCCCCAGTCGGGACAACCAAAAGTGTCTCCAGATATTGCCAAGTGACCCCAGGAGGACAAAGTCACGCCCCACCGAGAACCTCTGGTCTGAGAGGTGTTTTGGTGCCAGCCACCTGCATAGCTCTGTGTCTTTGTGGTGCTTGTCTCATCGTTATGGTCCTCAGTTTCCTCTCTTGTAAAAGGGGGAAGACAATATTATTTACCTCTGGGTTATCTTGAGGATGAAATGAGCCAATACATGTAAAGCACCTGATGTCATGGTTGGCGCACAAGGAGGCCTTTCTTAACGTGAAGAGTTGGCGCAGATGTCCCTGTGTCTCGTCTGTCTTCAGCTAACAGGAACTGGTAGCTGGACTCCACCAGCAAGAGTGAATCCCGTGATCCGCAGTGACATCTACCAGGGTGCTGGTCCTGCGAGCCAGCAGTGCCATCTGTCTCGCCCACCCCCACCTGGATCCCCAGGAACGAGATCATTACCTGGCATGTAGAGGATGCTCTGCAGTGCTTGTGGAATGAATACGTGACTTTAATCCTTGTGACTATCTATAAAACTATATTTTTAGGTCTCCCTTAAGGTTTCTCTCATTTGTCTCATCTTCCTTTATCTTTATCTTTACTATTTTGGGGTTGTTTTTTTTACTTGTTTTTACTGTAACTTTTACCACCCAGAGTGACAGATCCCAGGGTCCTTCAGTTAGCTGAAGCGTCATCAGAAGAGCCAACCCAACTGGAGCCTCACACCTGGTTAGAAATCCCCTTGGCCTGTTTCAGCTCCAGGATGCACCCTTTTGGGGGTTGTTTGATTTTCCCCAGCCGGTTCTGGCTGGATTTTAAACCTTTCCAGGCCTGATCTTAGCAGAGGGGTAGGCTTAAGGCTACCGAGTTTAGGTTTCACTTAGAACTGGGAGCCCCTCCCCCTTTTGTGTACAAACAGCATTAAAATACAATGCATCGTTGAACGGAGGGAGGAGGGGGAATGCGGAGGGTCCCCCGTGTTCCCTGAAACATAACCCTACAACAGGAAGCGTGTCAGACCCTCGAGGTTAGGATGTTGTTACCACCTCCAAGCCAGTTTTACCAAACACGTCTTGTGTTCTTCCCTCAGCAGTGCTAAGAAAAAGAAGAAAAAGATCAGCTCAGTGGGGTTAGTTGACATGGTGAATTTACAGACACTAACTGCAGTTTTTCCTGAAGAATCAATTCCCAGGTTTTCGTGGTAAGCGTGATTGAAGTGCAGCTACTAAAGTATTTACTAAAACCCAGAGCGGGTGTGAACTGATACATTTCTCAAGTGGTTGCCTTTTGGAAAACTCCCCGTTCCTCTGCCGGCCTCTGATGCCGAAATTAAGAGTGTTCTCCTCGCCTAAGTGGGTGTCTTTAGAGGAGAGCTTCTGAATTGGGGTGGGGGGGCGGAATTCTATTCCCAGGAGACATCTGGCAAGGTCTGGAGACATTTTTCGGTTGTTACAAACGGGGAGAATGGTGCTACTATATGACCTCGTGGGAAGGCCACCAGAAATGTTGCCAAGCAGCCTACAGTTTGCAGGCCAGCCCTTCACTGCACAAAATCGTCCAGCCCGAAATGTCAAGAGTGCCCGGGCTGAGACATGAGTTAGAGAGAGGTTCATCGCATCATTGATTAAAATAGCAAAAAACAAAAAACGGAAGAAAACCTGTAAATAACCCGAATGTCCACAGTTGGAGAACAGCTGAATGAACCTCGGTGCACCATTTCCATGCAACACTCCGTGACTATTAAAAAGAATTAGGCGGCTCTACGTGGACTGATGCTGAGAATTGCCCACAGTGTATTTTTAAATGGGAATAAAAAACAACATAGTTTTTGCTTAAATAAATTAATATCTTTTTTGGTATTATTAAGGAATTTTTGTAGGCGTGATCATGGCATTATGGCTATGTTTTCAAAAGAAATCTTTAGTTTTTTTTGTTTGACTTTTTTTTAGAGATTCGTACTGAAATATTCAGAGATGAAGGCGTATACTGACTGGGACTTGCTTCCACGTTCCTCAAGGGGAGGAGATGGTGTGGAACAGGCCAGGACTGGCCATGAGTTCATAACGGCTGTTGGGGCTGAGTGATGGGCCTAGGGGGAGATTCATGGATGAGTCTGGGTAGGTGTGTGTATGTTCAGAATTCCCCGTAACATCCAGTTGCTACACAGATGAGCACAAACACACATATAGCACGTTGAGGAAAATCTGTCAGGTGATAGCTAAGCAGATACAGACAGACAGACAGACATAGATCTGACTGTGTGTAACAGAGAGCTGACCCCGGTGCCGTGGATGGTATAGAAGAAGAGTGTTTCTCTCTGATACAGAAATCCAAGGGGTCACAGCCACTCTGCTATCCGAGTGCTTCCCCCGACTGCTTCCCTCTTGTCACGTCATCCTGAAAATACTACTTTTGTCTCCGTGGTTCAAGATGGCTCTCCCATCTTTCTAGCCAGCAGGACTGGGGAAAAGCGGGGGGTTGCCCCACTCCCTTAAGGACATGTCTGCACGCTACATGCATCCCTTTCGATTCCATCCTGATCATAATTTAATCTCATGGCCACAACCTAACTGCAAGGAAAGCTGGGAAATTCATTCTTGGTGGCCACACGCCCTGCTACGAGTCAGCAATTTCTCTATTGGTAGAAGAAGGGGAGGCGAGGAGGCATACCGGAGACCACCTCACAAACTCCGCCACAGTGTGCCTCAGGCCGCACAGGCCAGCAGTGCTAGGGGGGCTCTATGTTCCTCTGTTCAACGCCTTGACCATGGGTGTATATTTATTTTTCTTTGGTAAAAAAGAATTAAATATTGCCCTGGCCAGGTGGCTCAGTTAGTTGGAGCATCATCCCATACACCAAAAGGTTGCAGGTTTGGTCCCTGGTCAGGGCACATGTCTTCGATCCCCAGTCAGGGCGCACATGGGAGGCAACTGATCAGTATTTCTCATGTCGATGTTTCACTCTCCTTTCCTCTCTCTCTAAAAATCAATAAACATGTCCTCGGGTGAGGATTAGATAGATAGATAGACAGACAGACAAGAATTAAATTTTGAAAGTGCTGTTGGTAAATGGTGCATGCCTTATTCTGTGTGCAAGGCTATGAGGTTATAGGCTTTTCCCTCAGCGTTCATTTAACTGCTGCGTATTGGCTGAGGGTTTTGTGTTGATTTCAGTTGCCACACTAGATGCCAAGAATGTGAGCCCCACCCCCACCCCTGACGGTGAATGTACAGCGTATCTCCAGATGGGGATCACCCTCGTGAAGACAAATACAGCAGGATCAGGGATGGAAAGCCGGGGGTGAGAGAGTCCAGGGGAGGTCGGAGAGATGGGAGAATGGGTTTGATAATATGATCAGGGAAGGCATTTCTGAGGAGGTGACGTTTGAGAAAATACCTAAATGGAGTGAGAGAGCAAGTCAGGGAAGGTCTGGGGAAGAAGAATTGTGGCCGAAGGAGCCGCACCTGCAACACCGTGAGACGATCTGAGTAATCGCCAAGAGGCGGTGTCCCTAAGGAGAGGGGACTGGGGCGTGCTCAGGGCCACGCCATGTGGGGCCTTGGGTGAGGTGCATCGTGGTGGCCAAAAGGTGTTTCTCCTAATTATGTGCGATTATTTTCAAAATGCGGGAGAATGTTCTGTTGGCCGGGCGTCACGCAGTGGAACGAGGTTTCCGTTTCAGCTCCGCCTGTCACTAGCTGTGGGACCTGAGGACATTTATTTCGCGTGCTGGCCTCTCCCTCGTGAGGGTGCAGAAGAGCGTTTACTCGGATCCGATTCTGTTCCAAGAACTACCCAAGTGGTAAGTTGTTTCAGCCTCACAACGGCCCTGCGAGGCGGGTGTCAATTTTTATCCCCATTGGAAACAGGAGAAAATTGAGGCAGGGAAGTCAAGCAAGATCCTGTACCACTAGCGAGTGGCAGAGCTGGGATTTGACCCAGGCCCCAGAGGGAGACGGCCTGTCACCCCACTCTTTCAGGCTCCGCTGGCTCCACCTGCCTCACAGGCTTGGCTGGGGGAGTAGTGTAGTGAAGGAAGGTGTGCGGCAGCAATCTGCAAGAATACAGCATTAATGCTCTTGTAATATTCTTCACTCTCTCCTTTAAATTTTCATAAAATTTATAAACCCCCAATGAAATAATTGATTCATCCCAGGAGTGATAAAACCATCAGATCAGAGGTTTATGGGAATTTCAACATGAGGGGAGGAGAGCACAGTCAGTAGAAGGGGGTCACCTGAACACGGGGTCCCTCCTGATGCAATGGGAAGGACTTTGAAGCATTGCTGCCCACCCTTCAATGAACCCAAATCTAATTTACCTTTCAACCAAATAAATGGGAAATAAGTTAACGCCACCCTGAGGATGCAAACAGAAAAATCCAGTGCATGAGATATTCCTCAAGATGACTAACCTTCTTTATTCCACATGTTAATAGTCTATATAAAAAAGGGGGGGGGGCTATTCTGGATTAAATAAATGTGAATAAGCAAATGTAACATGTGGACTCTGTTTAGATCCCGAATCTTACACACCACCCTTACATGGCCATGTGCGGACAGTTGAGGGGGTGATGGGGATTGATTAGGAACCGTGTGTTTCAGATGGCGCAGGAATTAATGTGAATTTTGTTAGGTGTGATAATAGAAGGTGTCCATATTTTTAATGCAATGTGGCAGAAAGAAGAGACTTTAAGTCTGAATTTGTTTTAGAAACCTCACCAAGGAGAAAAATAGACAAACCAAACAGCTTAGAAGAGACTTATATGGTAACATCTTGAAAATGGTTAAATCTGAGTGATAGGTGTTTGGTGATTCATTATACTATTCTGTCTGCTTTTGCATATGATGGAGATTTTTCATTAAAAAAAACATACAAAACTTCTAGCTCTCCATGAAGCATCTTACGGGAGAGAGAGAGAGAGAGAGAGAAACCTCACTATATGAAATTGCATAAAATTGAGGCAACCTCAAAACAGGAAGAAAAACATTTAAAAACTCATGAATCACTGCCTGTGCCTTTCAGTTTGAGGGTTACGATGTAATCAGAGGTCAGTCACCAGGGAAGATTACTTTTAAGACATCTGCTGCTGCGGGTGGCAGATGGCAGGAGTGGAGACCATTCAGAGTCAGGCTCCCTGGCTTTATGACGTCCCTCTCTGCTACTTAGAGTTGATTTCAGGCATGTGTCAGCCTTCCGGCCCTGGCTTTCCTCATCTGTAAAATGGGGCCTGAGCCCTGCAGCTCTCACAGGGGCTACTGGGAAGGTTAAGTGAGCTCAAATGGCACTGGCACTCAAAACAGTGCCCGGCTCCTAGACAGTGTCTACTGCCTGCAGAGTATTCTTATTTTCATTTGTGTAATGGTCGTTGCTTCCTGGGGACACAAGTAAGTGTTTGGGTAGAGGGAAGATATTCTAATGTTCAGTGTTTAGTGTTCGGTTTCTCTTACCCTGTTGCCGGTAGTTTTCTCCCATCCCTTCCCTGTCACTCAAAATGCCTTGCTCTGTAACCTCAGAATGAGTCTTTCCCTGGTTTAAGGTGGTTTCAATGGGGCCAGGTCATTACCGTCGGCTGTGGTTGGGTGAGCGAGAAGGAGAGGAACAGCGATGGGCAGTGATGCCTATGTGGTGTCTACTGAAGACAGGGACGGTGAGTAAAGTCAAAGCAAAATGCCTTTGCAGCGAAGGGAAGGCGGCCTCCAGCCTGCTGCTTACTCGCCTCTCTCTTGGGTGGGGGGGGCATGGTCCTGGGGCTCCCCGTGGCCCCCAGCACTTGACAGTCTCCAGCCATCGCTAGCAGGGACTCGCCTTCCCTTAGAGCAAGAGTCCTAGTTGTGGGCTTTTTTCCTTTTTTTACGGCTCTGCATGCGAAGTGCTCTATAAAGCTCTGCATTCCGCTCCGGGGCCCTGTTGGTCCCCGTCTGAAACCAGCGGTGTGTGTGGTCCCGTCCTGCTTGGTCACCACACATCGGGCATTTTCTGAAGGTTGCCTCTGGTGGGCCTAGTGAGCCCTGGAAAAACGCATTGTAAAACGCAGGCCTATGAATTCAGTCATGTTTTTTTAAAAAGCCGATCTCAAGACGTCTCATACTATGAGATGATTCCATTTCTGGGACATTCTCAAAATGCCATCTCAGAGCTGGGGAGCGGAGTAGTGATTGCCAGGGGTTAGGGATGCTGGGGGGCAGGGGGGAACGAGGCTGGGTGTGCCCATGAAGGGATAGCACAAGGGAGACCTTTGTGGCAATGGAATAGTCCTCTGTCTTGACTGCAGTGGCGGGTACACGAATCTGCACGTGTGATAAAATGACACCGAGCAACACACAGACGCACTTTGCACCAATGTCACTTTCCTGCCTTTGATAACGTGCTGTGGTCGTGTAAGACGTAATCTCTGGGGGGGGAAGTTGAGGGAAGGGTACCCAGGACCTCTGTGCTATTGCTTACAACTTCCTGTGAATCTTTCATGAAATGAAAATAAAAGTTTTTTTAAAAATCCCATGGACAGCAAAACTGGATTAGCCGAAACAAAGGGCCCTTGTTTTATAGGCTATCGTCAGGAATGAGGGACGCGTAATGAAACTCTCCCCTCCACCAGTTTTGTTATGCGCCAAGTTCATGATGGGACTTTGTCAAGCCCGAGCGGGAGAGCGTAGTCTGGAGCTAGGATTCTAGCCCCGGGCTGGTTCTCCATTCTGGCGGGACTCCTTAGAACATAAGGCTAAGCGGTGGTGCTGAGGAGTAGCCTGATGTGGAGGCATATTAAAATCATGGCTACGTCTTCCTAAGGGAGTTTTGGATAAAAGCTTTCAGATCAGGAATGGAAACAATGCAAGGGGGAGGGCGGGACATGGCCACTGGGAGTCTAAACGGGACCAGCCACTCTGACAATGCCCTTTACGATTTCAAATGGTGGACCCAGCAATTTTACTTCAGGGCATCGATCCTAGAGTGCTACGTGCGCAGGTGCGCCCTGCTGGGCCTGTCCCAGGCATGTGGCACTAGTTATCATAAGAATAAAACTTGAGAGACCTGAGGTCTGCCCCAAAGGACCTGTAGTGTAGACGTGCCTGGGAATACTATGCAGCAGTGAAAAAGGGAAAGCTCCATCTCTGGGGCAAGACATGAGAAGGAAATCAAGATATTTTATTAATAGGGTGAAAAAGGTCTTGGAACAGGATGTGCAGATCAATGACGTTGATTAAAACACATTGATAGAATACTGTACAGAAGGGGTGTGAGTGGGTGTGTGTGTGGTGGTGACCAGGGGAAGGTCTTCAGAGCTCTTTGTCCTACTCGTGATTGTGGACCCAGCTGGTGGGATACTGTGGCCAGAGGCAACTTTACTTTTACCTAATAAGAGTATATTTATTTACAAACGTTTTGAGATAGGGCCCGGGTGGCTCCATTTTTATCTTAAGAAAGGAAAGGTGACACAGTTATTTTCTCAGCTGGAGGAGACACGTCTTTGTGACTCGGCTGCCTATGTCCTGGTTCCCTGGGGTCACCCGCTAATGAGTGCCACCTAAGACTGGAGAGCAAGTCCCCCTATAGATAGAATGTTGGCTTCAGCAGAGCAGAAAGCTTGTCTGTTGATTTGACCCTATTCCCAGTGCCTGGAACAGTCCCTGGGCTTTCAAAAAAAGGTGAAATAATTTTGTCCAAAAAGATTTTCTTTTCTGGTATGCAATATGAATTGAATCAGTGATCCTAAATGATTGGCAGCCTGTCTCGATGAATGAATCAGTGAGTGAATTTAGCATCAACTGTGTCCCTCCTTCATCTGCCCTCTTCATAGTCATAGCCTTCAGAGAAGAGACTGAAAGTACCTTGTTCACCTGGGGAGATGATTCCCTATGTATCCCAGCCCAGCCCCCACAGCTCCTATTAGGCAACACCTTCCCTGTTATAAGGGAGACGGGGTGGGGGGGATGGAGATGTGGACAGGAGGAAAGGCTTCTGACCACGCCATTGTAGCATGTGGGGTCCTCTCTGTGGATATTTGCATCGGCCGCCGTAACAGCAGTGCCCGAATTTCCTACTTTGATTTCCACAATGAACTCCAAAGATGTAATGCACGTGTTATCAGAATGGGGATCACAGTCTTCTGAGACTGTGCTACTCAAAGATAGGCTGTGTCTCTAATTTGCTAGCAGCTCCTGATAGACACCTTCCAAGATCATGTCCAGTGACAGAGAGCATCTCATCTCTAGTTTATCCTGGGCCTCTCATTGGCCCCCATTGGTTCATGACCACCACCCCTGAGCCAATCACTGTAGACCAAGGGATGGGAGATGCTAATTGCCAGGCTCGGGGTCAGCCCCACCCAAGCCACAGGGACTGAGAGTAGGGGAGAGGCAGTTCCTCCAGAGAAGGAGAGGATGCTGTTGCACAAGACCCGCCAGGCAGGAACTCGCTGCTCCTGCCGTGCTCCTTCTTAGCTCCTTCTTCCCCATGTGGTGGCTCTGGGCGTTTTCGCTTTCTCTTCCTGCTCTCTTAGCTTGACCTCTGAGATTATTCTTCAATATATATGTGTATCAAATCATCTCATTGTGCACCTTAAGCTTATACAGTATGTCGAGTATGCTTCAATAAAGCTGGAAAAGTAGACCTATGGGGGAAAGCAGGACTGCCGAGGAATAACCACCAGGCAGAACCTAATGGCACAATAACCACAATTAACAAGCACCATGTGTCCTCTGGACAGGAGCTTCTGGGATGGCCTGGGGACAGTAGCATCCAACATCCAGGTACTTCCGACCACGCCCTCATACAGTGCTAACGCTGGGAAGAGAAAACCAGGGGATCTCACCCTCGTGCGTAGAGGGACCACGCAGGAATGTCAATGAGTGTCCTGTCTAGGATGGTGATGATGGCATTGACTAGCACATATATAGCAGGCACTTGGTTAATACTGGTTGAATAAATACATTTATTCATACAGCACATCCAGCCATTATACCAGACATATTTATTAAACAGCCCTCAAGGGCCGGGCCCTGCAGAAGATTTGGGGAATGTAATGGTGGACAAAACAGACACAATTCCTTTCATCAGGTGGCTTACAGTCTGGTTGGGAAGACAGATGGAAATTAAATAACTTACAGACACCTGTAAAAATGGCTATAGCGACTGCCTCGTGAAAGGGTGGGAGGTGGTCCCTACTCAGGGAGGGCCTGGGAAAATCATGCCAGAGCTGAGACTCCTAGTGGGCAAGCAGGAGGGAATGGTGTCCCAGGCAGAGGGAACAGCGTGTGCAAAGCCCAGTGTGCTGGACTGAGACATTGAGAGAAGGAAAGCCAGATCAAGGCTGTGTTCAGAAGTCTTGGCTTCATTCTAAGGACCATAGAACGCAATTGGAGGTTATAAGCAAGGATGAGGAGAGGGGGCAGGTTCATTTATGTTGTCAGAAGTCCCTTGAGCCACAGCAGGGAGAAAAAAACAGAGGGAGGCCACCTTCGCCCCATGAGATGGGTGCAGAGGTCACAGTGGCTGTCCAGGACACAGAGGGCGGTGGCATGGCCCTGAGTGATGGCCATGGAGGGGGAGAGCAGCCAGTGGGTTCCATGGATGTTTAGGGGGCAAACTTGATGACACCCAGTGATGGATTGGGTCTGAAGGTTGAAGGAGAGGGAGGAGGGGGGCGGTCCTGGAGTTTTGGTGTGAGCACCTCTCCCTCTGAGATGGGGGAAGCCAATTTGCACTTAGCAGATGTATTTAGAATTGAAATCAAATGGGGGTGGTGGAGGCGGCCAGAAATGTCCAGGTTTGGGCCACAGCTGCTGTCTATCCAGAAGCCTGTGATTGCTGTCGGCAGGTTTGGATTTCTAAGCCCTTGATAGATGTTAGGAGTTGGTCCTCCCTCTAGTCCCCTTGGCCGACTGGCCATCTGTCCTCTCCATCCAGCAGGCAGGGCCACTGTTCTCGGCCAAGGTAGCCAGAGCACTCAGGGGGGTGTGGAAAGGTGAGCTGCCCACCCGCCTGGGAGTCTCCATCTGCTTTTGATCCCTCCCAGCCTTTGAAGTCGCCCCCACCCCCCACCTTCCAGCTGTCATCTCTCAGGCTCCTCCAGCAGCCTCACACTCCCCCAGTGCTTCTCAGTCCCTGGGGACAGGGGTGGTGACAAGGGTAACAAATGGTGCAAGCCGCTGGCAGCAGCCGGCCAAGGAAAAGGCCAGAGGGCGGGGCTTGCAAATGCCTCTTTCTTCCTGCTCCTCTGGGCGGGGTTCTGAAGCAGCAGGGGTATGGGGTTGAGGGGGGGGGGGGCGTTGCAACCATGCAGCTCAGGGGAAGAAACTTTTTTTTGTAAATGAATCCCATGTCTTTGCTTCCTTTCTCTGCCTTCGTGAAAGAGAAGCTAAGTCTTTGTCTTCCCCCCAGATTCTGTTAGACTGTCTGATTTCTCTCCCTCTCCTGCAAAGAGGATAAGCCAGTCTCCTATTTCAGGTAATTGTGTGGAGGGGAGACCAGGGAGACGGGCAGGAAGCCTCCCCATAAATTGCATGAGAACTCAACTCTGTCCGTCAGGCCCCAGTAGGAACCAGTGGTTGTTGGACGATCTTCATGGCACTTCCCAGTGTCTGCCCAGAGTGTATGTGTCAAGCTTTTGTCTGTGCGAACACAGGTAATGTCAGCGGGCGGCTACCCTTTGTGGAGTACCCACTCACTCATGCCTTCTCTGACTTCCCTGCCAGGAAGGGCACAGGTATTTTCTCCATCCTCATGGCTGAGGCTCAGAGAAGTGAAATAACTTGCCCAAGGTCATACAGCTGGTAAGACAAGCTAGGATGTAAGCCCCTGTAGCAGATGACAGAGCTGGCGGGTACTCTGGCCAGACCCTGAGTTCAAATACTAACCAGCTTTACTGATAAGCCGTGGTTAAGAGCTCAGACCCCCGAGCCAGAGCGCCTGGTTGTGAATCCTGGTTCCAGCCCCCACCACCAGTCACTCTCTGAACCTCTCTGCTGGCTCCATAGGATAGAATGAGCCAATATATCCAAAGAGCCCTTGGCTCCAGACTAAGTGGTCTGTAAGTGTTAGTTATTTTTATTTCTATTATCTATAAAGTGAGCAGTTCAATCAGGGCCAGGTTAAGACCTGGAGAGACCTCAGAGGACCAGAGAGATCAGCCTCCCTCCTCCACTGTCCTGCATAATTCAATAATAAAATAATATGACCCAGAGAACACAAACGTAAAACTCACCCTGTGCTGAAATTTAAAAAGCGTCTTTTTAGATCTTCATGGCAGAGAGGGATCAGTTCACAAGACAGGGAAGATTTGCGTTTCCTTGGTGCTGATGCTTGGCTCAGACCTAAACCCGTGTTTAGTCGGCCTGTTGGGAAACAGAGGGTGGCTAACTGTATTTCCCAGGGTGGCTGAGAGAATTAAAGGAGGTAATGTAAAAGTAACGAAGAAAATTGCCCGGCAGGGAATAGGTGCCTGGGAAATGAGAGCAGTGATTGGACTTTCTGGAAGGGCTTTTCTCACTCTGTTCATATGGCTGTACTTTGGGTGTAAGGTTTGCTTCTACAAGGCAGCAGTGCCTCCAAAGCTACAGCAGGAAAGAACACTCGTCAGGCTCTTAAATTAAGATCCTGCTTATTTTGTGAGCAGAACATTTCATTTTTTTAAAAAATATATATTTTATTTCTTTATCTTTAGAGAGGGGGAAAGGAGGGACAAAGAGGGGGAGAGAAACATCAGTGTGTGGTTGCCTCTCTTGCGCCCCCTACTGGGGACCTGGCCAGCAACCCAGGCATGTGCCCTGGCTGGGAATTGAACTGGGGACGCTTTGGTTTACGGGTTGGCGCTCAGTCCACTGAGCTACACCAGACAAGGCTGTGAGCAGAATATTTCTATTGCTTCAGCTTTGTTGGTGATAGTTACTTATTTGCCTCTGAAGGAGGATGTTGTGATAGGTATGTTTGAATTTTAGATCTTGCATTGCCTACCAAAGATCTAGACTCAGGCAACTTCCTTTGGAGTCAACTACCATGCAAATTAATTTGGGGAAGGACAAACCTTTTTCCTTTTTTTTTTTTTT
>VMDR010000195.1:0-52597 GCA_007922815.1 Macrotus californicus | reverse complement strand
TCTTATAATAATCATGTAGTCAGTTTTTTAAAACCTAGTCTTGTAAACTTTGTCTTATAATTTATTATGTTTGCATTTTATATAATTATTATAATGTAATAGAAATGTGTATCCAATGCTTGCATTTAATAGTTATTGATAAATGAGTTTCAATTCATCATCTTATTTTTTTCTGCAATTTGTTTCATATCTTCTATGCTTTTTTTCCCCTCTACTTTCTTTTAGATTAATCAAGTATTTTTATTACTTCATTTTCTTCTCTATTAGCTTGTTAGTAGCCATGTTTTCATTATTCTCCTCTAAGTAGGTACCCTTAACATTATAGCATCCTGGGTAAATCTCGAAGTTCACTATAAGTTAGTACCTTTACAATATCCAGGAAAATGCAAGGTCCTGAGAACAAGTTAACTTCCTACTCACACGTTCACCTTTTATATTGTTCTCCATCCCTTGCTGACTTTTCAGACTTCCAGAGCATTCTTTTGTAGTGTAGGTCCACTGGTGGCAAGTAGTCTTAATGTTGGCTTGTTTCATGTTGAAGGATTTTCTTGCCGGCATAAAATTCTACGTTGGCAGATGAGAGTCCGTTATTTTTTTTATATCCATCATTTCTGCTGAGAAGCCTTATTACTCCTTCTCTAAAGTTGACTTGTCTTCTATTCCCCTTCTGGCCGCTTTTAAGGTTAACATATTCTCACACATATGCTGTTTGACTGTGATATGCAAGCTCAGGAGTGTTTTTCCCTGTGTTCATCCTGCTTTGGATTCACAGAACTTTTTTATTCCCTTAGCTTGATACCTTTCATTTCCAGTCTTGGAAATGTTTCTGTTAGTGTCTCGTTAAATATTGTTTCTGACTTGTTCTGCCTCTCCTCCCCTTCTGTGGCCTCTGTTACATGTCTGTTAGACCTTTTCTCCATGTCCTGTGTTGCTTTTATGCCTTTTTAAAAACCTATTTTCCAACCTTCTTCCCGAGATTTGTCTACTGACTTACTCTCCACGTCATTAATTTTTTCTTCTTCTACGTCCAATCTGCTCTATCGAGTTCTGAATTCAATGATTGTAGTTTCAGTTTTTGAGTTTCCAGTCGATTTTTTGAAGAGATTTTAGTTCTCTAGCTGCATTCTACACCTTAACTCCATGTTCACGATCGCAGTTGTTGGGGGTCCATGTTCGATCACCCCAGTACCTGAATCTTATACAGGTTTGGATTTTTGTCCAGGTTTTTGATTCCGTGGTCTTGTCTCCTTGCATGGTTGGTCATTTTTTATTAAACGCTAAGCACCGTGTAGAAAAAATTCTGGAGACTCTGGAAGATGACGTCTTCCCTAAGAGAAAAATGACTTTTCTTCTGGCAGGTGGCAAATTACTTTGATCCCGTACAGGATTAAGATGACTCAAGGCAGGATCTTATTTGCTTTGCCCTCACTCCAAGGGAGTAACCCTTCAGGGGTGTCGGTTAAAAGCCTGGTGTGTGTTAAACTATAATTGAAAAACAAAATTTTAAAAAATTGAAAAAAATAAAAGCTGGGTGTGTTTACCCGGGCCTCTCATCCTTGATGAGCCGTGAACTCTAAGATTTGTCTCAATAGGTCCTGGGATTGCCAAAAGCTCTGCTTCCTTTCTTGCCTTCTTAGCTCCCCCTTTCTGCTTGGCTTCTCCGCCTCTCACCCCACCCAGCTTAGGTATCAGCAAATGCCTCAAAGGTAGTAACTGTCAACAATGTTAAGCTCACTTCTCTATTGTTCCCATATCTCTAGGATCTTTGCTAGCTGCCTTCTTGAGTAGCCCTGAACTCCAATTTGTGTGCCACCCCCCACTCCCCAGCCCAGTGAGACTAGAAAACTCTAAGCCCTTAATTTTTTCCTCTGTGTTTATAAATTGGCAAATGTCTTGCAAGGAAAAGTGGCAGAGGTCAGGCTTAACTCCGTCCATTTCTCATCTCTCTGGGATCTTGGGCCTTCAAATCCTGCCCTGGTCGCCCTCCAGCGCCTTAAAACAATGTTTTCTAGCTTTTATTTTTGATTGTGTAACGAGATGGAACCCAAAATGCAAACTATGCCAGCATGTCTGGCGGGTAGACTCAATTAGACAGCTTAATACACTTTAGGAAAATTGACTCATTTCCCTTTTCTCCAATATTGGAGGAAAATGCAACTTGAAATCACACTAAGTGGAAGACTTCAGATGAATTAAAGACTGAAATATGAAAGGCAAAATTCCAAGTCAATAGTTCAAAATATAGACAAACTTTAATATCCCAGGGTTAGGGAAAGAATTTTTACATTTAGAAAAAAAAATAAATTATTGGACAAATATATTAAAAAAATTTATTCTATAAGACACCATAAATAAAGAAAACAGAAAATGAAAGATTAAGAAAAATTTACAGCATCTAAAACCAGCAGTGAGCCAATACCTAGATTCTACAAGGCAACTCTAACAAACCAACAAGAAAAAAAGAAAAGAAAAAGGGAAGAAAATCCAACAGAAAAATGGACAAGGATAAAAGATATAAATAGTTCTCAGAAACTCATATGCCCCATAATTATGTGACTATATGTTTAAACTCACTAGTCATCACGGAAATGCAAATTAAAACAACTATGAGATATCATTTTCCACCCATCAGCTTGGCAAAAAGTAGGAAAGTGGGAGATGCCAAGTGTTAGCAAGAATTTGTGACAGCAGAATGCTTATGTACTTCTGCTGGGAATCTAGAGTGGCACAGGAAATAGGAGGAACAGTCTGCTAACATGCACATAAATATGTTTTCTGTATTTTTAAATATTCCATCTCTTTCCGTGCAGATGTTCCTTGCAATATTGTTTATGATGGCTGAGAGGGGGAGACTTCCTACGTGTTCATCCCCAGGGCACTGCACAAATACAACAGAGTGGAGCACAGCATGGAATTCTAGCCACCCAGCAATATGCATACATTTTAAAATCATAGTGCAGACCTGGGTGGGGGGAGTCTCATAAACAATGAGACCTCATAGACAACATTATTCATGTAAATTAAAATGCATCACACATAAAACAGGGTGACATCGTTTCCAGGAGACGTATTTCATACATTAGCATCATTGTCTAGGGCAGGGTGGAAAAATGAGGGTAGACAGGAATTTTTTAAAAAGCTTGTGGAAAGAAGCTAATCACTCCATTATAGATTTCCCCCCTCCCACCCCCCCAACAGATGCCAGCCAGATGACAGAGTGCATGAAGTTCTGGGCAGGTGCTGTGGGGTGGGAGGGGGGGGGGATACAGACCATTTCCACATTGCTTGGTTGGCAAGAATAGTAGGCGAAGGGTGAATGCCCCAAAAGCTTCAGGAGTAGTGCCCTGTCCCAGAGCTAAGCCTCACAAACACATTCCTGCTCTGC
This sequence comes from Macrotus californicus, assembly GCA_007922815.1. Taxonomy (NCBI): domain Eukaryota; kingdom Metazoa; phylum Chordata; class Mammalia; order Chiroptera; family Phyllostomidae; genus Macrotus; species Macrotus californicus. The sequence goes on along the minus strand of VMDR010000195.1, from coordinate 49,212 downwards.
TGTAATGTCAACAAATGCTGTTTGGATGTGGTAAGAGCTCTTGAGGATGACAGGACACTCAGTAAAATAAATAAGCTATGTGACTGAGGCCAGAAGTCACATGGCTATTTCTTTCCTCATCAGGCTTTTCCAAAAACGATACAAGAGCATGGATCTGAAATGCAAAGGCCTAGAGAGACCAGGAGGAAATGTCAAGGGAAAAGGAGGGTCAAATGTAAGACACTAGGGAGGGGTGGGGACTGTGGCAAACTGGAGCCCGTATGCCTTGACTAAGTTGGTCTGCCACTACTTAGCTCCAGGTGAGCGTTGCCATGCAGAAACGTGGCATTATTCTTTCATTTTCAAGAGAAGCTGACATTCTAGGTTTTTGTGTGAAATCGCTTTATTTTAAAACATTGGCAATGGCTTTAAATATTTTTCCACCCTGAGGATGCAGAACGGTAGTTCATTTTGCTGCCTCTAATACCCAGACTCACCTGGACATTTAGAGACCAGTGCTATTTTTAACATCACCGTTTATTTTTTAACCTTGAATTATTTGCATACACCTAAAAGGATGAAGGGAATGAGTGTGGATAATGTGCAAATTTCTGGCACCTACAGTCAGTAGGGTCAGTGTCTGCCATTTGCCGCACTCCATACAATATGTTTGAGGTATTAAAAGAGCGAGACTCCTAGGCCTCTCTCCTGGAGTGTCTGTGGCTTTTGGGGAACAAGAAGGCAGGCAGCCTGGGCCGGGAAGTTCAGTTGGTGGGATTATCATCCCACACATCGAAGGGTTGAGGCTTTGGTCCCCAGTCAGGGCACAGACCTAGGTTGAGGGTTCCGTCCCTGGTTGGGGTGCATCCAGGAGACAACCAATGGCTGTTTCTCTCTCACATCCATGTCTGTCTGTCTGTCTGTCTCTCTCTCCCCCTTCCCGTTTAAAATCAATAAACATATCCACAGATTAGGATTAAAAAAACATAAAAAGAAAATGGTCACACAGCATGCATGTATACCTGGGGAGATTTAGACACTAAATGCTTGTCAGCTGATATATAAAAGCAGTAGAAGCTGATTTGTGCGGAATTCTCTTATCGGATTAAAAAGCATATATGAAGCACTTCCTATGTGTAAGTCCTGGAATGAGTGACTTCTTTCTTTTTTAAAAATTAAGTGTTTCAGGCGCACAGAGATGTGTGGGAACCACACAACAGCAGTATACCCATCACCGCGTTGGGAAACAAAAGCCGGGCTTGTCAAATACTTTCTGCCAGATATTAAATCTTTCCAGCCTTGTGGGTCTCTGTCGCAATCACTCCGCAATTGCGGCGTGGAAGTGGTCAAGGACCATTCAGTGCACCCATGAACAGAGCTCATCCCCAAAAGACATCACTTAACGGACACCGAAATTGGAATTTTACAAACTTTTCACATGGCGTGAAATGTTATTCTTTTGATTTTTTTTTCAACCATGTAGAAATGGAAAAGCCATTCTTGACTCATGGGCCACACAAAAACAGATGGCAGGCTGGCTTTGGATGCGCCATGGTCAGTGACAGCCCCTGAACTAAAATGTTACGTGCACAGTTGAAATCCCCAGGGTGCCACTTCCTGAATCGCATCCTATTTCTATTCCCAGAGTTAACCATTGCCCTGAAATTGGTGTTTTTCGTTCCTGTACATACTGTTACACTTTTATGGCACGTGTCCGTGTCCCTGAATAGTGTAGAATACTGGTTTGTGTATTTTTGCACTTCACAGAAGTGATATCATCCCTTGGTGCCCTTTTGCCTCTTGGCTCAGGACTTTGCTGGCAGTCTGCTGTGCTTGTGTGGAGGCTGATGCCGTCTTTCTCGGGGCTTTATTGTATTCCACTGTGTGAGCATACTGCCTAGTTATTCATTCCTGTGGTAGTGACCGGGCACGTAGGTTGCTACCTACTAAGTCCTTTGTTTACACGTATCATCTCTTCCCACCTCACCGTGACCTTGTCAGAGAGGTGCTCTGATAATCCCCACTGCCCAGAGGAGGACACTTTGGACTTGGAGCAGTTTGGTAACTTGCTCGAGGTACCAAGTAGTGACCCTGGGATTTGAACCCACAACCTCTTCACAATGAAATCTGAGTTCAAAACCACTTTGCCCTCAGTCAGTGCGTTGTGCTTATGAACACAAGGAGAGCGGATCCCGACCTTGGAGACTGAAGTGCAGTCCAGGAACTCAGCCTCTCTCTGAGGACAGCTCGAACCCGTGTCACGTGTTGCTGGTGGTCGTTCAGTCCCTTGCAAACTGCCGTGCACGACGCTTGTGTGCATTTGCCAGAAACCCCGTTTCCTAACCGCGGTGGGTAGGAGTTGGGGAGGAATGAGTATTGATGTAGGGCAAGAGTGGGAAAAGTTTCCAATAAAAACATGACAATGACCCGGGAGAACTGTCCCTATCCTTCCCCGCCCCCGTAACATTTTATTGAAATCATGAGTAATTCAGGAGCTCGTGTATTCTTCCTTGGGAGGGGCCACAGTGATGGGCTGTGAGTTCTGCTGCCTCGAGGGATGTGATATCAGTGATAACCTGTTGAGCCTTTCTCTGTCTGAACAAGTCACACCATGTCCCCTTTTCCCTCTTAACTGCAGCCAACGCCGACTTTTCCCCAAGCCTCTGGCTTTTGGGAATCTCAGTTCAAACACTCTCCCCTACCTGTTTCTCCCTTCCTCTCCTAGGAAGTCTCCCTGGCCCACTCCAGCTCACTCAGAATATGTTTAAAAGAAACCAAAATATATTTTTTCTAATGGCAAAATACAGTAGGAAGGAGGGGAAAGTTTTAATCAAGTGGGCCTATTCTCCAGAGGGGAGCGAGTTCTTCATTTCAATTCATGAAAAGTTCAGTGAATTTTGATTATGTAGAATTTATAAGACGGCTGGGTTTAGGTAATCAGCTTTCATATTTATACTCTTAGGGAAAGAAGTAGGCATCATTAGGAAGCATGCATAATTAATGAAGAAATTCTGTTTTCCTTGTTTTCTTGCAGGTACAAGGAAATGCTAGAACTAGTGATCTCACCCAGCCTCACTGTAAACAGCACCTGCCTGGGTAAACTGAAGCGTGCTGCTGACGCCGATGTCCGGACTCTGAGTGACGTAGAAGGTAGGTCTGGCGTGAGTTATGGTGGACCGGAGGCGGTCCCTGCGTACCCCACGGAACCTAGTAAGGGGCTAACAAGATCCTCAGACACCCATCCTTTCCAAAGTACCACTTGTCATGATAATGATTTCTATCTCGGCCATTCGGATGGCTGCCCCTGGACCAGAACTTCAACATATGTTGCTGACCATTTTGTCTAGTCCTCTGAGGTGAAAATGCCCTCGTGCGTGTTCTGAACTTCCTGTCTTGGTGTCCAGTTCCAGGAAATGCTGACACCTCCACAGATGATAGCCAGTTTCGGGTGTGCCCTGGGTCTCTGCTCTGTCCCTCAGCGCGCTCTCGCCATCTCGGCATCCAAGCAGGCGTCTCGTTTGAAGGGGGTTGATGTTGGGACGAGAACTCGTCTGCCTTTTGCTTTCAGGTTGGGTTGAAGTCAAGGAAGCAGAGGAGAGTTAAGCTGGTTTTTGAAATGATTGGCAAATGATGCAGCTGGACTAGTTTTCACCAGAACAATTCCAGCCATTGTTTGCTTGTTTGGGATCTGTCAGCCTTCCTGGTAGAGCTGGGGTTAACAAAAAGGCATTAAGCTATTCTATTTAACCGCTGGGCTTAACCCTTTACAGGGCCTGCTCTGGGATTTGCAGCTGGTATCCTGGGCCCCCCGGCTGTCTCTCCTTCCCTATCTGTGTTTGATGCCAGCTCCTGGGGCACAAATGCTATGTAGAACCAAAAAAGACGTGTGTCTCATGGAAAGCCAAAGAGATGTGTGTCTAGTCGAGTATAACATCACAAGCAATTTGCTGTTAAACAACTCCAGGCTTCTGGAAGTAATTATTGATGTCCCCAAGACAGTGACATTTCCTTTACATGCTGGTAATAAAGCTGGAACAGCCCTGCTCAAAGTGCCACCCGGAGGGGCCGGGCTCCCATGTCCAAACCGCATGGCAGAGAACACACCCTCCTTCTTCCTGGCACGTCGGAGCGTGCGTGTAAACCGCCCTGGGCTCTCTGAGAATCTGCGAAGCTGTAGTGAGCCCTGTCCAAAGGCAGGCATCCCTTTTCTGCCTGGAGAGGCACAGGTCACCTTAAGACCAACTTCATGTCAGAGCCGGCAGAGCTAGGAACAGGCAGAGGCCGCCGAGGAAGGAGGACCCCATTCCGAGTCCCAGCCCCACCGCCCAGCAGCCCAGCGATCTTGGGCGAGCTGTTGAACCTTTCTGTGCCTCAATTTTGTCACCTGTCATATGGAGGCACGGTCACCGCCCACTTCACAGGGTGCTTACCACGAGAATTACAGGAGGTGATGTTCTGCAAAGTGCCCGGCACACCTCGGGGGCATGGCGCAAGAGTTGAATTTGTAACCCCATGTCATTGTCCTCTGAATCAAATGACCACGGTGCGTTCAAAGCCATGGTTGGAAACTGGCAGCTCACAGCCAAGTCTGACCCACAGGTTTGGCTTCGTTTGGATTATACTATTTTTTTTACGTTGATCTGAGAGAGAGACAGACAGACAGACAGACATCAATCTGTTGTTCCACGTATCGATGCATTCATTGCTTGATTCTTGTATGTGCCCTGACCAGGGCTCAAACCTGCAACCTTGGCATTTTAGGGTGATGCTCTCACCAACTGAGCTACCCAGCCAGGGCTGGATTACACTGTGTTTTAAATAAAAGTTGTAAAAATTGGGACAATTCGGATAAAAATCTGGATGTCAAGTTTCTTTTGAAATGCTGATTGCTTTAGAAACAGTGGGCGCATGTTCCCACCTGGCTGCCACTAGTGGGAGCCTGGGGGTAGCTGTCCCTTCGGTGGGCCCCTGCCTTGTGTCTTTAAGTTTCGTGGGCACATGCTCTGTGCCAGGCACTGTTCAGAGCAATGCAAACCTAGTTAATTCTGCTCCTCGTCCATCACCATGGGGGCAAGCACTTGGCCATGTGCAGATATTGACGTCTGTGAGCTTGTGCAGTCCCCAGAACTCTGAGACGTGGGCACAGGTATTGACCTCCTTTTCCACACGAGGAAGTGGCAGCACAGAGCAGTTACGCAGCTGGATCAAGATGGCGCAGCTAAGTGACAGCCAAAACTGAGCGTCGGGCGTCTGACTCCCACGTCTGTTCTGCCAATACCCTGTGCTGTTTCTCGTATAGTTCCTGCACTCCTGTTGGGCTGTGAGCCCACTTTCAGGTGTGGAAGATGAGGTATGGGGGAGCTAGGTAACCAGCCTGAAGTCGCACAACCTCTTGGCAGGGTCAGGAATCAAACCCCGGCACTCTGGTTCCAAAGCCCCCCAAACATCCCCCTTCTAAACTCAGTCATGGATTTCCATCAAGCTCCAGAGAGTCCCCAGATCCCGATGTCCTTTCCCCACAGTAGTGGCCCCACAAACACTGTCTCTCTCCTCATTGTGACTTGAGCTGCCCATGCCCTTTCCACCACCCTGGAGCAAGCTGTCTGCCAAGGCTGAGGCCGTGGGGGTGGAAGCAATGGGGCAGAGAGAAGTGGTTCCCAAATTTTAAGCAGGGCAGGGCCCAGGGGTCAGGTTACACACACACACACACACACACACACACACACACACACACACACGTCTTTCTCTTGACATGGGCGTGAACTCTAGGGATCTGTAGGGGACATTCCACCCTAGCTGCAGCCTCAGGTGCAGCCAGACCAGCTGCTCTTCCTGCCTGACCTCCTTGCCTCCCTCCTCCTGGGCCCTCCCACCTGTCACAGCAGCATTATTGAGGGACTCAGCTCCCAGGGCCCAGCTTCAAGGAACACCCCGGGGAGGCATGAGCCACATGGCCTAGGCTCAGGGGGACTCTGCAGGGAACAGGGAGCTAAGAAGCTCCCCAGTGGCTCCTAGTGCACCCAGCTTCACCTCCTACCAGTCGTGGGTCCCTGGGCTAGTGGCCTAACCTCTTTGGGGTTTACTTGCCTTGTCTGTTAAATAGGAATCATTATTTCACCGACCTCACAGAGTTGATGTGAGGATGCAATGAATAAAACATAGAGAAGACTTAGTGTTTAAAAAATTATACAAGTCCTGACTAGCGTGGCTCAGTTGGTTGGAGCATCATCCCACAAACCAAAAGGTCTCGGGCTTGGTTCCTGGTCAGGGCACATGCCTGGGTTGCGGGTTCAGTCCCCAGTCAAGGCATGTGCAAGAGGCAACCAATTGATATTTCTCTCTCACATCGATGTTTCTTTCCCTCTTTCTCCCCTCCTTCTCCTCTTTCTAGATCAATAAAAGAAAATGTTTAAAAAAATTATAGAATATGATCTAAATTTCTTACCCTGGCCACCAGGTTCTACTTGTCTGTCTTTGCTGGCCCTACTGACTCATCTTGTCCCCTGGCCCCTTTGCTCCCTGGGCCCAGCCCCTGGCCTGTCTCTTTTGCTGTAACTCACAAGCACGATTTTGCCCTGAGAGCCTTTGCACTTGCTGTGCCCTCTGCCTGGACCAGTCTTCCCCCAACCTCAGGGTCATCCCCTCATCCCTCAGTTCTCATCAGAGAGGTCTTCTCCATCAAAAGTTACTGTTCATTCACTCAGCCACGTGCCCAGCGTTGGTTTAAGTATGCGGAAGACAGCAAGAAACCCCTGTTCTCTCAGAGCCTGCCCTCGGTCACTGTCAGGGCAAGAGCTGACAATAACAATAAATAAAATGCATCTCAGGGTGAATGTTAATAGGTCCTGTAGGGGGTGGAGCAGGAAGGACAGGAAGTCCAGAGGTGTGGGGTTACAGTTTTTGTTAAGGTGGCTAGGAAAGATGTCACTGGGAAGGTAACACTTGGATAAAGACCTGAAGGAGATGAGGGAGGGCACTTCATGGTGACAGGGAAGAAGAGCCTTATGCACAGAGGAAACAGCAAGTGCAAAGGCCCTGAGACAGCATGTCCCCAGAGCACTTGAGCAATAAGGAGGCTGGTGTGGCTGCAGCCCAGTGAGAAGGAGGCAGTGGGGAAAATGAGGTCAGAGAGATAGCCAGGGTCAGACCACGTCGGGCTCTGTGAGCTATTAGAAGAACTTTGGCTTCTACCCTGACACCTGGAGACCAGAGAGGAAGGCATTACAGTAACCCAGTGAGAAGTGATGGTGACTTGGATGGAGTGGTGAGAACAGATCAGATGCTGGGTCAGTGTGGAGTGGACAGCCAACAGAACACCCAGCCGCGCTGTTCCATGTCCTGTTTCATCTTCCTATTCCTACTCTCTGTCAGAAGTTACATGTCCACTTGTGGTCTGTCTTCCCCCAGAGTAGAAGTTCCTGGAGGGCAGGCCTTGCCCACTTTAGTTGCCTATGTATCCCCACTGCTGAGAACAGGGTATGACACAGAGCAGGTGCTTAGGAAGTGTTTGTCGAATGAATGGAGACAGAGACAGGGCACTCTACAAGACTCGAAGCCTGAATGACTGAATGAGTGCTACCCTCTGTGAGTGCCATGGAATTTTCACACCTCACAGCCTTGGCCTGTGCTGTCCCCCTGCCTGGAGTACCCATCCTCTCCTCTTTTTTAAAGGACAGATCCATTTCCAGTCGCCAGGTACTACATGAATAATGTACACAGTTCTTGTGACAACTTTAAACGTCGGGCTAAGCTCCCCTTCGCCACATTGTAATCTTTTCCTCTCTTCTCCAGAAGTAATAGCTATCATATTTTGTGATTTGTGTATATGTAGTTATAAATATATATTTACCATAGAAATACAGTGTTGCTGGAAGAAAAAATAGGAAACACAAAGCTATCATATCACACATGTTTTCTATCATTTCTTTCGTTCACTCAAGACCCAATAAGTAATGATCTACCTCTTTTTTTTTACACCTCCCAGTCTACCAAAGAATGACCGTGCCCCAGTCCATTTAGCCATGCCCCTGCGGATGAACACTGAGATTATTTTTTAAGTTTTTGGCTGCAGCGGGGATGGTTCTGCAGGCTGCTGTTTGAACAAGTGTGCCGTTTCTCTAGGAAGATGCTGAGAGCAGATCTGCAGCCTCTCAGTCTTCCCGGCCCTTCCGTTACTGCCTCAACAAGCTCCCCCTCTCTGAGCATCGCCTCTGCCTCCCCAGCCCCTACACAGAGAGGGCAGGTCGTTTCTCTGTCACTTCTTCCTTTCTTTAATCAGGTAGTCAGCACACTGTCTGATGGACCACCTGTGTACCAGGCACTGGGGACCCAGTGGGGATCCAAGCCTGCCCACTTTGCTGGGTGAGCAGCCCTCTGCTCCCAGGGTCACTGCACATCACCTCCAATAGGGTGTGGGCTCAGCCAGGCTCCACGTGTGTCCCCACCCCATCCTCAGCTCACTGTGTGACCCTGGGCACATTTCTACCCCTCTTGGAGCCTCAGTCTCCTGCCTAGATAATGAAAATTTGTTCACTAAGTTGTCCCCAAATGCCTGCCATGGACCAGGCCCTGCTACAGGTGTGGGAACATAGTGGCAAACAAGACAGACAAGTCCCCACTCCCAGAGCTCATGTCCCCATGGAAGGGGGCAGAGACCGAGATGTGAAACAAGTAAGGGACGGTGCTAATTTCTATGAGAAATAAAGTGGGACTGTTGACACAGAGGGACCTGCATGTGGGCCAGTGGTTAGGAAGGCTTGAGCGTGGTGTTCAAGGCTTCTCAGAACACTCACCACTTAGAAAACACTCAGCAGAGGTAAGCCGTGGGTCTCTCCCTTTTGAATGTGCATCGAATCGCCTGGGCCCTGTTAAAGTGCAGGTTCAGACCCAGCCTGAGTCTGCATTTCTAAGGAGCTCCCAGATGATATCGATGGTGCTTCGGGTCCACCAGCCACTCCGAGTAGGGAGGTGCTAGCTCAGTAGTTCTCAGATCCTCTTGTACATCAACACCCGCCCCTGTCCCCCGGAAGTTTTGTCGTCTTTTCTACCTCTAAGCCAGGGTGTCAAATTCATTTTCACCAGGGGCCACATCAGCCTCGCGGTTGCCTTCAAAGGGCCTAATTTTAGGACTGCAATGTAATTTTAGGGCTGTATCAATGTAACTACTCCTTAACAGTTAAGCGAGAGCTCGGCACTGCCGCTGGGTAGAAACAAGGTGCCCGGCCGGATAAAACAAGGGGGAGGGCTGGGTTCAGCCCTCGGGCCTTGCATTTGCCACCTGTGTTCTAAGCCTTTTTCAGCTGGCTTCCTGGGGGAGTTGGCCCCCAGAACGACCTCTACCTGCACAGAACAGAAATGGTTTAGTGTTAAGGAAATTGTCAGTCCCCTTCTTTGTGAGAAAGGGCACTGAGGGTTATGCATGACCTAATGCCCTCCGTGGGGACAGGACTTCTGCTTATGGTGGCGTCTCCCAACCTCCACACATTCCCAAGCTACTTTCTCTGCCTTAGATTCATACTGTCACTTGCTGCTCGTTTCCCTTTAAAACAACTAACTCCCTTTCAGTGAATTCATTTTATAAGGATGACTTCAGGCCAGCTCCAGAAATGAAAAGTTATGACTCTGATAGTCTTGCTATGATTCAGACGTGCATTAACATAAACTGGCGATGATTTAAATGCAAGAGCGTGAATGTACATACCCCCTCAAGTGCCCGCACTCTGGGACATGCTGGTCTCATTCCTTTTGGTCCTCAAACACCCCCACCATGGACAAACGGCCTGCTCACTGTCACATGGTCACTCAGCGCAAGTTGGAATTGGGTTCTCGCTTCTGGACTCCTAATACTAAGCTCTCTCCCACTGTCCCTGCCCCTGGTCTGGGACAAATGTGCACCACCCACGTGAGGGAGGTCAGCTGACATAGTCTATAGGCATGCACCTTTTATGGCAAAGACCTGCCTCAAAGCATCTCACTAGATACTGCCTCATCTCACAGGGATCGGCTCGAAAGCGGCCCCTGGGGTCCGGGTTAGACATCATAATAGTGGTTGCTGGTTTCAGAATCATTAGCTTCTTAATCCTCCCAGTGAGAGATTAAAGAAAAGAAGTGCGAGCATTCAAACTGGGCTCCTGGATTTAAGCAAGAGCTCCAGGAGGCTGGAAGGCTAGTAACAGCTGCGCACATTGAGGGTCACCGTTTGGCAGGTGCCGGCCTGTGAGTCCTTGGCAGGAGTGAGATGGCGCCCCATCTTGTAGATGTGGAAACCGAGGCTTAGAGACAGAAGGTGGCGGGCACAAGGTCGCACAGTTCCACTGCAGCAGAGTCAGGGTTTGCATTTGGGTCTGACCCCTTCTGCCCACGCGGCTTCCTTCAGAAGGAACATGTAGTTAACAAATTCTGAGGCTTGGGTTCCAGATCTAGCCCACAGTGGGTGCATAATAAATGTTAGTTGAGTGCACGAAGGAATGAACGAAGTGGGTGTGCCCTTGGACAAGTTACTTCACACAATCACATACACACACAGTCACACGTAAGTGTGCACTTATACACACAGACCCCAGCTCATATTCAAACTGGATTTTTACTCATTTATGTTACCTTCTTGGTCCCAATATGCGTTTGAGTTTGTAAATTGAGGAACAGAGACTTATTTTTATGAACCCAGAATTGGATAGCTCTTAGAAAGTGCAGTTCTCCATTAGCTCATGATCTGAACGCTTGCTGCTCAGAGTGTGGCCTCTGGGTCTGCTGCGTCGTCATCTCCCAGGAGCATCCTTGACCTACTGACCCAGAGTCTGCATTTTAACAAGATCCCCAGGCCAGTCCTGTGCACATGTGCTACACCATCCACTGTCTTCCTTGTACCTTGTTATAATCATAATTAGATTCTTATTTATATAACTTTTTTTACCATCCATCTCCCCACGAAACAGGAGGGTCCAGGAGGCCAGGGACCCTGGCTGCTTTTGCTCGCTACTGGAACCCCATGTCTAGCATATGCCTGGCAGGTGGGAGGCAGTGAATGAATGAATGAGCTCATCCCAGAGGCTCTGGCCATCTGTCGAGCTCAGCCTTCTCCCTTTACCCATAGGAAGCTGGCCAGGAAGAGGAGGCTTAGAGCTCTCTAAGTTCGGAAGTCAGTGGAGGAGCTCTCTGCCCCTCGCTGCTGGAGAGCTGCCTGCCCCATTTCATGTGCAGCCCCACCCCCTGACGCACGTGGGGAAGCCTGGAATAACCAGATCTGGCTCTGGTGACATTCAGGTCACTAGGGCTGCTTTTACTGCTGGCAATGTGGAGGTAAATCGCCATCAGTGACTCCTCCATTGACCTCAGCCTCTCCCGTCATGGCAAGTTCAATGACACAAGATTAAGAACGGGAAGCCGTGATCAGTGGGAAGTCCATCTCCATCTGCCAGACACCGATCTCACAACTGTCAGAGGGGCTGCGGCTGCTGAATATGCTTGTCTTCACCACCCCAAAGAGGCTTGGGACTCACTTGAAGAGTGGAGTCAACGGTTTACCTGCCTCTTGTGTTCGCAGCCCCATGTTTGTGATGGGGTGACCTTGAGCAGTAGGACCACTTCCCCTATTGCCAGCATGCTCGCCCTCTCTCACACCTGCCTCAATGCTCTGAACCAATTTGGCATCATGGGGAGACACGTGACCACAGTCCTCACCTTCTTTACCCCCGCTGGCAAGCTGTGGCACCGTGGCCTGTCAATCCAGCCACGGCTACGAGCAAGATCATCCCTGAGCTGCATGGGAAGCACACTGGCCTGGCTCCCTCGGATCCTTCCATGGGTCCTTTTGGCTCTGACTGCCATCTGGAGAAAGCCATCAAATACAGTGGCATCCAGAGTGGTGAAGCAGGTGTCTGGGGCATCGCTGGGAGACACCCCAGGCTACACTGAGCTCCAGGTTGTCACCTGAGACTTGAACAGTGATGCCGACTCCTCCACCTTGCACATCAAGGCTAGTATTGCCCATGTGCTCCTTTCCTGGTATGCAGGTGGTGTGTGGCTACAACTGCAGGTGGACCTACTGGTGCTCATGACCTCTAAGGACTGCCAGCCCTGGACCACAGCAAGAACACCAGAGGAAGAGAGGGGCTCTCCGCTCCTGGGAGTCCCTGCCCCACCTCTGCACCCATCTTCATCCTTGACTCAGTCCCAGCCCAGGCGCCTGAAGAAGAGGAGTTTGCAAGCCTTATGCCGTCACACTCCATCGGGATTCTCAATGAGGTCGATGCCATCGTTAGCTGAAACGAAAGGAAGAAAGGAGTGAGGAGGAACATCATCCCGTATATAATCCACTCATTTTCTAGGTTCTCAATTCCCCCAGAGGCCTCAGGATGAAAGAGTTAAATGCAATACCAATTTTCAAAATAACAACCAAAAAGAAACAGATGAAAGTCTGCACTTTCCCAGAATCACCCATCTGCAAAAGGAAAATCTCTCTGCACTTCCAAAATGTCTGTTTCTGGCTTGCTCAGTCTTCCTGGGGTTGCCACGGTGGGAATGAGAGAGGGTTTCTGGTTGGCACGGCCGGAGAGGGAGGCCTGCCCACGTGGGGAACACAGGCAGATCTCTCTACAGTTCAGAGAGCAGAGGAAGCTGGAGTGAGGGGAGCATGTGGAGCGTGGTAGAGCAGTGGTGGGGTGAAGACTCTCGCTTCAAATTTACAGGAGGCCAAGTTAATCCCAGCCCATAGGAACGTTACCATAGATTCCGATATTTATGAATAGTTACATATTTATTAACGAAAACATATTCAAAGTGTTTAATTCAGTAACTTACGTACCAAACATGCTCAGATCATGGTCTTTTACCAATAATGATACTGCAGCTGCTTCAGAACGAGACAATTCATTCTCAAGCCCTGGAGGAGGCTGGGGAAGGGCACCCAGGGCACCTCCCGGAGCAGCGAACCCGGAGAAGGGAAATTAGCATTGACTCAGCACCTGCTGTGTGGGGGGGGGGCTTCCCTTGGGATTAGACTGTTCCAATTTTTCTTTGAATACGACACACAGTAAAAAACCTGTTTTACAGCCAGTCAGTACTCATGCATACACACACATAACACATGACACACCTTCATGGCCATGGCTGGAATAAAATTCCTTCTCTCTCTGAGCAGTCCATGCTGATATTGTCTGTTCTATTTTTCACTTCCGGTTGTAGCTCCCTAAGTGGACTTCAGGACTCCCACGCTCACCCCAGGGGTTTGGGACTCAAACAGAGTTGAACTCATCCGGTGAACAGACCTGGCAGTCAGATGGGGCAAGTCCCAGTTCCCATGCCCGTAGGTTGTGTGACTTGAACAAGACACTGAGCCTTCCCCAGTTTCTCATCTGTCCCTGGGGGAGAATGTCCTTGGCCGCCTTGCCCCATTGAGAGGTCTAAATGAGACCATGCCTATGAGCAGTGAACGCAGGGCCTGGCGTGCAGTGAACTTCTGAGGGGCTGTGAGTGGCTCTCAGTGTGGCGATCGTCCCTGTGGGCTGCAGCATCCCGGTTGCAAAGACAAACTCCAGAGCCGGGCCTCCTAGGTTCAGGTCACACATCCACCCGTTAGGACCTGTGTGGCCCCCGGTGAGTAACTTGGACTCTGTGTGCCTCCAGGTCTTCATCTGTGACAGGAGGCTGTGAGTAGAACCCCGCCCACGGGGCAGTTCTTAGAAGGGCTAAAGTAACAGATCAGATAACGTATTTAGAAGAGAACCTGGCATGTCACACGCACTGGATCGGTGATGGATATCATTATCACCTTCCCATTTAATCCTCACACATCCCTGGGAGATGAAGATTTTTCTCCCAGTCTCACAGCACAGACCTGAGGCCCAGAGACTAGGCGGCCTGCCCAAAGTCTCACTGCTCCTCGCTGGTAAAGTTGGTCTTCAGAGCGCCCAGCTCAGGGCCTGAGAGAGGCTCAGAGCTTGGGGGCCTTGGAACATCCTCAGGAGGCACAAGGACACCCCAGCCACGGCCTGGCATGCCAAGGAGTAAGAATTGGCAGGAAGGCACAGTCAACAGGCGTGTTGTCTAGTATTTTCCAGGGCTCCGCAGCGAGGACTGAGTTGTGCTGTGAAAGACCACATAGAAGTAAACTGTCCATTTGTAAAAGTACACTCTTGCAAATGTCTCTCCCGCGTAGTTCTATCACCTTTTCGTCACCTGCTTTACTGTCTCCCACCAGCGGTTGGGTGCTGTGTGCCCAGGGGTACCGTTGAGTCAGGAGCTCAGGCCTCTTATATCTCCCTGCCCCACACTCTGGCTGGAGCCTAGGAGATGATCCACGATGTGCCTTCCCCTCCCAGCCCCAGCTGAACCCCATGGACCGAAACTGGGGGGCGGGGAGGAACATCAAACTGATGTCATTGGACAAAAGGAAATGGATGTTGAGAGTCAGGAAACCAAGTTCAAGTCCCAGTTGTGCTGCCATCTGGTCATGTGACCTGGACCAAGCACCCTCTTTGGCCTCAGTTTCTCCATCTGCACAATGGGTGGGGGGGACGGATTCCACTCTGACATTTTGAGATGCTATATATCCTTTCCCTGTAGTCCTTCAAGTTGACCTAGCGCCAAAGCTCACTCAGAAAGGGTTTTCGAGCAGGAGAGCGCTGAGACGTGCCTCTGATAAGCTTTTGTGGTTGAGAAAGTCCCTGGCAGCAGCCCTCTAAGTCATCATCGCCCCCCCCCCACCCCACCCCCGTGTAAGCTAGCATCTGAAGTCACACCTTGTGTGGGACGTCACTCTGACAGCCAAAACCCTTCAACCTTGTCTTCTCCCCTCCAGGTGTCACCACATCGGCCCTTCCACGTGTGTCCCAGCTCTTGGCGAGGTGAGTACCCTTGCCTTGTCCCTTTGCCTTGTCTCCTCATGCCCCGTGCCGCCTTCTTTCTCGGAGGGCAGATACCTGGAGGCAGACTCCCTAGAGAGGAATCGCAAGGCCAGCACTTACTAGCTGAGGAACCTTAAATTTGTGGAATATTTGTTCTCGTTCTGTGAAATACACCATTGATATCTTGATAGGAATTGCATTGAATCCATAGATTGCTTTGAAGAGTAGGGATGTTTTAATGATGTTAATTCTTCCTCACTCTGAACACGGAATTCTTCCTGTTAACTATAAGCTTCCACTTATTTCTATCTTCTTTACCTTCTCTCTTCAGTGTCTTATAATTTTCCCAGTAGAGGTCTTTGACCTCCTTGGTTAAATTTATTCCTAGGTAGTTTTTTTTATGCAGTTGTGAAGGGGATTGGTTTTTTTGTTTTTTTTCCCGTTTTCTCATAGTTCATTATTGGTGCATAGAAATGCAACTGATTTCTGGATATTTAATTTGTGTCCTGATACTTTACTGAATTTATTCATCAGTTCTAGTAGTTTTTTTTAGTGGAATCTTTAGGGTTCTCTATATACAGTATCGTGCCATCTGCAAATGACGGTTTTACTTGTTTCTTTCCAACGTGGATGGCTTTTATTTCTTCATCTCCTCTGATCGCTGTGGTTAAGGACTTCCAATACTGTGCTGACTAAGAGAGGTGAAAGCAGACATCCCTGTCTTGTTCCTAATCTTCAGGGAAACACTTTTAGTTTTTTCCTGTTGAGTGTGAGGCTGGCAGTGAGTTTGTCATATAAGGCCTTTATTATGTTGAGGTATGTTCCCTCTATTCCCACTTCGCTGAGAGTTTTTATCATAAATGGGTGCTGGATTTTATCAAATGCTTTTTCTGCATCTATTGATAGGAACATGTGATTTTAACCTTCATTTTGTTTATGTGGTGTATTACATTTATTGATTTGCAAATATTGCACCAACATTGCATCCCTGGAATAAATCCCACTTGATCATGGTGTATGATCTTTTTAATGTATCGCGGATATGGTTTTCTAGTAATCTGTTGAGGATTTCAACGTCTATGTTCATCAGGGACAATGGTCTATAATTTTCTTTCTTTGTAGTCTCTTTATTGTGTTTTGGAATTAGGATAATGAAGGCCTTGTAAAATGAGCTTGGGAGTCTTCCCTCCTCTCGAATGTTTTGGAATAGTTTGAGGAGAGGTGTTAGTTCTTCTTTGAATGTTTGGTGAAATTCACCTAAGAAGCCATCCAGTCCAGGACTTTCGTTTTTGCGAGTTTTTTGATTACTGCTTCAATTTCATTAGTTGTAATCTGTCTATTCAGATTTTCTGATTCTTCCTGATTGGCTTTTGGAAGATTGCATATTTCTAGGAATTTATTTGTTTCTTCCAGATTGTCCAATTTTTTGGCACATAGTCATTCATAAAATTTTCATGCAACCATAAGGACTTTTTTTTGGAAGATTTGGAGTTGCTCACAAAGTAAGTGAAAGCAGAGTAATCAGGCCTCGAGAGAAACCACAGATAGGACAGCTGCTGGGATCCAAGCAACAGGACAGAAATAAAAAATAGCCTCTTCAGAATGTAACAGTTGGAATGAATTATTCAGCCCAAGATTTAAATTTCCAGGACTGAGTCTGATTGGATCGGCTCTTCCATCAGATACCCATCCCTTGGCTAAGAGCAGGGCATCTTGATTGGCAGCCCTGTCCAAGCTACAGTCAACTGGAAAGGTGTCTAAATTAGGATAGATAGTCAGGGTGGGTTAGGGTACCCTGCAATAATCAGTAAACTCTGGTCTCAGTGGTTTAACAGAACAAAGGTTTGTTTCTTATTCCCATAAAGTTCAGTGTGGATTGGATGAAACTCTCCAGGGAGGCTCTTCTCCCGACACTGACTCAAGAACTCAGGATGTGTCCATATTATAACTCTGCAGTCTCAACCTGCACCCTCCACCATTGCCACTAAAAGAAGAAAGAGGGCTGGAGGGTCATAGGGGGTGGTTTTTTTAGCCAGACCTGGGAGTGACTTATATGCTCTACTGGGCAGAAACCAGTCGCATGGTGAAATCTGACTGTAAGGGACACCAAAAATGTCATCGTTCTAGGGCTCAGGAAGAGAGAAAATGAAGTGGAGTTTGATGAACACATAGGTTGTGCCTGCCCTGGAAAGAGCAAACGCCCAAAGGAAAATGGTGGTGTTGATACCGAAAGAAGGGGTGGGCGTGGAGATTTAATCTTCTCTCCTTCCATGCAGACCTTACCCACGTGTCCTGCCCAGCCAGCCTCCCACAGCCATGGCAGCCTACGGCCAGACACAGTACAGCACGGGGATCCAGCAGGCCGCCCCCTACGCAGCTTACCCACCTCCAGCACAAGCCTATGGGATACCTTCCTACAGTGAGTACCAGGCAAAGGCCTTGCTTTTCCCCTGAGGCCCCAACATTATGATCTTTCTTCTCTCCTGTTGCCTCAGTTAAATACAGAATGATGAATGATTCCAGGCTCATTTTGTATTGGAGATAGAGAAGGACAGACACTTCAGATATCGTTCAAGTTCTACAGACTATATCAAGACCTCTTTTGATTGCAAGAATTAGGAACTTGACCCAATTTGGCTCAGGGGAAATGTAAATGTAATGATTCACACAGTGGGAACTTATTGACATCAGGAATGGCTAGATCCAGGTGCTCAAGTGACTCCAGTTGGAATACATCCCACTCCATGTTCAGATGTTTTCCTCCGAGTTGGTTTTACTCCTGCACAGGTTCTTCCCATGTGGCAGCAAAGATGGTGCCTGTTCACTCTGGGTTTTCATCCTTTTTGCTCAGCGCTCCCAGCAGAAGTAGAGCTCATCTTTCTCACTTGGTCCACCAGAATCCCACATTGACCCTCACTGGCCCAACTGGGTCATGTGACAATACTTAGAGCAAGGCAAGAAGGTGGGGGTGAGAGAGATAAGGAGGCTGAAGCATATGGTTGAATATGAGGGAGGGATGGTCCTCTTAAAGGAAAACACAGTAATGGTATCAGAAGGAGAAATGGATGCTGGGAAGGCAAAAACAACAGACCTCGAGACCCTGTGAGACCTTATTGCTAAGCACTGGAGACTCAGTGAACCAAGGCCAACATCCACAGTGCACCTGTCCCTGTCTGCATTAGTCAGGGTTCTCCAGAGAAACAGAACCAGTAGAATGGAAATAGATAACCAAGGTAGACAGAGAGATAGCGAGTTGGAGATATAATAGGCATTGGCTCACCTGATTATGGAGGCAGAGACGTTCCAAGATTGGTAGTTGGCAAGCTGGGAACCCAGGAGAACCAGTGGTGCCGTGATGCGCATGCCTGGTGTCGAGGAAGAGAAGAAGGTCGTGAGAGCTAACAGAACGAGGAAGAGCAGGTTAGATCCCAGCACCATGCAGGCCTTTTAGATGAGGGGCTGATTCCACTGAGAACTGCAGAGTGAGCATGCACAAGCTCAGGAGGCAGAGCGTCCAGGCGGAAGGGGACCACAGTGGAAAGAACTGGGATGGGAAGGAGTTTGGCAAGTCCAAGGATTCCAGTGACTGGAGCACCGTGGGGCACAAGGTGAGCAGAGCCTGAGAGCCCTGGAAGGGGGTTGGGACTTGATTACAAGTGAAACGGGAGCTCTCGGTGGCAGGTGTGTACACAGAGGGCTGTAGGGCACAATCCGGGTGCTTCACAGATGGCTCCCACTGCTGTGGGAGGTCAGACAGCAGGGAAGCAGAGGAGAGACGGGAAGGCCAGTGGGGAGACTGATAAAGCCCGAGCAGGTGGTGGTGGTGGAGGCCTGGGACAGAGCAGTGACAGACAGAGCATACAGATGCAAGAGCAGTTGAGGAGGTAGCAGTAACAAGTCCTGAGGGGCCTCAGGTCAGGCACTGGTCATAGTCAGCATCGTTGAGCTGCTGCCCTCGACGGGTCTCAGTGGAAAGTCCCATCATTATCCTCTTCTGAGGCATAAATAAGTAGGGCCTCAGAGAGGGCACATAACTCTCCCACAGTCACCCAGCGGGTCAGTGGAAGAGGCAGAATTCAGCCCAGCAGCCTGGCTTGGAGGTCCAAGCCCAAGACCAACCTCCGTTCCTGGCATGTGCATTCCATAAATCCTGGGGAAGTACCTGGGACAGGCCTTGGCCAACGGGAGTGGGCATCGTTTTTACTTTCTGTCCCTCCTTTGCTAAAAGACGTGGTCACAGCACACGTGAGGTGCCCCGCCTGGCCGACAGCCAAGAAGGACGAAGCCATATTATTTTTCATCATGGAGGAGAAACCTCATCCTGCTCCCAGACAAAACATGGCATCGGGTGGACATTAATTTGGTTCAAAGTCATTGTATGGTCTCAGTCACTTTTCAGAGAGTCTGTTCTCTGGCCATACGGCATCGGTGGTCAGAGCACGCACGTCCTGGGCTCACACCCCACCGCTGCCCCTCACTGGTCCAGAGACCCTGGTGAGTTTTGTCATTGATACAAGGGAGCCAAGCTGATCCTGGCCTCCTTGCAGTAGTTGTGAGGATTCAATGAGATCGTCTGCCCAGGCGCCTAGCTACCTTTTCTTGTACAGGGCTGGATAGTAAATATTTCCGGCTTTGTGGAGTACACAGGCCTGATAACAGCTCCTCAACTCTGCCAATGAAGCATGAAAGCAGCCGAATAATACGTGATGGGTGTGTTTGTGCTCCAATAAAACTTTATTTACTCAAGCAGGCAGTGGGCCAGATTTGGCCCACGGACCATAATTTGCAAAACCCTGACTTATAGGAAGGGCTTAGCTCGCAGGGCCTGGCTCAAGGGAAATGCTCATTCAATGCAGTAGGAGCCAGGCTGCTATGCTGCTCACTCCTGGGATGGCCTTGTCACTGAATAATGGCAGGGGGGAGGCAAAGCCGTTTCCCTTCACATATGCCTGGGCCTGAGCAAGCAGTGTTTGCTCATTGACTGGAGAAACCTTGTTGAATCTTGTTAGGAAACCTGTATTGCTCCTTGGCAAATAGCGTTATTGCCTTTGTTTAAATAGTTGCAGGGAAATAACACAATTGAGCAAACTAGAGGCCAGGAAGCTAGGAGTAGTGAGTACTTTTTTTTCTCAATTTATTATGCAACATTTAAGGACATGAGTAAAAGCATAAAGAACAGCACTACAAGACCCATGGACTGACCGTCCAACTTAAAAAATAAAACCTAAAGGGAGGTTCTCCCCCTCTCTTCTCAGAGGCACCCACAGCGCTGGATTTGATGTTTATTGTTCCCTCTGTTTATCATTTCTTTGTGTAGAGTAGGGGTCAGCAAGTTTTTTACATAAAAAAAAAAAACAACCTGCTACTGAATGTTCTTGGCATTGCAGGCCACACAGCATCAAAACTACCCGACTCTACCATTGTAGCTCGAAAGCCCCACAGATAATACACAAATGAATGGACGTGCCTGGGTTTCAGCAGAACTTGATGTATGAACACAGGCAGAAGGTCACACTTGGCCCATGGGCTGTAGCTCACGTCCCCTGGTGTAGAGGAGTCTTCTGGACGCTTGTGGAATGGATGAATGAACAAACATTCTTGCAGTTTGTATCTATTTACGGTGAACACGCACATGCTCTTTGACTCAGCAGTCTCCCTTCTCATACCCAGCCTAGACAAACATCGTACCATTGCATGAGGCAGCATGTCCATTCTATCCCAGGCGGTGAAGGTCAGAAAATCAGAATGAGCCCAGAGTCCATCATCAGGGCACTGTCTGAATAAGCAGTGATGGTTCGTACTTCGGCTT
The DNA here is from genome assembly GCA_007922815.1 of Macrotus californicus. NCBI lineage: Eukaryota > Metazoa > Chordata > Mammalia > Chiroptera > Phyllostomidae > Macrotus > Macrotus californicus. The sequence goes on along the minus strand of VMDR010000195.1, from coordinate 28,581 downwards.
TCCATTTGGCCACCAAAACGAGTGAGCACACGGCTTGAGAAGAGTGAGCAAGGGAACCTGGACAGAGCCAAGGTCAGAGGGTGAGCAGAGCCTAGAGAGGACCTTGGGGCCACCCACAGAGGTTAGATTTGACTCCAGGTACACTGATAACACCTTCCTAGGGGACTGATCCAGGAAAGTGCCCGTAAGTGCTGCTTGTTGCCCTCACCATTATTGCTCCTGAAGTCTTCCTCTAGCGACTGCATAAAATCCTTTCACACCCATTATTAAGAGGTGTCCAGAGACAGAAAGGATGCCCTTGACTTCAGAATTATTGGCCAGTTGTGAGACCTCGATTGAGTAGCCTGGCTTTTTTTTAAAAAAGAGGTTTTATTTATTATTTTTCTTAGAGAGAAGGCACGGGAGGGAGAAAGAGAAAAGAAGGGACCTGGCCCACAACCCAGGCATGTACCCCGACCAGAAATCAAACCGGCAACCTTTCAGTTTGCAAGCTGGTGCTCAATCCACTGAGCCACACCAGCCAGGGCATAGCCTGGCTTTGTGAACCTCCGTTTCCACACCTTTAAAATGGGGAAAGCGATCTTGCCTGTGCTGTGGGATTACTATGAGGATGAAAGAGATGTGTGTTGCTAGGTACCTCATTCGGAGCCTGACATATCTGTTCTTCCCCCTTCCATTACTTTCCCTACAACCCTGCTGGTGGGTATCAGTGCCTTATTTCATAAGGAGAAGTCATCCAAGTCACTCAGGAATGCCATAGACCTTCCAGGACTCCAGCACAGACCCCGCGACTCAAAATCCACCCTTTTCACCCTACTGATAAGCATTCTCTTCATTTACAGAAGTGAATGGGTGAGAAGGAAGGAAGATACAATTACAAAACCACCGCTGGAACTAGAAGTGTTCTTTTAAAAATGCAAATTTAAATAGTATCAGAATACTATTTTATACCTATAAGACAGACAAAGATAAGCAAAATTCATTATACTTTCAATAAAAATACAATGTATGGACTTTTGATGATGGATCAGCCTCCCTCCCTGCATACAGTCCCTTCCCCAGCCAGTGGCTCATGGAATTGGTGCCTGTGCCTTGGAGAAGCTGTCAGAGTTTGGCCGAAGCAGAAGGAAGATTTTTAAGTGTGGCCTCTGGATAAGCAGGTCCCCTCAACAACAGCAACAACAAAAAACAGAATGTGACTCAAGGTTAAGTGGTATCATCTTTACAGTGGGAGGCAGGTTCACTGAACAGCTTCATCCGAACTCTGATGAACTTTAAGCCATGGTCAGCACTGCTCCGTGGGGTGGGGGGGTTGTAAACTCACTACCGTCCAAGCCAGACAGGAAGCGTGAAACTGACCACATGTGTGAAATAATGAGGCCTTCTTTCCCTTCCTTTCTCTCCCCCACTTTTCATAGTGTCCTGAGAGGTTAAAAAAAAAAAGTACAACTTCAGTGAGAAAAATAGCACCTTAAAACCAGCCTCAGTGTCTCGGAGACAGTCCTGTGTCTGTGGTGACAAACCAGGAGGCCTACAGGGGCAGCTTGCCACTTGGGAACATAGGCACGACACCATCCCGTTGCTCAAGAGAAACCCTAAGTCCAGATTTTTGTGTGAAAACTCCTGATTTTTAAACAAAAACAAGCAATTTCAGATTCCCCTTAAAAATAGGCAGGCCTAGCAAAATACGTGTGTAGGCTAGCTTTGGCTCACAAGCCACCAGTGTGCACCTCCCGGTTTGGACGCTGATAAAATTGCAGGCTGTCTTGACTCAGCTCTTCTGCGGGTGACAAGGTGTCCTAATCACGTGTCCCTGCTGTTTCTTCTTCCTCCTTCCAAGGCATCAAGACAGAAGACAGCTTGAACCATTCCCCTGGCCAGAGTGGATTCCTCGGCTACGGCTCCAGCTTCAGCACCCCACCCACTGGACAGAGCTCATACACCTACCAGATGCACGGTCAGTGTGGCGCTCGGCCCCTCCCTGTCCTCTCTAAAGCATTGCCTGAGTAGGGTGTCAGTCATGCATTTGGTCAGCAGATTTATTGAGTACCTACTATGTGCCAGCCTCTATCTCAAGTAGTGGAATTGCAGTGGTGGGCAGAATAGATAGATCTGCCCTCACAGAGACTGGCGCTAAGCAAAGCAACAAATAATCCAGCTCATTCGGGAGGAGTTGAGTGCAATGAAGCCACATAAACGTGGTGTCTGGATAGGGAGTGATGAGAAGGTGGGGAGTCAAGAGGGGTGGGATATGTGAGTTTAGGTAGAGTCATCAGGAGAGGCTCTTTGAAGAGCTGGTAGTGGACAGAGACCCAAAGGGGGGAGCCAGCTCTGCAGACCTGGGGAAAGAGCCTTCTAGAAAGAGAACAGTCAGTGCAAAAGCTGTATAGAGGGAAATGCCTTCACGCGTTTGAGGTACAGAACCAAGGCCAGCGAGGCTGAAGCCGAGTCAGGGGTTCATTGAGGAGAAAGTCTTGGAGAGAAAGCAGAGCTGAATCACACAGGGCCTGGAGGGCTTTGATTTCAAGAGTGATGAGACAGGAAGTCCACTGTAGACTCGGAGAAATGCTGGGCAGTGCAAACATTGGCCAGGCAGGTAAAGGAGCTATTTCAGCAGGAGATTCAAGGCTTTGCATCCCCTCAGGGTGGCCTTAGAAGGGAAAGAAAGAACTGCAATGTATAACTCTCCTCAGATACACTAAGAAGCTGACTCACTAGCTTCTCCTGTGCCCACCTCCATTCTTTTACCCCCATTGAGAGCACGTCAGGGCTAACGTATGGAACAGAGAGCTGACGGCAGAAATTTTAAAGAACTTCATCCTGGTATTTTTTTTCCTTCATGAAAGCTGGTAACCGTGACCACCAAGGGTGTGAAAAGTCCCGTGCAAACCTGAAGGGGTAATGACAAGGTGGTGGGCTAATGAGTGATTGTGCTTTTCTCTTTAAAAAAACTGTTTGCACATATCGGCACTTTAACTTTATAAAAATGGCTGTCAGGGGCAGCCTTTCAGGACAAAGCATGGTGAGAGGACAGCAAACGACCTTAGGGGTATGTAAGAGGAACTCGGCGATGAGCGTTAATGCCCAGTGCTTGGAACAGCTTCCACGTAGAAGTCTGCCTCGAGCTGCTGGTGGCACTATCAGTAACCTGGACCAAACACTCACCACGGGCCACCTGCTGTTGGTGGGTCATCTTATACAGCCCTCACGACACTCCAACGCATTGTTGCTGGTATCATTCCCATTTCACAGGGGAGAGAACTGAGACATAGAGGCAATGACTGATCTGCAAGAGCAATGGGAAACAGGCTGAGTCGGGTGTCTTGGGGGTCTGGTAGAATCCCAACCCCCCAGCCTCACCCAAGGCCCACGCTTTTTACTATGGTGCCATCTTACCTGCTCTTCCTCTGCTGTCACCTCTGTCATTCCACAGGGGACTCTGAGTTCCTCTGAAGGGTACAAGCTCCTGGGACCCTTCCCTGAGTGGAGAGTGAATTGCAGTGCCAATCCCAATAATAAAGACTTGTGAAGACGCTGAACTTGAACTTGGATTTGGGCCAGTCTCAAGCCAGATTTTTCCAGCTCTGCCAATAGCAGTGGAACTCACTGCCTCTGGGCCTTTAAGGCTACGGAGATAGAAGAGCCAACACAGTCCTCCCTCCCCCAGTCTGACATCCCCTCCCCACCCTGCTGTATGTTAAGTTATGTAGGAGTGGCTCCTCATCCACTCATTCATTCATTCATTCATTCATTCATTCTGTATCATTGGGCACCAGCTGTACGCCTGGCATGCTTTTAGGCACTGGAGGATACAGCAGTCAACAAAGACAATTCTCTCATGGGAGAGAGACAGGCTGTAATCAATTAACAAATAAATAGATGGTTACAGATATTGGTAAAGCTTGTGAAAGACAAAACTCAGAGCAGTGTGATGGGCAGTGAGTTGGGGAGTAGTGATGGACATCACCCAGGTGGTTAGAGAGACCTGGGTGATGAAAAGGATCCAATCATGTGGGAAGCTGGAGGCAGGACAGCTCAGACAGAGGGGACGGCAAGAGCAAAGGCCCTGAGGCAGGAAAAGGCTCCCCGGACCAGGGTGTGTAGAATAAGGCCCTTTCTTCTCTGGTCCTTACAGCAACCCCAGGAGGTGGGCACCATCAGCTTTGCCTTACAGGTGATGAAAATGAGGCTCCTGAGATCACGCAGAGCCAATAAGGGTTCCAAGCAGGGATTCAGACTCAGGTTTCTAGAATCCCAGAGCCTGTGCTGATCCTCCTAGTGCTGTTTCCTGGACTCCTTCAGGACCCCCAAGCTCTGCATACATGCCCTTCCCCTTAATCATCCCAGGAGCCCGACGACATAGGTTCTATCAGGGTCTACCTGTAAGACGGAGACCCTGAGGCACAAAGTGCTAAAGTAACTTGGCCAAGGTCATGCAGCTGTGGCAGTGGGATTCAAAGCCAGGCACTTGCACTCTGGAGCCCAGAAACAGAGCCACCACACCATCCTGCCCTCCCAACTCTCGTGGGTCCTTCTAGAAGATAATTCTCCATGGGTCAGCGCAGGCCTAGGCCCCACCCCACCCCCACCACAATCCCCGCCAGCCCCTGACAAATGGAAAAACCCCTCTTGCTCTGTCTAACCTGCCCCACCATGAGAATAATCCAGGTTATTTTCTTAGTCTTCCTTATGGCCAAGATGCCAGAAAGGCTACGGCAGCAGCTGGACTTTGTCCCAATTAAGTGCCTTCAGCCCGATGCTAATGGCCTCAAACTGCTCTTGAGACAGCCCAGGCATTTTGCAAGCCTGACATATTCTTCCTTAAGTATTTTTTTTTCCAAACACTAACACACGGAACTCTCACCCACCATGCCCATGTGCTTCTTATTAACTTTTTGTTTCAAGTCCCTCCAGAGGAGAAGTACCTCACTCCCAAACTCCTCTGTGCGCATTTCGGGATGGAAGACGGTGGCGGAGCTTCGTGTTTCAGACGAGGAAGGGAGAGTGGAGGGAGCCCGAGACCGACTGAGTTACAGGCCCGAAAGCAATGACTTGGAATGAGATCGGTCCAGGTTTAGAAGCAGAAATGGGTCTTTTCCTTGCTAAGAATTGAAATTAGAATTTTGTAGAAGCAGAAGAACCTAAGCAGGGACCACACCCTCATTTTACAGGTGAGTGAACTGAGGCAGCGCACCGAGGCCCTGGCTTGCGCAGTGTCGCGGAGCATTAGATAAAGCCCTAGGCCTCCCCCTAGGTCTTATACCAAAATCTCAGCACCTTCCAGAGACCTCCGCAGAGCCATCACCCCTCCGGGCCCTGGTTTGAGATCTGTGTCTGTTTGGATCCCGCTGCCTCCCCACCAAATGCACAGTAAGCGGAGAAGAGGAAAGTTCACGGCACTCGCTCAGCCTTTGTGTGATTGTTTATTTTCTTTTTCTTAAGTTCACCCGGGGGTTTTCAGAGCTGAAACGTATTTTTCAGGGGGTTGATTTTTTTTGTCGCTGTTGTTTCTCTCCGGCTTCTCCTTGAAACACTGCTAGTCACAGAAATGACCACAGAGATAAAAAGGAGAAGGGAAAAAACCCTGAGAGGGCTCCGTAAGAACTTGCTGGATGGAGGCTAAGAGCGCCGTCCTCAGCTGCACTCAGTCCCGCTGCGTCCCACACCCTGCAGTGTGACTGGGGTGGGGCTCTGGACTTCTCTGGGCCTCCGTCTCCTCACCTGTGAAACCGGCAGCGTAGTAGCAAGAGAGAGGTGGCCCAAAGGGCCTGCCGGGGGCACTAAACAGAGTGATTCTTGAGCCCGTCAGATGAGGCCATAAGGCTGGATGTTCTTTTTTTATTATTCTTTCCGTAACACGGTAGTTCAAAGCGGTAAGTCTGACGTCAGACTGAGTTAACTTCCTCGTTCTGCAAGGTACCAGCACGGGGCATCGAGCCAAGTTACTTCTTACCACCTCAGTTGTTCCCCTGTAAAACGGGGGTGCTCACAGCACCTACGTATGGGCTGCTGAACAGGGCCTGGCACGAACTGAGTGCCCTGCAGCTGCTGTCATCACTGTTGTGCGGTCGTCACCCTCATTTCAGGCCTGAGCGCCTTTGTCCTTCCCGCAGTCACTCTCTCTGCTGAACTGTCAGGTTTTAGGTAGCTGTGATAGGAGGGAAGAGGCATTCGAATCCGAGACTGTTGAGCCATCACGTCCCCATAAACTCCTCCGCTCAGGGGGATTTAAAAGGAGTGGGAGCCCTCTTTGATGGAAACTCCTTTTGTATTTACCGAAGGCAGGGGAACAGTGATGCTGAAGCTCAGAACCCAAAGCGAGCCATTCAGGAGTGACATAGGAATATGTGATTCGAGGATGTGTAGGAAAATGAAGCATCCGGTGAAAGGGTTTATAAGCCAGTGCTCTCGGCCCTCGACTTCCAAAGCCAGTCTGTAGCAGATTCATGAAATCTAGCACCGTCTTTCTGGACACGTGACTGAACAATCGTGACGTGTGTTTCCTAGCTCTAGTGCGCAGAAATGCTCACTGAAAAAACAAAGACATCAGAGAAGGTCACGGTCAGATACATCAGATGCATTCGGTAAATGGTGTGTGGCACAAAGTTACGTAGATGTCTTTGCTCCGGGACTTTTCGGAGCTCCTGCAGACTGGCATGCCTGGTGACTCTCCAAGAATGGAATTTCAGTAGTCGGTCTTCCCAGGCAGATTTGAACAGGCACGCTCTCACCAAACTTACCTTCTGTGCTCCCCGGGAAGACCTGGCTGTGAGGCTCTTCAGGCTCCTTCCTGCGTTAAAATTCTTTGATTCTCCCATCTTTCTTTCATGATGAACATGCATGTATTCCTTTTCTTTTGTACTTTTGTTCATTTATTTTTTGACGAGATAGAATTCACATCCCAGAAAACTCACCCTTTTAAAGTGTACATGTCTGGGGTCATACTGTACTTACAAAGTTGTGTACCCACCACCATGATTTAATTCTGTGGCATTTTTGTCACCCCAAAAGGGATTCCCCAGGCCCAGTAGCTGTCACTCCCTATTTCCCTTCTCCCTGATGTGTTTCCTTTTGTAATAAGGAAAAAAGATACATTTGAAGTTCCTCTTCCTTTATGTAAGTGTTTTGAGCAGAGCTGTGCATGTGCCTGGTTTAAACACCTGCAGAAATCTCTCCCACCCCCATTCCACCTCCGCTCAGCTTCCAAACCCCCCAGGTAACCGCTTCGACTAGGTTCTGCGGACCCATCCAGGACTTCCTTTTGCAAACAGAAGCGAACGTGAACACACCGTCTATTATATGGCATGTATATTTCTCTGACAAGAAGTCCCTCACGTGTGAGTCGTAAATAAGGAAATGATACCAGTATAATGCTGAAGGTGGATTGGTTCATTTGCTTTTAAGATTTTCCCCTTCTCGCTGGTTTTAAGCAATTTATTTTTGGTGCGTCGTGGTGTAGACCTCTTCATGACTCTAGGGCTTCGGGTTCATTGAGCTTCTTAGATCTGCGAGTTTATCATCTTCATCAAATTCGGAAGCTTTTCAACCACGATTTCTTCAAATATCTCCCCCCACTCCCCATGTCTTCAAGTTCGCTAAGTTTTCTTCTGTGGTATCTGCTCTGCGGTTAATTCTGCCCTGGGCCATTTCTGTCTCCATCTCCAGGAGTTTGATTTGGGTCGCTTTAACAATATTTCCCATGTCTATACTTAACATGTCCAGTCATTCTTCTGGTTCCTTGAACAGACAGAATATGGTTATAGTAACTGTTTTAATTTGCTTAGCTACTAATTCTGTCATCTGTGTCATTTCTGAGTTAGTTTTCATTGATTTTTCTCCTTGTTATAGGTCCTATTTGCTTGTTTCTTTGCATGCCTGATAAGCTTTTATTGGACATTGTTTTACCTTGTTGGGTTGCTGGGCATTTTGACATTCCTATGAATATTCTTGAGCTTTGTTCTGGGAGGCAGCTAAGTTGCATGGAAACAGTTTGAGTCTTGCTTTAGGCTTCATTAGGGAGGGCAGAGTAGCATTTGGTCCAGGGCTGTCTCGGCCTAACCAATTTTCCCACTCCTGAGGCAAGGCTTTCTGAGTAGTCTGCCGGATGCTCCATGAATGACGAGGTCTTCCACACTGGCTGGGAGGACCAGGAACTGAACTCGCAGTTTTAAGTGGCTGTGGTCAGAGAAAAGAGGAATACAAGCTTGAGATTCTATTACGAGCTCCAGGGACTGTTTCTTCCACTCTTTTGAGTTGGTGCTCTCCCAGCCTGGAGTAATTCCTTACAGGTGTGTGCTGATTGGTACTCAGGTGAGCACTCAAGGAAAATGTCAACAGTCCTTGGCATTGCGCTCTCTCGGTGCAGCTCCCTTTTTCTGGCCCTCGGCTCAGGAATTTTCACCACGTTGGTCTCCTAGGCCTGGCAGCTCCGTCTCCTCAAGTCAGAGGCCCCTGGGTGCCACCTGGGTCCCCTCCCTAGGAACGCCCCCCACACCAGGTCAGTCCTACAGCTCACCACTCATTCCCCGCTCTCTCGAGCATCACTGTCTCTCATTGTCCGATTCCCCAAGTCTTGGAAATCTAGCTTTTAAACTATTTCACGTGAGAGGCTAAATCTGGTTCCTGTGACTCAGTCGCGACCAGAAGCAGAAGTAAGGCTGCACGGGTTCTTCACTTGCATGTTTTCAGTCCATCCGATTAGAACAAGGTACCTAACCCAGGAAAGGGAAGCCGTCTTGCGGGAACTCAGTTCTGTTCCTGGCGCCCCGTGTTTTTCCTCCGACCGGCCACACGCTCTGTGTCTGAAGAACGGATTTTGCAGTTTCCCACAGTCTTCGAACCTTTTGCCCTGTTTCCACCATTCAGCCCCTCCATTGTCCTTGTACACCCTTCCATCAAGAGACCGTCACCTCCTTTTTAAAGCAAAGTCCTCTGTTTAAAGTAACACTTCACTATATATTTTTTTATTTACTTATTTATTTTTTTCACCATGCTACTATTTTTATTGGGATCGTGTTGCTTCTGCTAACACCCTGATTACAAAGTTGCATTGCTCTTGAGCAGTCTGTCCAAGCCTGCTTTTTCCCATAAGCCCTATTGTTTTAATGCACAACTTTGGACTCTGTATGGCCTTTCTGGAAGATATCACATGACAGCAGAAACATTTGTATGTATTCTTATTTTCAGGGGTAACATACCATCCGCACTCTTCTGCACTTGGCTTTCTTCATTCAGTACATACCTTGGAGAACTTTTCACAGATGCCTATTATTCCATTGAATAATGTGCTGTAAATTATTTCACCAGCTCCTTGTTGGGTGTTTCCAGTCTTTTGCAGTTACCACCAATAGGTCTGCGAATAACTCTATCTGTATATCATTTTGTTTTTCTGCAAGTGTATCTGAAGGGCAAGTTTCCAGAAGTGGGATTCAGGGTCAAGGGAAAAGGTCAGTGTTTGAATTTGGTAGCAAGTTATGCTCCATACGGAGCCTCCGAATTTAAGCACCCACCAGCCGTATCTGTGTGCACCTGCTTCATCAACCAGTACCGTCTAAGTATTGGAGGTTTTGCTGATCTGATGCATGAAAAATGGTACCTCTGTGTAATACTAATTTGTAAGCGTGTTATAAAGTTCATCATCTTTTCAGATCTGTGACCAATTTGTGTTTCCTTTTCTGTGAACTAGGAGAGTAGACTCGGAAAATGGTTCCGAAGAAGAGCAGTGTGGTGCTAGGCATCCTGATATCTAAACATATTATAAAGCTTCAGTAGTCAAAACAGCATGGTTCTAGTATACAAACAGACTGACTGACTAGTAGGTGAGGATATGACCCTGAAAGAGACAAACATATCATGGAATTTAGAACATGGGGCACATGGCACCTTAAGTCAGTGGGAAAAGGTAAAATGTTCAGTGAATGAAGTTGGTACAATTGGTTAGCCATGTGGGGAAAAAAAGATCTTCTATTACCTTATACCAGGAACAATTCCAAATGGATCGACAGTTGAAATATCAAAAATAAAGCCATAAAAGTACTAGAAAGAGAACAAGCAAAATTTTTAAAACCTTGGAGCAGAAAGGGCTTTTCCAACCATGACTCAGAAATCCAGAAGCCACCCGTGAGAAGATCGACAAGTTTGACTATGGATTTTTTTCTTTTCTTTTTGGCATGAGACAGAACACCAGAAGTCAGGTCAGAACAACAGAAACAAACAAAACAACAACCAACGGCAGACTGCGAAGAAATGTTTACATCTCAAATCAGAAACAGACTGTTGCTCTTTTTGAAATGATGTGACTGTTCTATGAATTGAACCTGCTCCCGGACATTATTCTTCTAAATAATACAGAGAAGTGAGAAGGCGTGACGTTCCAGGCAGGGAGGTGGGCTGCGGCACACTAGGACAGCACAGGCCCCGTCAGGGTTGGGCGGCAGGTGTTACCCTAGATTGGAGACCAAAGAGGCCAATTCTCTTCATTTTTCAAGGTAATCCTCAAACCTGTATTTTAATGTGAAATCTTCTTTTCTCCAATACTGGCAACTTATTAAAACACTCTCTTTAGAAAACCTTGCAAAGCGGATGAACATGTGCGCGGCTGGTCCCTGTGCCTCTGTCTTGCAGTGTGGTTCCATATTTTCTTAACCACAGGTCATGAGACCCGGAGTGGAAGGAGAAAATTACTTCCCACGTGGTGATTTGGGAAACCAGGAAGATCACCCCTTTTGGTCCTCACCTCCAGCTGAGGCATGTCCCAGTGAGGCATGTCCCAGGGGACTCAAGTGATGGGCGTGGTTAGCGCTGACTTGGAACCCAGTGGCCTCCTGAGAAAGTGGAGTTATTTCCCTGTGTCTTCTTGGCAGCTGCACATTTCAGGCCGTCCCGGCCCAGCCGGTTCTGAGCAGGCTGCGTCTGTCTGGTCTTACTGCGTCGGTCAAGACAGGAGCCAGGCTTGGCATCCTGCGGGCTCCTGGACTGTAGTCAGGTTCCCGGTGTGAATCAGCACCTCCTCTGCACACGATGGCGTGGGGGAGGTTTTCTGATACCTGTCAGCACTCCTGCACTGTGCAGCGCCTCCGTACCCTGGTGGTCACCTTCTCGTCACCTTCACGTGTCTTGGCAGGCTTGCTGCGTCCTGCTTGAGCTGAAGTCTTCTGGATTTAGGACATACAGAGGTTAAATGGATGGCCCTTTTTTCCGATTTGGTCACCCTCATCTCCAAAAGCCACGAGACTGAGAGTGGCGTTTAGTGGACGGTTCACGAAGACAGCACGTGCTGTAGGCCTTCCTGCCGTGGTGACAGTTCTGTCATCATCTCTGTCTGTGCTGTCCAGTAGGGTCGCCACTAGCCGAGGGTAGCTATGGAGCATTGAAATGTGGCTGGTGCAACTGAGTGATGGAACTTTAATTTAGTTTCATTTGAATTCATTACATCTTCAATGTCAATGTGGCCAGTGTCTACCATACGGGGCGGCACAACTCCAAAGAGTGATTCAAAGCCAACTCATAGCCTGGTTACTGCGGTGGAGGGAGGAGGGGGGATCAGTAGGTGATTAGTAGCCATTACAGACTGAATGCGTGTCCCCCCTAAAATTCATATGCTCTGGTGTTGCTTTCATTTCTATTTCTAACAAGCCAACGAAATAGGAGTGGAGCCCACACCAAGGTTTGTGTCTGCAAAATTTGTTGAAAATGCCGCGTAAGAAATTTCTCTGATAATTGGGGGGGATTGAGGAAGGAGTGAGAGATAAAGAAAACAACAATGGACCAAACAGAAAACCAAAAACCTGTGGACCCAGAAGTAGAGGGCCCTGTCCGAGGGACAAGCCCCAACGCAGTCATTCTTTAGAGACAGAAGTGGAGCGCGGTCTGCTCCCCGCCCGGGGTGGCGGCCTTCCTTCTGCTCAGACATTGGAAGGGGTGATGGAGGGGCAGGCCGCGAGGGGAGGGAGGAAACAGCCTCGGCTGGGACCCATTTACTAGCAGAGAGACACAGACAGACAAACGGACACTGCAAGTCTGTCTGTACTCAGAAGCCGCAGTCAGGCTGTGGGATAAATACATGGTTTGTGCCCTTAAAGCAAATCTCATCTTCTCCTGCTCCTAGTAGTATGGTTGGTAAAGGGGAACGAGGGGACTTGCTGGGCATGTCCCTGACTCCCTCGCGTAGGGCGCTCTCTGCCTGTACTATATCACATTCCATGGTGTCCGCGTGCCCCGGGCTTATTCCTTCCTACTCTAATCCCCCCTGCCTTTTGTACTGCTCTTAAATTTTTCATATATTTCTTTTAAATTACATAAATAATGTTAGTGTGTGTACCTTTCTGTGATTTCTCTGTGTGTGTCTGCGTGTGTGTGTTTTCCTCCCACAACTGGAAGATCATTCTTTTCTTAAACAAATACCATCCTGCTGTGCATCTTGTTTTAAAAATCGCCTTTTGTGTATTTCACTAAATAACATACTTTGGAGGTCTTTCAAAGTCAGTTCCAATAAACCCTCCGTATTCTATTTTCTGGCTCCTAGTCCTCCACAGGGAAAGCCCAGCCCTGGGTTTGAATCCCAGCACCAGCACTTACCGGCTGTGTGGCTTGGGCAAGTAGCATCTCTGAGACTCAATTTTCTCACCTGTGAAATGGGGTCTGTGGGAGTGGCTGACCCCAAGGGCTGTTGGAGGGCTGGAGACCAGGGAATATGAGCACGGGGGTTTTCACGACAGCGCTCAGAATAATCAGGGCTCTTCATTAGGGTTGGCTATTATTATTCTTATGGACACGCCATGGTATCTGGCCATTCCCCGGTGGATGTGCAATTACGTTGTTTCCAACATCTCACTACTTCTACCTCCTCTGAAGCCCATAAGCTCCGTACCTTTTGTACCCCGAGTATGGTTACTACCATTGGGTCATTTGCTGTCCCTGCTACTTTGTACTGGAGTCCCCATCTCTCTGTATGTTTGTCTCAACCAGGGTCCCCTTCCAGCTTCCATAGTGATCTTCCCAGGTCTCACCAGACCTTCCTTCTCCACCACTCCAGCCCTAAATTGCAGTCTCCAAGCACTGGCTGCCAGAAAGGATTGTGCAACCCCCAGAACCATAGGCCAAGGTCATCCCAGCTGCTGCTGGGTGTGGGCCCCAGCCAAGTGCCTGACCTTCAAATCCTCCAGGCTTCTCTGACTGGTCTCCTTTCAGACCCCTGGGACCAAAATAGGGATGTGGCTAAAAAGATGCATGGGAGGGCTCCACCTTGGGGGAGGGGTGGGATTTGTGCCCTCGAAGGCCCAGAATTGTGGAATTTGCTGTTGCAGAGGCTTTAATTTCTCTCAGGCCTGTGACCTGCCATGGGGTCATTAATCATGTGGACATTTGATAGCGTACTTTGGAAGGGCTGGTGCACTGCCCTGGCATAGAAGGTTGGGGCAAGTTCTTAAAAGGGACAGGTGAGCTCAGCTTCAGGTGTTTGCCCAGCATGGGGCAATAAGGGGGATAACACACTCCCTCTCGGAACTCAGCTTCCCCATCTGCAGAATGAGAGGGTTGGACTAGAAGTCAGTAGCTGTCAGCCTCATGTGATCACAGCCTACTCTGAGGAAGACATTCTACGTCACAGCCCAGTGCGCACTTCACGTGCAAATATGCGCACGCACAACCAGTTCCCGAGGTCCCACAAAAACCACCATGTATGTGCTGTGCACCAGTGTTTTCTCTTCCATTTCACTGACAGAGAAAACCAAGAGAAACAAAACCCAAGCCTTTTCCATTTCATTGAAAACGGTGCTGGTCCCACTAATCATAACCTACAGTTTGGGACTCTGGACAAATATAAGGTCCTTTCTGATGATGGCTTGGTGACAAGAAGGCTGAATTTTTTTTTTTAAATAATAATTTCTTTCTGCTCGACTTTAAAAGGACATGTTCATTGTGGAATAATTGGAACATACCATAAAAGCACAGTCAGGGAATTTTCATTAGTCATCTGTATTCCCACCACTCTGGGAAGCTACTTTGCTTTCCGTTTGGTTCTCACGGTTCCCTTTGCATTTTTAATCTAGCATATGTATAGTCTTGAAGAAATTTAGATTATGTTGAACCCATAGATTTAGATTTTGTGGGGTTTAAATATTATGCGCATTTTCTCATCTCATTGAACTTTCTTTGCAAACCTTCTTTGGGATGACTTTCATATTACCCCACTAAATCGGTGTGCCAGGATTTATTTAACAAATTACAGAATGACGCACATTTAGGGAGTAATCAGCATTTTCTATCTCCTACAGGGGATGACAAACTATGGCTGACCAACCGGCCGCCTGTGTTTATAAATAAAGTTTTGCTGGAACCACCACGACCATTCCTGTTCGTTTTGTCTACAGCTGCTTCCTCAGTGCTGTCAGTAGCTGCCGCACACAGCTCTTGCCCTGAAAAGCCTAAAACATTTACTGTCTGGGCCTTCAGAAAATGTTTGCTTGACCCTGGTCTAGCAGATGATGCCCCAAAGAGTAGATCTGTATTCACACTATTTGGACATGTTTGGCTAGTTCCTCCTGCTTAAGAACATGTATGAAATGTATTGAAAGGTAATTTGGTAAGCCCCTTAAGTTTCTGGTTTTCTTTGAATGAAATGTAAGTGATTAGATTAAAATGAAGGGGGATAAAAGACTTTTTTATTGAGTAGTGCGATGATTGGCGTGACCATGTAACTTATTGCCCAAACCTGGACATAGTTTCAGTGTGAAAGGGAACACCGCTAATTATGCCAGGACAACAGCGCAATCCAGGGTGGCCGTGGATTATGGCCATGGAGAATGCATGGAGTCTTGTCGAACTCATGCTGGAATGATTCTGGGGAGTGTTCAAGGCCTGGTCTACCACTCACTGCTGTGTGACTTTGGACAGATCAGTGTGCCTCTCTGGTTTTTCATGTTCTCCACAGTCATGTCAGCTACCCCCACCCCCGCCAGGCTCTTCTGCAAATTATCAAAACCCAGAGGAAAAGAGGCTTCCCTCTCCCAGATCCAGTTTCAAAAGTCCCATAAAAGATCTCTGATTGGTTCTTAAGCCAGCCCTGTGGTCAGAGATTGTGATTGGTCCCTCCTGAGTCACGTGCCCATGGGGGGGGCGGGGCAAGACGAAATGGGGATACACAATGAGTAGACCAAAGCAGTAGATGACCAATGTACAGTCCCTTCTGTCTACCAGTGAGCTAACGAATGGAGACGGCTTTTCCACAGAAGAAGAGCCATTTTTCTAAGTCTGGTTAATTGAATCTCTGTAAAACATTCTCGGTATACAGAGTTGTTGTTGAGAAGTTGAACAAAGATGGGGAATTCACACATGAACTTTCATTGAGGACATCTTCTCACCTTGTATGGCTTCTGATGGTTTCATAGACAGGGAAGGTGTTTTCGTCACTACCATTAACTGGGAGTCTGATGGCTGTGGTCTCAAGAAGCAGAGCCACGCAGCGGTCAAGTGCGTGATGGCCCCTGGGGCCTGGCTGCCAAGATCTGGATTGCAGCTTTGCCCCTTAGAAGCCGTGTGACCTTGATCAAGTGACTTAGCCTTTCTGTGCCTCAGCTTCTTCAGCTAGAAGGACAGCAGTTGTCACTACTCACAGGACTGTTGTAAAGATGAAGGCAGTAAGTGTCCATGAACTACGTAGCGTGGTCCCTGGCCTATAGCATATGCTTGATAGTCATACGCCATTGTGTTTAAAGAATTCTGCGATACTTTGTTTGAGAAGTTGTCTAGGATATTAGGTGAGACGTCCATGGAGAATTTTTTATCACTCTAGAGCAAAGGAATAGAGGCCAAGAAAAATCAAACGTCAAAACCTACCAGATACAACTCAAGATTCCAGAATTGGCTTCTAGAAGGGATGGGAGGGATCCTCTCAGTCATGGGTCTTTTCTTTCTGAAAAGAACCAAACAGGAAATATTTTGCGGATTTTCAGGCCATATAGTCCTTGTCACAACTACTTGGCTTTGCCACTGTACCACGAACACTGCCGTAGGCCCAATGAACAGAGCCCTGGCTGACCCTCAGAGGACACACAGCGTGAAGGAGAAATCTGCTCTGATTGTGTTTAAGCCACCAGAATTTTGGGGGTGTCTGTTACCCCAGCATATCGTAGCCACTCCTGACTGATGTATGGGCGCAGAGGTTACTTCACACTGTGCATGAAGGAGGAATTAAAAGTCACGGGTCTACATAGTAAAGAAGCCCCGCCTCTTTCTATGTTCTTTCAGGTTTCCTGACTCAGTAATAAAGCAAATAGGGAAGTCTCTCTTTAGTGTTAGTGTGTCTTTCACACTTCTAGTCCTTGCAAATATTTATTTTTAATAAAGTCCAAGGAAAAACCCAGGTTGAGAGTCTTTGGCAGGCAGCAGGGGTTTTTTTAATAACTTTTTTTTAGATTTTATTTATTTATTTTTAAAGAAGTGGGAGGGAGGGAGAAAGAAAGAGGGAGAGAAACATCAATGGGTTAGATAAACATCCATTGGTTGCCTCTCGCACACTCCCAACTGGGGACCTGTCCCGCAACCCAGGCACATGCCCTGACTAGGAGTCGAACCAGCGACCTTTCAGTTTGCAGGCCGGCATTCAATCCGTTGAGCCACACCAGCCAGGGCCAGGCAGCGGTTTTAAACTAGAATTATGAATATTTGTTTTTCATGTATTTTTTATGTTTATTTTTTTATTATTGATGGCAAGTGGTATTGATCTTACAGTAGTGATACAATTCTCAGACAAATTTACTTAAGTAGAAACGAGGCGTGATTTCATGGACATTATGGTTTAGGAAGAAGCTTCGTTTTGCAAAACTGCCAGTCACTCGAAAGTAGATTTAAGGGAACTATGAAGTAAAAGAACAGTACCAGTTGAGTAAAGGTATGGCGGAAGCATAAGGATACACAAATCTAGTTCGACATCATCCTTGCACAGATGTGGACGTGGAGGCTCCAAGAGGGGACATGCTCTGCCCGGGCGACTCAGCTTCCTGGTGACAGAGCCAAGAGGCATTCCTGAATTTGGCAGTTCAGAGGCCAGGCTGTCCTTGGGCCCATGACCCTGTGCCCACCAAAGTTGGAAAGAAAACCAGTATATACCAGCAGGCCAACAAGCTCCCCTGAGTCCACTTCCCGGGGCTGCTATAACCAGGCACCACAAACTAGGTGGCTTTACAGAGTAGAAATTCATGGTCCCACAGTTCTGGAGGCTGGAAGTCTGAAGTCAAGGTGTTGGCAAGGTTGATTCCTTGTGGAGGCTCCGAGGGGGGACCTGCTCTATCCCCGTCTCCCAGCTCCTGGCGGCTGCTGGCAACCCTTGGCATTCCCATCTTTGCCTCTGTCTTGACATGACATGCCCCCTCTGTGTCTCTGCCCCAATGTCCCTCTTGTTATAAGGAAACCAGGCATCAGGTCAGGTCCCACCCTAATCCAGTATGACCTCGTCTTAACTTGATGACATCTGAAAAGACTGTGTCCCTACATAAGGTCACATTCACAGGTACCAGGGGTTAAGAGTTGAACATACATTTTCGGGGGACACAATTCAACCCACAGTATCACCCACCCAGGGTCCCTGCCTGAGCAGTGAGAGGCTTGGGACTGAGAGCCGTGTTCTGTCCCTGAGATAGCTGGGCTTTGCAAAAATTGAAACCACCCAAGCGAAACAGGTCGGTCAAGGCCCCTGCCGCTCAGCTGGCTTGCATTAGTCTCAGTCTAAGACTGTGGCGGCAAAGGCAGTCCAGACCCCGGCAAGTTCACCGAGGAGAGGCCGCTGCCAGCAAAGGTCAGGGCTCACTCTTTACAGTATAAATATGACCCCGCTCCCAGCCGCCCCCCACCCATAGCCACACAATATCTCTTTCAAAGATCTCAAAACAGCGAAGCAGACCGTACCAAATTGACTTTATTGTTTTAAAATCAGCCCCTTCTGTCCGCCACCACCCACCACCCCCTCCCCAAGGGGGAAAAAATTTCATAATAGCTGCCTCTCCAGCGTGTGCCTTGTTCTCTCCTAATGGCAGCTCAGCACCCTGAGGCGGTCACTCTAATAGTGTGTCCTAATATCCAGCCTTTGTTTGACAAGTGTTGGGTGACTACCAACCTCCTCGTGGCCACCACAAATCAATGGCCAGTTTCCTGGCAGGTGCTGAATAATCGTGAAAATCACTAACACAGGATGAGGGCTTCCGGGACCAGGCAGCAGGCTGAGCACCCACCCCTTCAGTCCTCACTTATAGCAAGTTCACTGCCATTTGACAGGAGAGAAAACTGAGGATCCGAGGAAGGAAGGCCACAAGGTTAGGAGGGTACATGATACTAGGGCTGGGGCAAAGGTGAGGCAAGCAGGGCATTCTCCCAGGTGGCAAATTGAAGGGGCAATATTTAAAATAGTCAAAGTCAATGCAAAAGAACCCTGAGGAACAAAGTATCAGAATTTTACATAAAGACAGGCCTTTGACGTTCGTTTGCTCTACAACGTTGGGTCATGGTGTCAGGGGATCAGCTGTTTCCAGATGTCCTGTGGTTTTAGTACACACGGTCACCAGCGTCCTGCCAGGTGAGAGGTGAGGCTATGCAAACAAATCTGGCAACACGGGGCTTTATGTATAGTCATACTTTTTGATGGAAGAGTGTTTAGTAACCTTTTCCACCTGGTTTAAAGTATGGGAGGTTATTTTGGTAAACGTATACAGGAACGAGCATTTGCCTTCTGCCTCAGGGTCGGTGCCGAGCCTGATTCTCCTCCAGCACGGAGTCAGAAGTCCTCGTCTTTAATCGATCCCTTCCAGTAGGTTCTACTCTGTGGCACACACAACCTCAGGTTACCCCGATAACCAAGTGTGAGGGTTCAGAAGGAGTTCAAACCCCAGTCGGCCATGGAACAGCCGTGTGGCAGGCGAGCCGCTTCACTTCTCTGGGCCTCTTTTTCCTCTTTTGTGAGAGTCAGGTCAAAGGAGTCCCCACCCCGTCCTTTGTGTTGCTGTGAGACTGTCACGAGGATTCAATGAGTCCTCTCGAGGATGGAATGACTCTGAGAACAGAGTGTGACACAGACGAGACGTTTCATGAGTAGTATTGTCGTTGATGAGTATTTCTGTATTAGTTTTCTACGGCTGCTATAACAAATCAGCACCGAATCAATGACCCACAACAGCACAGGTTTGTCATGCAGTTCTGGAACTCAAAATCAAACATGGTCCCACTGAGCCAAAATCAAGGTGTCACCAGGGCTGTGTTCCTCCTGGAGGCTCTAGGGCAGAGCCTGTTCCCTTCCCTTTTCCATCTTCTGGAGGCGCCCACATCCCTCAGCCTGTGGCCCCTTCCTCCGTCTTCAGAGCCAGAGACTGTGGGTCATCTCCTGCCTGTATCTCCTCATCCTGATCTTCTGCAGTCACATCTGTCTCTGACTCTCTCTCCTGCCTCTCTCATCCACTTTTAAGTGGTAACCTGGTGCCCACCTGGGTAATCCAAGATGCTCTTCCTATTTTGAGGCCAGTAGGTCAGCAACCTCAAACCCATCTGCAATCTTAGTTTCCTTTTGCTGTGCAAACTACCATACTCACAGCTTCCAGGGTTCTGTGCGCCGCACTCACTCACTCACTCACTCACTCACCAGTCAACAAATACTTGCCCATAGTAATCACCTTGCTCCGGGTTTGGGGGCACAACAGTGACAAAACAGATAAAAACTCCACCTGTGCAGAGCCTACATTCTAACAGGGGGAGAAAGACAATAAATAAGGTTCTTTTTTCAAGTGTTTTGGACAGTGATGGATTCATGCAGAAAATTAGAGCAGGAGAGGAGATGAGGAAGCTGGTGCAGGGCACGTCCTATTTTAGGTGGAAGAGGGGGTCAGGGAAAGCCTCGCTGACCAGGGGAATTTGAGCAAAGACCAAAGGAGAGGATGGGAACCCAGCAGGGAGGTTCGGGGAAGGGCATCCCAAGCAGAAGGAACAGCACCTGCAAAGGGGGCAGTGCGCTTGCGTGTCTGAGGAGCAGCGAAGGGACCAGCGTGGTTGGAGCAGAGGTAAAGAGGATCAGGGAGGGAAGAGATGATGCCAAAAGAGCTAGCGAGGGGCCAGGTCGGGCGGGCCACTGTGAGGCCTGAGGCTTCGGAGGAGGGACAGGATTGGACTGAGGTTCTGTCTCACTTTCCTTGGGCTGCTGTCACAAATGATCACGAACCGGCTGACCTAAAACAACCAAAAGGTGTTCTCTCTCAGGTCCGAAGGCCAGGCGTCTGAAATCAAGGGCCACGCCCCTTCTGAAAGCTGAAGGGAAGGGTTCTTCCTGCTTCTCCCAGCTTCTTGGGGTCCAGGTCATCCTCGGCTTGTAATTCCGTCCCTCCAGCCTCTGCCTCCATCCCCACATCGTCATCTTGTCTCTGTGTCTCCGTCCTTTTCTGTCTCTTACTGGACTTAGGGCCCACCCCAACCCAGGAGGAAGCTCATCTCCATCCTTACCTTGGTTACTGCAAAGACCTATTCCCAAATAAGGTCATATCCCGAGGTGCCAGGTGGACATGAATTTGTGGGAGGGGGTACACAACTCAACACACTCTAGGTTCCAGCAGGCTCTGTGGTGTGGGCAGTACTGTCAGCCAAAGAGGGCTGGGTGCAGGGAGACCAGCGAGGAGATGACTCCGTCGTCCAGGAGACAGAAGGGGCATGGACCAAAGTGAAGGGCAGGAGGGGGTGAGCAGCCCGTTAGTGGCCTGGTCCTGACCCAGGCTGGGAGAATTCTGGCTTCCTGTGGCCCTAGGCAAGAGAGTCAAAGGTCGGGGAAGGGCCTCCCTGTCCCCTGCCATGCAGCAGGGATCTCACACTTAGAGTGGGACAGATCAGCTATTGCTTCTGTTCACACGAACGCTCCCGGGACAAACCCACAGAGGCCAGGAGAAACCCTGAGGGGTGTGTGTGTGTGTTGTAAAAACACACACACACAGCATAAAATTTACCCTCCTAACCCCGGTAAGCGTACAGCGCAGCACTGTTACCTCTACACACATCTTTGTCCAGAGCTCCAAAACTTGTTCACAGAAACTCTGTCTGGTGAGTAACAGCTCCCCCATGTCCCCGCCCCCCAGCCCCTGGCAACCACTGTTCTACTTCCTGTTCCTAAGTGTTCCGCAACTTTACATTTCTCATAGCTGTAGATTCATGCAGTACTTGTCTCCAAGGGGCCCTTCAAAGGAGAGAATAGAGACTTCCAGGACAGCAGGGCAGGTGTGGGCAAAAGCCCACTAACAGTGAGTTTCAGATGCTTTCGACCTACACCAGGTGCAGGACCCACAGGCCCCACCTGCCCTCCACCCGTTCGTGTGCAGCCCAGGAGCTAAGAATGGTTTTTACACATTCAGATGGTCGGGGGTAGGTGGGGGAATTCGAAAGAATACTATTTCACAACACATAAAAATGACATGAAATTCAAATTTCAGTGCCCACAAATAAAGTTTTATTGGCGCACAGCCGCATCCCTTCGTGGACGTCCTGCCTGTGGCTGCCCGCACACCACAAGGGCAGAGCCGAGCAGTTACAGCAGGGACCACGTGGGCGGGGCAGAGAAAACTAACCATCTGAGCCTTCACAGAAAAGGCTCACGAGTCCCCTAAGCTAGACCCACAGAACGAGCTACAGTCCACAACTTAACACGGTGTGGCTCTCACGCGTGGACGTGGGTACACACGCAGTCGACATCAATTCTCACCGGAACAGCTCCCCCTCCACCTGAGCCAGATCCAGTATTTTGTCTTCTCTTCCGTTGAGGCAGGGTATCTCGCCGTGGTAAGGAGGCCGGCTGTGGAGCCAGCCCACCTGGGTTCACGTTTTGTTTTGCTTCTTGCTGTGTGACCGTGGGAAATGGTCGAACTTCTCTGGACCTCAGTAGTGCGCAGCGTGTAGTGCGCAGTGTGCAGCCTTGCTTGGTGCAGACTGTGCACCAGACAGATGGCAGCCATGTTAAGCACTGGCGTTTACCTTTCCTATGTGGGGGCTTTGTCTGCTAGACACGGTTCCTGGCCCACTCCCAGTTTGCCCTGTTTGTAAAGACTGCCCCGTATGGCAGGGGAAACGGTGTGGTCTTCGCAGAGTGATACGATCCAGTTGGAATCTACCCTCTGTCTTCCTGAATAGGGGGCTTTGGGCAAGTTCCTTCCACAGTTGGAGCCTTGGTTTCCTGCTCTGTAGAATGGAGATAACAGTGCCCACTGTGAAGCGCTGCCCCGAGTGCCAGTGGGAAGGCGCAGAGTCAGGGGTCAGCCCTGGGCCTGGCCTCCAAGACACTCAGCACGTGCAGCCCCCGCCACTTCCGTCCGTTCCCTTTCTGGGATGCACTCATCACCCCCCCGTGAGAACCACAGCCATACAGCAGTGGCAGTTCTCTGTGCTCCATGTGGTTGACAGCAACAACACCTGCAGGGAGGTACTGAAATTGGCCTCGTGTGACAGGAGGAGACTAAGACACAGAGATGTTAAGCCACTGGCTTGAGGTAACACAGCTCGGGTCTGAGCTCAGGCTTGCTGGTCAACATTCAGTGCTGTTAACACAGTGGTGGACTGTCTCTGGAAAATGAGAGTGCGGCAGGGGGAGAAGAGGGGCGGGAGGTCCAGGGGCTTGTGCCCCCAGCTGTGTGCTCAGAGCTGCAGGGGGGCCAGAAGCACCCCCCTGGGCTCCTGCGGGTAAGCAGCTAAGGCCTGGTCGGAGGCATGAACCACAGTCACAGGGACGTCAGGTGACGAGCAGTGGGCCCTCTACCCCCTGACCTGCCGGAACAGGACAAGGAGCTGGGCCGCCACCCCCACCCACACCCGTGTCAGCTCTGCAGCCACACCTGCTTTCTGTTCTCCAGAGTTTACAGCACCCTCTGATCGCCAGGAGATTCAGAAACTTTGGCAGCCCTAGCTCACCAGAAGCCCCCCTCTCCCCCCATGCCCCTCCTTTCATGGTATATTAAGACTTTAGAGTGGTTAACACATGCCCCTGCCCCTTAAGACTTTAGAGTGGTTAACACATGCCCCTGCCCCACTGCCCCTCACGACTCTTCCCTGGGAGCAGCCCCTGTCACCAAGTTCGTGGGTGCCCCTCCAGAGGTGGTCTGTGCGAGTCACATTCAACGCTTTTTAAATAGCTGGTAAAAGCCCGGTCCTATACTTACCAGGCCTCCTAGCCTTTCAGCCCACTCCGGTCTTACTATCACCAAGTTACAGCCTCAGATGCTAGATGCTGTCGGGGAAACTGGGCCCATGGAGGAAACCATTGGTGAATTTCTCTCCATAAACACCTGCAGCCTTGCTGGCCCCCAGGGGAAGGCTTGCAGGGATCGATGAGTGATGTCTGCCGTGGCCGAGGAAGGGGAGTTGCATGGTGGATGCTGTGGATTTTTCTCCTTTCCTCCAGAAATTGTTTCCCAGACCTCAGGCACTCAAATATCACATTCACAATTTTGTCACATTTACGTAGCAGTGGTACTATTTTTTTTTTAATTTAAAGACTTCTTTGGCTTAAAATAAATTCATTTGAAAAGGTAAATTTATAGCCCTGCCTTCAGTGGAAAGTCAACATTGCTTGCCATAAATGGAAGGAACCGGTAAAAATAAATTCACTGAAAATAAAACAGTATGATGAAATTCTAACCGAGGCTCCAAACCGGAAGGCTGTTCTCTCTTAGCTAAACAGGAAGATCAGCAAATATTAGAGATCTTGTTTTTTGACCTAGGAATATTTACTATTTATGTAATGCTTACTATGTTCCAGACGCTACGACATTAAATGACTGCAACTACTGTATAATATAGAAATTATTATTGTGTCCATTTTACAGAGGAGGAGACTGAGCCACTCAGAGGGCCAGTAACATGCCTCGGTCACTCAGCTCACGAGCGGTGAAGCCAGGGTTTGGACCCGAGCAGTCCAGCTCCCAAGTCCAAGCTCGTAACCTCTGAGCCAAGCTGCCTCTGAGAGAGATTTAAAGAGAATTGAGAGGGGAGTCATCTAAAATTACCTTTTACGTCACCACTGTGCATCACTGCCACACAGTGGGACCCCTGGACTAGCAGAAAGACTATGAGACACAGATCTGGGTTCTAATTCTGTCCCTGTCCCTGATCCTCAGTTTGCCTGCCTGTAAAGTGCAGCAATGGGGCTATATATGGGCTTCTAGAAGACAGAAACCACCCCTTATGCCACAGGACCCATTGCATCTGGCACACAGTATTAGAGTTAATTCAGACACAAGCAACAGAAAACCCAGTGTCCCAGCTTTCCTCTGTCTGTCTTCCCCACTGTCCTTAGCCTCTAGCTTTCCTCGTAAGTTGTGCCACCTTATAGTCATAGAAGGGCTGCTTCACCTCCAGCCCTCACCTCCATATTCGAGGCAGGCTGAATCCAGAAGGGCGAATCCAGAAGGAGCAAAGCCGTGATCAGGAAAACAGGAGTTTTCAGATTCTGTGGCAGTGGCTAGATTTGTGTATACGGCCACCCCTGGTCATATGATGCCTTGGTCGAGGAAATGGACATTGGGTAGGCAGCCATTGCACAGCTATAAATGCTTCAAGAAGGAAAGGAGGGAGGGGAGGAAGAGAGGGTTAATCCCTCGGACCCCCTCCGGCTGGATGGAGCTGTGATAAAAGAATGTCCGTCCTCTCTTACAGAGCTCAGTGCCCAAGAGCGTGAATGTTATATTTTCCCATAAAAGGGCTTTTCTGTGAACTTGTGCATGTTGAGGCCACTTCTGTTTTTACTGGCAAACCTATTCCAGGGGAATGAAAGTTCACCCTGGTGCAGATGTCTATTTAAGCCCGACAGGAGGCACAGGCAGGGAAGCCGTGGAAAGGGAACGTTTTAAAAGGGGAGGCAAACGTTCAGCCTGGGAAGGTTGCATGGCAGTCTCAGGAAGAGTGTGTCAGGTGCCTTCCAGCTAGAGCCGAGAACAGGAGGTGGCGCTGGAGCCAGTCTTGCTTCTTTCCAGTTGCCCGTGGCCACGAGTGTGGACCACATTGGTCACGTGTCCCACCAGCACCCTTCCTACGATGCTGCACCCGTAAGGCAGTGTTTCTCCTTCATTTAGGACTCGGCCTGACTTAGCACTTCTTCCCATCGCTTTCTAGCTGGGTGGCCTTTGACAAGTTTCTTCACCTCTTTGATCCTGCCATAGGCTGGGTGCCTTGTTCTCCACGAGGCCTCTCTTCCTCCAGGTGTCTAGTCAGCTTCCTCACAGCATGGCAGCTGGGTGCCATGACCAAGAAGGTGGAAACGAGGACCTCTCTTAAGGCCTGAGCTTGGAAGTTCCAGAAGAGGACTTCTGCCACATGTTGGTCAAAGCAAGGCCTACAGCCAGCCCAGGCTCAAGAAGGGAAGGAGGGGCAAGGGGCCCCAGCCCTGGATGGGAGGCGGGCATTGAAGGCAGGCTTTGGGGGGGGGTGAGGGGTGTGGGGAGGGGAGGGTGGTTCCTGGCTGCCGTACAGGGTGGTGCTACAGCAGGTTTGTGGTTGTGGGTACACAGAGCGGCGTTCATTCTTGTGTTATCATTTATTAACCAGTGCATTATTTTCCATATGAACAGCTGTAAATCTGCTTTTCTCCCCGCCCTGTAATTAAAGGTAACCTACCACATTCTATCTTAAAAACTTACAAGTTTTCAGAGTAGCTGGAATACCATGTTCCCATGGATTTGTCACGGGAACGAACTTTTGTCTGGGGCTGCCCCTGCCCGCTTCCCCACCGTCTTTCCCCCGACATCTACCTAAGTAATGGAGTTGCTGTCAAAGCCAGAGACTTTTTCAGCAAACTGGCAGAACCTTGTCTTTGAGAGTCTTCAAAGGCTGAATCCTAAAGGCTGAGAGGCTTCAGTGGTGTGTGAGAGTTTGGGGATGGTTTTGGGGGGGGGGGTGCTCAGATGCTACAGCGAAGACCAAAATTCACAGCAGTTCAGCAGGAGAGCAGTTTGTTTTTCTCTTCTGTAACGGACTGGTGTGAGCAGCTCTAAGAGTTAGGGACCCAAACCCCTTGCATCTTGTTCCACAATCCCTAGTTGCTGCCCTCATCCACGTGACCCAGGATGGCTCACACCTGGCCTACAGCAAATCCAGGGGAGGGGAAGGAAGGGGAAGGAAAGAGCCACACCTTCCTTTTCAGGTGTGCACACCGCACATCTACTCACATGACATTGGCTGGACCTTAGACATTTGGCCATGCCTGGCTGCAAGGGAAGTTGGGAGATGTAGTAGTTGTTCAAGGTAGCCATGGGCCAGCTCAGACATGCAGGCTTTGTTACCGTGCAGAAGAAGGAAAGAACAAACACTGGGGGCAGTGATCAAGCTCTGCCACCCAAGGCTGATGTGGAAGTGCCCAAGGATGACAGCGACCCAGTCTGTTGTCATCTCTGCACAGAGCCTTGGCCACAGGCTGCCCCCTGGAATTCCCAGCCCTCTCAGTATCGATGTCCAGCGTGTGAGCTTTGATGGACGACTCCTGTTGGGGGTGGATTGGGTCCAAGTCCACCCAGCCAAGTGTGGAGTCACTGCTGATCTGGTTTTTCTGGACGAGCCCTTCCATCTGCTTATAACATGTCACAGAGTGGCCACAGCCGCAAACGGCCCAGCCCAGGGCCAGCTCTGGGCCAGGTCAGTCACTATAAAATGTGCCACTGCTTAAGTGCAGACTGAGTGGGTGAGTTCAAGAGTTCAGCAGCCTGGTGTGCTCCTGGCGGAGAAAGGGAACAAGCCTGGGCTCCCGCTAGAGCTGGCCTGCCACTTGCCAGCTGCACCACCTTAAATATGTTATTTTTCTGAGCTCCACTTTTCTGACTTTTAAGGTAGTCAGGTTGGGGTGTGGTATCTATTTCCTCCAGGTTGCCATGAAGACAAAACTTAAATAACACTGGGGCAACGTGACTGTTTCCCAAAATTTATTTTGTGTATTTTCAAAGGCTATGATTTTTCTCTTTTAGGAGCTTAAATGTTATATTTAATCCCCTTGCATACCCACTTACACTGTAAGATCCTGAAGGGCTGTGTCATTCTGCATTGTGTCCCCAGTGAGTGGTTATAAAGCCTGCACGCCTGCATGAGTGAGTGAGTGAGTGAATGAATGAGACCGGGCTCCTAGCCTGGGGGCAGCAACACCAATGCCCACAGGAACAGGACAGGTCACACAAGTGAGCAAAGAGGGCTGAGCAGCCTAAGAAAATTGGATGGCCTCTGCTGTGTTTCTCTCTCCCTTACTTTCGTCAGAGACATGAGCCCTGGGGTTTGTGTCCTCTTGCCATAACAAAACCACACGCTGAGCGGCTTAAAACAACACAAACTCGTTATCTTACCAATTTAGAGGCCAGAATCTAAAACCAAAGTGCCGGCAGGGCCAGGCTCCTGGAGGCTCCAGGGGAGACTCCATTGCAGCTGGTCTCCGCCCTCATTGCTCAGCTTGTGGCCCCATCCTCTGCGTTCAAAGCACATTGCTCCAACCTCTGCTTGCATGTCATACCCCCTTTCTCATGCACAGCCTCCTACCTTCCTCTTATGGAAACCATTGTGATTGCATTGGGCTCACCTGGAGAATCCAGGATAACTCTCCTTCTCGAGATCCTTAATTTAATCTCATCTGAAACATCCTTTTGGTCATGTAGGACACAGACATCTTTGAGGAGCATTATTCAGACAACCACAGATGCACAGAGACATTTTTTTAACTGTAAGGTAGAATTTTTCCTTAGTGCTGGGGAGGCAATAGGGAGCGGAGGGGAGTGTGGTCACATGGAGAGCATGCGCTCCATCTCAATGAGTATACGCTACTCATTGCAGTGTATGATTGCCTGTGAGAAAATAGGCCCAATTTTCCAGAGCTTCCCTCACTTTGTCGTTCAAATATAGCACAAAATCTGGACTTTTATATAAAATGATTGTGTTAGTTTTTAAAATATTGGGCAGCGGTCCCCTGGCAGATATCATGGAATGGACCAGGTTGATATGCCGACAGAGGATACGGAATCGCTATCCCTGTTTCACCTCATTCTCTCCCAGCAAAAGGGAAGTAGCAGCAAGGGAGCAACGAGCAAAACGATGCCAGGAGCGGACGGCATTTGCTCTGCCATCTCGGAGTGCCAGTGCGGCTCTCCACGCATCACACACATTAATTCACTTGATAATCTCAGTCACCCTATCAGCTGGGTGCTGCTTGCACACCCATTTTACAGATGGAAAGATGGGGGCAGACAGGGGTTAAGTAACTTGCACAGGGTCACGTAGCCAGTAAGTAGCAGATTCAAACTCTGTGAGTCAGGATCTGTGTTTTCTTTTTCTTTCTTTTTTCTTTTCTTTTCTTTTCTTTTCTTTTCTTTTCTTTTCTTCTCTCTCTCTCTCTCTCTCTCTCTCTCTCTCTCTTCCTTCCTTCCTTCCTCTCTTTCTTTCTTTCTTTCTTTCTTTCTTTCTTTCTTTCTTTCTCTTTCCCTTTCATGTTAAAACAAGTTTAGACTTACAGAAAAGTTGTAAGGACATACAGAGGGTTTCTGTGCAGCCCCCCTCCCCCTCCCCCTCCCCCCTCCCCCCATGGGAACATTGTGCAGACCAGAATGCAGTCCT
>VMDR010000194.1:250593-338712 GCA_007922815.1 Macrotus californicus | reverse complement strand
CCCGTGACTGGAAGCCAGGGACCTAGCTGCAGATTCTTTCTCAGCAAAGGGGCAGGCGCCGTGCTGGGAGCCAGAGGAGCATAGCTGACATCGGACATGGTCCTTGTCGGCAGCAGGAGACCACGGGAAAAAGCTGTAGTAGGAGGCTTGTTGAATCAAGTTTATTTTTATTTTTTGCTATTAAAAATTAATTTATGGGCATGACAACTAAAGGTCATGTGCTACCCTGGACGGGATCCTGGAACAGACAAAGAACATAGGATAAATCTGAAGAAAGTATGGACTTCTGTTAGTAATGAACGGATATTGGTTCACTGATTGTAAGCCATGCACTGCAGTGATGTGAGATGTTACTAACGGGGGCAGCGAGGTACGGGGTTTTGGGGCGTGGCCCCCTCTGTGCTGACTTAATTCCCTGTGAGTCTAACCTGCTCTAAACAGCAAGCCCACTGCAGAAGCAGTCAGGTGCTCACAGGGCCCGGGGCCAAATGCCAGCTCGGGCAGCTGGAAGCAGGGGCTGTGTTCACACCAACACGTGAGACCGGGTTCAGTGTGGGCGAACTGACGGCGTGTTTGTTACGTCTCGGTGACGCTACAGAAGGACACACGGGGAAATGCGGGCAGTCCCGGCAGGAAGCCTGGAACACAGGGACACAGAGAACGAGGCTTCCTGCCTCGTGGGTCTGCCTCTCAACCAGAACCAGCGAGAGCCCTTGGCTGTGTTTGCTTCCAGTTCTGTCCTGTACGCGTTCGGGTCCCACACGTGCACGCTGCATACACAGAGGTGAGTACGATGCTGTCCTCTCTCTTTTCGTTTATCATGGTGACAGGCATCTGCCAGTGGTTTACACTGTCAAAGTGTCCTTTACGATGTGAAAGCATCTCACCAGGCAACGTCCCATGATCCGACCAGTCACCTTTCTGATGTGGCGCAGGCTTCCAGGGAACAGACTAAAGTGACGCTGCTGTCCCCGCCTGGGTAAGGCTGCTCGAGCTTCGTGGCGATTTCCTGAGAGCAGTCCCCACACGGGGCCTGTGGGCTCGGGTGTTAGCAACATTCTGCAGGCTCCGAGCACAGCCTGCCAAAGTGCCCTCCTGAAAAGTGCCCCAACGGCGTTTAACGGGCTTTGAGAGTTTGACGGGAGAAAATGGCATTGGATTCTAAAAATACAAAGGTCGGAAGGAAAGTTCACCGCAGGGATTTGCAAGCATGTGAAAGTGGAAAGGAGAGTATGTCTCTCGATGTAGTCATGACGTGACTTCAGAAACTGCCACTATCTGCCGGGATTGCTCCCACCCTTCCCTTCCACCTTGGCTCGAGCATTTCCAAGCACACCCCAGAGTTGTCACTTCACCTGTAATTCCTCAGCGCACATCTTTATCTGCCGAGAAGCTGCATAGATCAAGGACATATGCAAGTACCTATGGACACCTATACATGTATACATGTGTTTATAGGTTTCTTACCTGACCTTTGTATCATTCATGTATCATAGCATCACATTTAAAATATTAATGTTTCCAAGCCCTGGCTGGCTAGCTCAGTTGGTTAGAGCACCAGCCCAGTGCACCAGGTTGCAGTTTGACCCCTGGTCAGGGCACGAGCAAGAGGCAACCAATGAGTGCAGGGATGCGGGGGACAACAAGCTGAGGTCTCTCTCTCTCTCTCTCTCTCTCTCTCTCACTCACACACACACACACACACACACACACACACACACACACACACATCAATAAAATAAATTTAAAAATAAAATAATAAAAAAATGAACAATTCCAATAATGAATCAGTCATTATTCAAACTACCTCAAATGTCTCCAAACGGTCTTTACAGTTGAAGGTTTAACTCAAGGAGCAAAATCCCACCCCGTCTGCTCAGGCCAGTTTACTCCCGGGCGTTCTGCCCTCCTGCTTCTCCTTCGATGCCATCGCTTTGTTGGGGAAACCAGGTCCTTCCTCCTGCACGATGTCCACGTCCTGGACTGGGCCAAGGGCTTCCAAGGGCTGTCACTGTCCCCCTAGTCCCTGCATTTCCCGTACATGGCTGGTTAGACGGAAGGTCTTGATGAAAGCCAGAGCCAGCTGGTTCTCTAAAACACCCAGAAGGGGCGCCCTGCGCCTCCTACAGGGTCAGACTGCGGGCAGAGGGGTGGACGGGTCCAGGTGTGTCAAGTGACCCCCAAATCAGAAAGGTTCCTACTGAATTTCCATCTGCCCAGAACCAGCGAATATGTCAGGTTCCATGGCTGACCCACGACAGATTAACGACAGAGGTCTTCACAGGTGGGAGCGGGAGGAAGAGGTGTGGGAACCGGAGAAAGATGGGTTGAAGGAAGCAGGGTTGGGAGCCATGGCATCGTCAGCACTGAAGACAGAGGAAGAGCCAGGCGCCAGGGAATGTGGAAAAGAGGCTGAGGGGGGCCAGAAATGGATTCTCGCCTCGCGCCGATGTCTTGGTTTTTACTAGTGAGAGGGACTCTGACCCCCAGAACTGGAAGATCACGTAACTGTGATGTTTTAAGCCGCCAAGCTGTGGGGATTCGTTAGAGCTGGCAGGAAACTCATTCACCCCGCCTGACCACACCGGCCCCATCCATTCATTCACCTGTTCCTTCGTTACTAACTTACACGAGAGCTTCAGGTGCTTCACCAGGTACAGGGCACAGAACAAACAAGAGGGCATCTCAGCAGGGCTTTGCACTCAGATGGGTTACATACACTAAGCAACCTGGGAAAGAACTCAGTCTCCCCACCACACAGTTAGGACCACGGCTCAGGGCGCTGCTCAGGGCCCACAGAGATCAATACAAGACGCAAGGGTAGCGTCCGGCGCCCGGTCGTGCTCAGGACTCACAGTGCTCCTATGCTTTGCTGTCCTCTCTCCCAGGAGACCGGCTGCAGACACAGCCCATCCCCAAAGCCCAGCCTTTCTGGTCACCTGGGAAGACAATCTCACGGGTGCTTTCTGTTCAACTTTTAACATCAATCTGTCTAAAGTGGCGATAACAAAAACGCTCGGGGTGTTCCAGAGCCACAAAAGAAAGAAAAATGTCCCTTTAAACCAGTTAAAACACCACGTGGTTAATGGGGCTAGCTCTCTTTTGCTAGTTTTTCCAAGTGGCCGCAGGAGAGGGAAACGCACACAAAGGATGCACCTTTCAGGTACAGGGTTGGACACCTGTGAAACCCTCCTCACCCCCTGGGCATTTGTAATTATTTGCAGAATAAAACGCACGTGTTTTCCAGCCCCCGCCCCCACAAAGTCCCTGCTGGCTCCGTGAGACAGGCCGAGACCTGTGGAGTTCCACACGCTGGACCGAGATTCTCGAACCGCTTTCCTGCCTCAACAAGTTGGCAGACTCACACTGCTTTCCCAGGGAACACGCAGTTTTTCCCAGTCACCAGCATGTCACCTTGTCACCCCGCTTTAAAGATGACTGTACCACTCAGGTGTGGTTTGCTGACATGCGTCCTGTATAAGCCGCATCCTCCTATAAACGAAGGACTTCACACGGAGTTCAGCACGCCGCCGGCCCGTGGGAGGCACTCGCAGGGTGTAAGCCATTACAATTCAGTGACAGGCTTGCCCGGCATAACATCTTTCTAGAGGAGAGTGCACAGCTTAAATCACCCCAGGACGATCGATACTTTGATTGGCTACTGAGGATAAAAAAGAGAGAATGACATTCATGTTTTCTTATTTCGCTCAAAAATTAATCATGTCCCCCCGAAACAGCAAGCAAGGTGCCAGCACAGAATTAGGACAGGATTTGACACCCAGAGTGGTCAGCACTGCCCCGAATGTGAACGAGGAATCGTTAATCACAGTGAAGGGTAATTAATTCAGGAGGCAAAGGAAACAGCCGTGGTCATTTTTTACAATACACCCCGGGCATCTACCAGTCTGCCAGTGTGAGTAATAGAGCCACAAACGCCAATTCGGCCATCGGGAGAGTGACATTTTCCTCCTTGGAGCTGTCTCCATGGAGACGGTGCTGCACCAGGCTCCAGGTGGGGCCGTCAATCATCTTTATACACTGTCAGCTTGAGGGGCTGGACAATGGAAATCTAGGGAGAAAAACGCCTCCTGAGCATCTTCCCTGTCACAACTGTAACGGGAGGTTAAATCAGAGTAAAAATAGTTACTCCGTGCGAGCACGCCGTCAGTAAAACTGATGCTGAGCCGTAGTTTCCAGTTGGGTAGGAGCTCAAAGGTGCTGAAAGATGCAGGGCCAGCAGTACACCCTTCTCTCTGGATGTTTTCCTCTTAAAGATCTGTGTAGAAGTCAGATCAGGGAGGGGGTGCCCTCCAGCCGCTCCCCAGAAGGTGCGACACAGATGCAGAGAGAGGCACAGTAGCTCATTCTGTCCGGGGGCCTCCAGACTGCTGCCCACTCCCCACCTGTTCACTGACCAGACCCCAATAGCACAGTCAGCTCTGAGCAGGTGAAAGGGGGAAGCGAGGCTCCTGTCCCACGTCACACACTCCATGGGCTTTCTTTCTACCCTCTGACCTCTCTTATTCCGTCTGAAAGGCATCACAGGCTGGGGGTCACTGCCACCGAGTCTCTGATCCCGGCTCCACCCCATCACAGCTGGGTGGTGGACATGAGCTGTTTGCTGTCTCTGAGCCTAGGGTCCCAACTGGTGAATGAGAATGTCACCCCCCGTGTCCAATGAAGGTCACTGAGATTAATGACTGTGCCCTGTGTACAAGCTTTGTTTCAATAACTTTATGGGTGTCGAGACGTTTGATCCGCATCACAATCTTAAAAGGGAGGTGATTCACCCTATTTTTACAGGTGAAGAAACTGGGGCACGGAAAAATTAAAACCCTTTGTTTAAAGCAGAATTGCTCTGAAGGGGCAGAGCTGGGACTGGAAGCCATGACGAGGCTCCAAAGTCTCTGTTCTGTCCTTTGTCCTCTGGCTGGCACGAGCGCATTATTTCAGTGGTGTTCTGTCTGTCGCGGTCTTCCTTGATAGCATTCTGTATGGCAAGGAAAGAGGATGTGAAAGAAACATATGAACAGACAGACAGACGAATGGGCGGGTGAGATGGATGGATGGATGACTAGGCGGATGAATAAGCAGATGCACAGATGGATAAATGGATGGAGGAATGGGTAGGTGAGTGGATGGAGGAGTGCACGAGCAGATGGATGGGTGGGTAGGTGGATGGGTGGGTGGATGGATGGTGGATGGACAGATAGAAGGATGGATGGATGGATGACAGATGGACAGATAGAAGGATGGATGGGTGGGTGGATGACAGGATTCATGAGCAGATGGGTGGGTGGGTGGATGGATGGATGGATGACAGATGGACAGATAGAAGGATGGATGGATGGATGGATGATGGATGGATGACAGATGGACAGATAGAAGGATGGATGGATGGATGGATGTGTGGATGGATGGGTGAATAGGTGGGTAGATGACAGGATTCATGAGCAGATGGGTGGGTGGATGGATGAATGGATGGATGATGGATGGACAGATAGAAGGGGGGATAGATGGATGGATGAATGGATGGGTGGATGGGTGGGTGAATCGGTCATAGGTGGAGGGAAGGATATACGAGCGGAAGGGAGAGCGGGTGGGTGGATGCGATGGATGGATCAATGAAAGCATGGATGAACAAATGAGTGGACAGATGGGGCACAGATAGACAGACAACACTTGGAACTCTTCTTTGTAAGGACAGTATTCTCCCTGAAGAGCATAGGAATGAAACTGCAGGATAAAACATTTAAAGGTGGCTTTAGAAATAAGGTCAACCTTGAAGGTCAGCTAAGTCATCTTTCCACCCAATGCTCAGATTTCTTCAACCCCTGTCCCACTGGAATGTCCCTCGCCCCACCCCACCTCTGCCTTACACACCCACGGTCATGGGGAGCAGCTGCCTCTCCAGGCAGGCTCTTCCCTCACCGGAGAGCTCAGACAGCGAAAGTGGCCTTGTTCGTGACTACTCCACCTCCCTAGAATCTCCGCTGCTGTCCACAGTGCCACCGTCTTCTTCATGACACCTTACAGATATCTGCCCACTGTGATCACATGCACACACACCGTCTCCAATCCAGGCCACAGAGCCTTGGGCAGGTGACGGAGCCTCGCGGACCGAGACGAGGATGAAAGGTGTCACAGGGCTTTCAGCAACAAGAGCCCCCGGCAGGGTCACTGAAGAGACCCCCGGCCGGTGTGTGGAGAATGGACGAGGGGCAGGGTGGGCGTGAGGTTAGTGCCGGAGGCCAGTGAAGACATGAGGACTCGGGTGGTGGCCACAAGATGGACAGAGGAGAGAGCCGCCGGGGAGGACGGGTTGGCATGACACCACAGTTCACCTGGCTGTTTACCATCTCTGGTTAAAAATAAGGAGGGCCTTTCAAGGACTCCAAGGGGCCCACCACTGAGAGGGGCACCTGTATTTGTTTCCTAGGGCTGCTGTGACCAAGCGCCCCAAACTGGGCGGCTCAAGTCAACAGAAATGCACTGGGTCACACTTCTGGGCCAGACATCCAAAATCGAGGTGTTGGCGGCACGGGTCCCTCCGGAGGGCATGAAAGAGAAGTCATTCTGGCCCCTCTCCCGGCTTCCGGTGTCGCCAGCAATCTTTAGCTTGTAGCGACGTCATTCCAGTCTCTGCCTCGGTCTTCAGGTGGTGTTCTCCCTGTGTCTCTGTGTCCAAGTCCCCTCTTCTTGCTAGGTCACCAGTCACCTTGGATTGAGGCCCCCTGAATGACCTCATTTTGGCTTGATTACATCTGCCGAGATGCTACTTCCAAATAAGGTCACATTCACTGGTCCCAGGGTTAGGATTTCAACACACTTTTTGGGGGTACACATTTCAACCTGTAACGGCAATCTTCAAAGGACGGTAATAAGGTAATAAGGTCACGACCAATAAGGTATCCAAGTAGAAATGGGCTGGCCATTTCTTAGGCATACCAGAGAGAATATTTCTGCTCTGGCCAGGAGCTTAGACCAGATGACCTCCAAGCATCAAGAATCTACCCACCTCCTCACTCCTTCCCCAAGGACAAGGGGACACATCCAAATGGCTCCCTCTGGCGCTTCCCCTGCCCCAGTGCCACCTGTCAAGAAGAAGGTGCGCAGTGTCCCTTCTTATCACAGTGCCCCCATTCCCCACGGGCTGTTCTGCACCAACCTACCACCTCCCCACATCCCGTCTTTATCTCCTGTTCCCCAGACCACGCACGGCTTGCTAGCGTGGCGACTTTGTTTGGGCCCTGCTGCATCCCAGCACCCGCAGTGCCTGGCAGCAGGAGGTGCCCGTTAAATGTCCTGCATGGATGAGGCGCAATCCTACGTCCCCTGGGTCTCATCAAGCAGGGGGCCCAACTCCCTCCCGCTCCCTCTGGCTCCTTGGTCATCGAGCCCATGCCTTGCCAGGGAAGCCCTCCCCCACACAGCACTGTCCCTGCTGCCTGCACCCCACTCCACCTTGCCGGACTGTCTGTGAATCTGTCATCTCCAGGAACAGTGAGGGGCGGGGGAGGGGAGCCGCTATTCAATTGTCCCAGCTTGCTGTCTCCCTGCCCTGTATTTCTCTGTTTGGGCTGCTTCTCCCTGCAGATGGTGGGCATCCTGGGGAGCCTCGCTTTTCTCAGCTTCCTCCCCAGCACCTAGCATGGAGCCAGGGCTCAGCAGGAGCTCAGTAAACACTTGTGAGAGAAGAAAGGAGTTTGATGGACGCAGGACTCCTCCAAGAAAGCTTCATTTTGCTCGGAAGATGACAGTGAGGGTTGCCATGGAAACTGGAGGCATTACAGTCGCTCGGCTCTGAAGCAGTCCCTGATACTAGTCCCACACTGGTGTGTCAGGCGCTGGCGGGGACCCAGCTTCTCGCAGGAAAGCCAGCTGCAAGGCACGGGTGTGAGGACAGAATGCTTCCCACCTTCGCTGGATGTGGCAGTGAGGATGCTGGTGTTGGCCCTCTGGTGCTCAGACAGCGCCCCTCCCCGGAACGTAGGACCGACCCAGACATGTCACCTGCATATTATACAGCAAACCACCTCGAAGGGGCTGTGCACACTTCCTGCCGCCACACTGCTGCTCTGGCTTTCTGCCCCTGCCCTCCCCCAAACCTGCCCTGGTCATCGATGACGTCCTAGTTGTGAAAATCAAGCCACTTCTCAGTCCCCACTTGATTGAACTTGAGGCAATATTAGACACAGATGGTGGCCCCTTCCTCTGGGACCCTCCTCTCTTTGTCTTCCCTGGGCCCCTCTCACTCTTCAGGGCTAGAATTCCTGGTGCCCTGTCTGGGTTCCCCATCCCTCTCAGTCCTTCTCCATGGGGTCCTCCCTCAATCTTCACCTTGACTCCCCATCTCTAGCCCAGAACTTTCTGAGAACAGACCTACACATGGCTGCCCCGGACATCACCATCCTGGTGTCTCCAGGGCATCTTGAAGTCACCAAGTCCAACTCCTAACACCAGTGAACAAGCTTCTCTCCGCTCATCTTAGAAAACAGCACCACGCCCGCCCAGCCGCTCGGCCTGAAACTTAGGTGTTGCCCTTGATGGCCTGCAAACCCCGCTGCCAACCTATCGGCAGGTCCTATGGACTGTCCCTCGTTTGTTCCTTGATCCCACAAATACATGAGCCCACAGGATGGACATCGGACAGATGTAAATCCTAGGGGACCCTCTGGGGAGCCTGGCCTTCTTCCTGCTCCAATAGGGCGGGGCGTGAGCAGCCGGCTAGACGGACGGGCACAGTGGAATGATGGGGCGCAGGGGAATGACGGGGTGCAGGGGAATGGCTCTGTGCGGATGGCCAAGACAGCTCTGGCTCCCGGCAGGCAGCACGTCCTGCTGCGAGGGTGTCCCGGGCAGAGCTGGACATCCTCAGGGCAGCTCTGGGCAACCCGTGAGGCCGTGTTGCATCAGGGAACGTGCTGTGCTGTCTCCCGGTTTGAGAAACGCTGCGGCCTCTCGTCATCTTCACTGCCAAAGTGCCCAGACAGCCTCCGACTTTACCTGCTGGCAACTGTCCATCAAGCACATCGCTGGGTGTGGTTCCGACCCCTCAAGCGGCTACTGTGTGCCAGGCGCTGTCTGAGGCCTTGGGGACAAATCGATGAACAAGTCAGAAAGCCCCTGCCCTTGTGACCTCACTGCCCGGACGGGGAAGCCAGAATACAGCAACATCACAAAAAATGACGGACAGGCAAGGTGGCTTCCGACAGCCTTGGATGTGACGTGTGCAGAAAATCGGAATTTTGGGATGGAGACCGGTGGTGGTGGTGCTGCTCCAGGCAATGGCGGGCACCGGCTGCGCATGACCCTCCAGCCCACCTCCCAGGCTCCCGCCACCCCAGCCTCACCCTCTTTTCTGGTCACCAGACGCCGTGCCCTGAGCTCTGCACGTGCTGCCCCCACAGAGGGCTCATCACTCAGGTTTTGGCTTAACCGACCCTCCCTTAGAGGGGCCTCCCGGAGACCCCGCACTAGAGCAGGCCACCCGCTGCTCCTGTTCCCCTACAGCCCTTGCCACAGTGACAAGTGGGCAGTCATCGGCGCTGCATCTGTACTGTGCTTGTCAGGTTCATGGGGACAGAAACCAGGACCCTGCAGCACCCGGCAGGGTCTGCCACACACTGGGCGCAGAAGGGACCCCCCCGCGAGGATCTGCTGCAATAACCAAGGTGTCAATTACCTCCTGAAAATTGCCGCGAGGCGAACAAAGAGCGTGGAGAAAGAACGAATGGACGAGAGAAATCTGGGCGAGCAGCTTCAGGGTTCAAGACAAGGGACCAAGTCACCAGTCTGGGGTGTCTCTCCAGATCGAAAGGGCAGCAGTTGTAAGAGACACACCGCGGCCAGCACAGCAGGAACTGCTCAATTCCGGCTTTCTACCAATGCCCGGTTCGGCCAATGCCCACCGAACGAACCCCAGCTCTGTATGAGGCGCGTTGGCAACATCAAAAGATAACCATAAGCTTCCTTCTAATAACAGAGGAAATAAATACAGGCTTGGAATTTCTTTCTTCTCTTTACTGCTTCTTTGCCCCGCTGGAAAAATCCAAGCTCCATCTTTTTAAAAAAGCCGTTAGTAAATAGAAGAGTGGGCTTGAAAGGCCCGGGCCCGGGCCCAGACCCACGACCACTTGTGTGACCGCAGGCAAAACCAGACGGCCGTCCTGAACGTCGGCTTCCTCACGACAGCTGCTGCAAGAATTAAATATGGTCGCGGGCAAGGGGTGCTGCGCAGCGGTCGGGGCCAGAGCGGGGCGGGGCTGCAACACTGCGAGCACTCCCCACCTCTAGAAGCTTCCGGGACCAGCCAGTGGCACGCAATCCCTCCCTCCTCCTGTCCCAGCATGCCTGGCGCCGAGCTACCTCCATCCATCCGGGCGACAGTTGAGCCTGACGAGAACTGAAGGAAACATCCTTCCCGCAAGTCCTCTCTGTGAGAGGCAGCCTGTGAATAATCGGCAGAAAAGAGAAACCACCAAGCGAACCAAGGAAATGCTCTTTGTCAAAAAAAAAATCAGCGAGGCCTGAGTGGCTCAGGGCGTTGGGTGTCGTCCCACAAGGCAAAAGGTTGCCGGTCGAATCCCAGTCAGGGCACATGCCTGGGTTGTGGGCCACGTCACCAGTAGGGGGCGTGTGAAAGGCAGCCACACAATGATGTTTCCCTCCCTTCCCCCTCTCTAAAAATAAACAAATCTTTTAAAATCTTTTAAAAAATGTGTCTCCAGGTCCCTCCTATGAGCACCCGGCCATAGTGTCTGAAGCAGAGCTGGTGTACAATAAACAGGTCCCGTGGGATGGGCGGGACGGGGAGGCCGGAAGCTGCAGGGAGAGTGGGGAGGGAGACACTAGCTCTCAGGCATTCTCAGGTCATGCTTGGTAATGAATGTTTAACACGCTTCAGGCAAAACAGGATCGGCTCTCAAGGAGACAGAAATACAAAACTCCAGAGCTACAAGAACACAGTCTCGGCAGAACTCACATCCCTGTGCCAGCCAACTGCCGTGGCTGCGACACTTCACACGGTGCAGGGGTGAAGGGCGGCGGGGTTCCTGATGCTCCGCCACTTGAATCGAAAACAGAGGAGCATTCACTTTTAAGTACTAACTATGCCAGTCGGGACGTCAGAGAGTATCACCCACTTGCCAATTAAGTACCTAGGTGCTGATCACATTTCACTCGATTTTGCATTGTCACGGTTTGGGGGAAAACTGACTTTAGCTGGGGACACTGGGGACCACCTGCCTCCTCACACCACTTCATATAACAAGAGACACTTACAAACCTGTCAGGGACTCCCCCCCGCCCCACTGCCCATCTTCCTCCTCTTCCCTTCTCCCTCTTGGGCAGCATGGCAAATTTTAATTTGTCGCCCTTGGCCTTCTGATTAGGGAACTGAACTAAAATGAAGGGTCACACTTGCGTGGCCGCGCAAAGCCCAATGAGCCATGCTGCACAGCCCTGACACCCGCAAGTGGGTTGGCGAGGTGGGTGCTGGGCGGGTGCAAGGCCAGCCCCGCACTGAGGAGGCGAAGCCTGGCAGCGCACGGGGGAGCGTGGCCGGGCAGGAGCGCCCTTCCGAGCAGGAGGGAGGCCCCTGTACGCCGAGAGCACCCACTCAGCTCACCGAGAGCCCCGAGAGCCTGAGAGCTGTTCTCTCAGGCCAAGGACTTGGCACTCCTGGGACAGGGCAATGCACTCTGTTTCTGTGTCTATCTTGGGTCCACCTCTATGGGCCACAGGACATGGCTTCAGGACAAGAGCCACAGGACACAGCCACAGGACACCACATCCAGGTTCCAGGAACACAGGACGACAGAGCTGCTCAGCCTTGCTGCCAAGCTTCCCCACGTTTGGCTGCTGCCAGCAACGCTCAGGAGAAAGACCTGAGGAGAGCCTGGTCACCTGGAAGGCTTCTCTGCAGAGCCGGCTCTTCTCCCTGTAAACCGAGCCGGGCTCGGGGCCGACACCACAGTAAGGACGCATGACCCTCCACGCCTCTTCCCTGACATTCAGCCTGACGCTCTCCCCAGGCGGTAGCTTACGGTGCCCCAGGGGTCAGATGAGGAAACTGAGGATCAGAGAATGTACGTAAACCATAATGTGCTTGAGATTAAATACTGAGAAGGCTCAAGTCCTGTTCTGTCACCGACTAGACATGTGACTGTGGACAAGCCTCTCCACTGAGCCGAGCATCAGAGTCTTCGACTGTTGAATCCACAACATGGATGGCCACGCAGAGGTTAGTGGGAGGACCACAGCACCCGAGGGGCGAGAGAGACCAGGTGTCTTAAATTGCTAAACAACTGTTAGGTATTATCTAAAACTGCGAGGCATTTCGTTTTACCAGCCATGAGACCACTCCAGATGCATAGAAAAGGCTCCCTGGGGGGAGGCCGTGCACTTTGAGCCCAGAATCAGACAGGGTTTACTGTAAATGGAATCCAGTTCAAGGGGCTCCCACGGGGCCCCATTAGGAATAACTCAGTGTGATAAGCAAGCAAAGACAAGACTCTGATACGAGAATCCACCCGGTTCAGGTGGTGCATTGGCCATAAACGGATCTCTCACAGATCTCTGCCCAGGCTCAGCTTCAAACGCCCTGGTGAAGGTGGACCCCTCCCCCTCCTTCTGTCTGGACTTTCCTGCCGCTTTAGACCTACTGAGCAGCTGGAGCTGTGGGATGCACCCTCCACTCCCACTCAAAAAAAAAGAACCCCAAATAACTAACACAAAAATCCAGGACCGGGGACTCACCTGAAGCTCCCACCGCCGACATCACAGTCAGTGACCAGCTCTGGGGACTCCTCCAGCAGAGCCCCCTGCTCCCCAGGGCCGCTGGTCCCGCCCCCGGTCACAACCACCTCCTTCTGCAGTAGGCTGCCTGGAGTCCCCCCACAAGCCGTTCTCCAGGTGCATCTAGTTGTGTTTCAAAGTGCAAACCCTCCCATTGAAAACCACGCCCCGGGCCTCCGGGGCCTACTGGGGAGCCTGGCACACAGAGCCTGTCTCCAGCCCTCTCCTTCACTTCAGTAACCGAACCGGCCACGTGGGAGCAAGCCCCAGTTAAGCCCGGACCTGAGCCCGGGGACCAAGGGCCCTATTGCTCTCTACTATTCGGAGCCCTGTCTGCCTCCATGTCTGCCTGGCCCTGGTGGCAGGGACGGGGTCTTGGTCGTCACCTGGAGAACGTTCACACTGAGACGCCTTTAGGACTCTGTCCCCATGGACGAAGCCCAAAGTCATTTGGACAGATCTATCACAGTGAAGATAATTAGGAGAGCTGGGCAAAACCGGATGCTGTGTGAGAGCACCGGAGAGGGGCAGGGCAGGGAAGATCCATGGGGTCAAGAGCAGGGAACAAGGAAGCTCAGCAAGAGCAGGCCCGCGTTTGTGGCCACTCGACCCGGAGGCTGGCCCACTCAGCAGAACGTTCAACCTTCGTTGACCTGGGGAGATGAAAACTTGAGCCCAAAGACTCCAAGGACAGGTTACCCTGACAGAAGCCCCTGGCCGTCTGGTTGGTGCAGAGACCTTAGGAGCAGAAGCATTCCGACGGACTAGCCCTGGAAGGAACCGAAGCCCGGCTTTGAAGGATTTCAACCTCCGGTTGAATGGAGGTAACCCATGATTACACCACCCGGGTCCTCAACCGTCTTCTCCATTTTCACACACCAGGTCTGGCACACGTACTGCCCAGACGTACGAGGAGGCACAAAAATACAACCACAGACTAAGCAGGGCAACAATTAGGCACAGAGCAGGGGTGAAGGCGACGGGGCATTCCGGCGGAGACTTTAAAATCGTCATGCTTAACACGGGGTGGGGCAAAGGCAGGTCTACAGTTGTGAGTAGGTGAGACAGCTTAGTCTTGTGTTGTTTATTTTATTGTATTATTTTCCATACGAACAACCACCAACCTACGTTTGCCCCGCCCTGTGTGAGGATATAGAAGACCAGATTGAGAATTGTAACAGCCAGAAACTGAGACAAGGAAACAGAAAGAAGTCATCGGTGAGCTATCAGTTGAAAGGAAAGATGGAAAGGCAAGCTGACGAGGCGGAGGGAGTGCCGATCCACTAGTGGACCGTGAGCCGTGCGCCAGGCCCTGGAGAGCACAGGTAATGGGATGCGCTGACTGAGGGGGGCGCCTGCTGGGAGCCAGTCCACCTTCGTCCACAGCCCGGCCCTCCCACTTCCTAGCGCACCCCTGGGACAAGCTCCCCCTCTCAAGTCCTCATCCCTGAGATGAGCGACAGCAGTACCTGCTTCCCCGGGTTGTTAAGAGGAGGATCTGGGTTGTATGTGCAATGTTCTTAGAACCGTCCCTGAGATGATGCTCTACAGCACCAGGCAGTACATTGCGAGCGCTTGTCAAATAAATAAAAAGAACTGGGTCAGCTCAGCAAACAACACGTCGCCTGGTCTGGCCTCACGCTCCAGCTGCGTTTTCCTCTACATCACTGAACTCGGCACCCCGATCCACACATCTGCCATGCTGAGCAGCACACACTTCACAAGACGTATCTCGGTCACTTCCTGTCCTGGCATCTGCCCTTCCTTCCCTCTGCCTCAAGAGCCTTTTCTCCTTGAACCCACTTGGAAAGCTTCTACCCGGGCTCTGAG
Organism: Macrotus californicus; assembly: GCA_007922815.1. Classification (NCBI taxonomy): domain Eukaryota; kingdom Metazoa; phylum Chordata; class Mammalia; order Chiroptera; family Phyllostomidae; genus Macrotus; species Macrotus californicus. Next base: position 324,084 of record VMDR010000194.1, on the reverse strand, counting down.
AATGAGTTAAAATACCTCCTCCTTGGGGAAGCACACCCACGACCCCCTCAGGAGCAATTTCTTCATCTGGGCTCAGCGACCCTGATCTTCCATTAGTAGGATGCTCGGCAAATTTGACGGTCACCAGGTCGGACTGTGTCACAGCAAGAGCTATGTCTTATTCATGTCTTGTCCCAAATACCCAGCATAGTGTTTAGAGTATAGCAGCTGTTTGATTATGATGACTGACGGATGAATGAATGAATGAAAGAATGGATTTGTGAATGAGTGAAATATACCCAGTGTTCGCTGTCATGCCACTGTAGTGAACCCATTCATCATGCCCCAAAAAGTATAACATGAACTAGAAGTCTTACTCTTCCAAGGCTTGCAGCATGCTCCCGGGGTCCTCTGAGGACAGAATGTCTATCATCTGGTCATTTAGAGCAAGGTCTTCGTTCACCGCATCAGCTGACGTGAACTGGGCGTGCTCCAGCTTGCTCTCGCAATGCTGACCCTGCAGGAGAATTTCAGAAATGGCGATTGAGTAGGGCCTTCTCATGACTGTCACATGCTGGAAAAGTCATGAGGGAAGGTGGGATTTATAGTCAGAGAACCTGGCTGTCCTCACCACTAGGGAGCAGGGGAAACTCAGGCGACATACTGCACTTCCCTGCGTCTCTATTTTCTCATCAAAGACATGGGATCATAATTCCAGGAGCCCTGCACAGAGCTGTGTGGATGAAACAAGGCAACGAATGGATATTCTCAACATGTAAGACCTATAAAATTATTTCCCCATCACCACCATCAACATCACCATCACCAATGTGTAGAGAAAAATTACAGTTGGCAGATGAACAACATCATGAATCTGGCTGGTTTCCAATCAGAATAGACTATTGTAAGACAGAAGTGACATCAGAAGTAAGTACGCCCAGCACTCTGATTGATAGATGATACGTCTGTCTTGTCCCCAGCACTAGTTCTGCAGAAATGGGTGGTAACTGTCGCTGACATTTAAGAGTCCTGCCCCTGTGCCTTGTCTGTGTTACATCACGAACCTGTCACAACAAAGTGTTGTTGCCCCCACTTGGCACACGAGGAAACTGCAGCTCAGGGAGCTGACGCAACGTTGTCCAAGGTCGCACAGATCATGAAGGTGGGTACCTGACCCCAAGTCATCTAAGCCCAAAGGCTCCTCCTGTTTTACATGACGCTGTCTCATTGGTTGCTACCACGAGGCAAAAACAAAGGAAAATGTGACAAGGGTTCGTTCTGTGATGGAGGAGAAAAAACCCTGCAAGGCTTCCAACCCTCAGTCAGATTCACACCTGGCCTTCCTCTCCACAGTTGTGATGCTCAGCCTTTCATGTCCAGGCAGTGCATCCTGCTCCTTCAGCACAGTGAAGGGCGGGTTTTGCTCTTCCGTCATTGACAATAGCTTTGGGAGAGTCAGAGGAATGTCCGGCTAGACGGCCATTTTCCTTCTCCTCACTTGTGCCTGCCAAGGACACTGTGGGCTGGCCTCACACTGAAATGACAATTCTCTCCTCCAGGAAGCAGAAACAAAATGAACAAGGGAAATGGCCTTCCAGCCTCCAGAGAGAGGGGGGCCCCAGCAGCCAGGTCCCAGCCTACATTTGGTCACTTGAAGCAAGTTATTTAAATTCATGGACCTCAGGCTCCCCAATATAAAGAGAGAGAAAGATGACAGATGTTTCTCCAAGTTGTTGTGCCTCTGGGTGACAGTCACAGCAGCTCCCACCCCCCATGGCCCTGAAAAAATGCTGACTCCCAGCAGTGCCTTCTGGGAGTGGTCCCCTAGAGCTCTCCTCAGCTGATGAGCTGCCATCCCACTTTCCCTAAAACCACCACCATCACCACCATCATCACCATCACCACCATCATCACCACCAACCACCACCATCACCACCATCACCATTGCCATCACCACCAACCACCATCATCACCACCATCATCACCACCATCACCACCATCATCACTGTGGAGAGGAAAATTACGGTTGGCAAAAGGACATCAACAATAGGACCTGGCAGGTTTCCGATCAGAATACAGAACTGTAGATAGAAGTGACTGATTGGCCGAGGCCCCCTTCATTCTTTCACACATGAATTGAGTGCCTCCTAAGCACCAGGCTCCACACCAGGCAATGCGGATGGTAGCAGACACCATCTCTTTTCTGCCCATGTCCCCTTACCCTTGCCACTTCAGTGCCCACCAGCCCAAGATCCACCAGCCAGCACCTACACTTCCTTCCCAGAATGCTTTGGCTGACCTTCAGAGCCCATGCCTGGGAAAAGTCAACCCCAACCCCCGCATCCTCAACCAATAACCAATGGGACTAGGTAGATAAATACCCCAGCTCCATCTCTTCTCAGGTGATGACTCAGGTTCCTCACTGTCCCCAGAGTTTCTGAGCAGAACAAAGCTCCAGGTGCCCACAGGGCTAACTTGATTGGCTGTCTCCCCTTCCTGCCCCACTCCTCCAGTATTCACCAGTATTCCCTGGAGTCACTTCCCATACAAACTGCATGCATTCAGATTCTGGTCTCAGGATGTGCCTCTGGGGAACCCAGACAAAGACAGGAATACAGAGATTGGGGAGTTCACAGAAGGGCCCAACAGAGGAGGGTTAGTGTTACATGGCGTCTACAGAACCTAGCGTGGGAACCCAGAGAGAAGACCCTAACTCAGCCAGGAAGTGGCCAGTGACAACTTCCAGGGACAGACAAGGCCCGAGCTGAGTCTTAAAGAATGAGCCAAAATTACGCTCACTGAAAAGCAGAGAGGGGACTGAAGAAGCGTCTGGGGTGAGTGTGAATGGCAAGTCATTGGGTGGAGGGGAAGCTGCAGCGTGAGGCAGAAAGTGGCAGGAGAGGTGGGCACGGCGGGAACACAGGGTCTTTATAAGCCATGCCAGGGGGTCCAGGCTTCCCCCTGAGGATGACGTGGGTCTCCAAAAGCACTTCAGCGGGCAGTGTGGGATGGAACCTGAATTAGGGTGTGGCAAGACTAAGGAGCTGGTCACACAGGTGGGCACTTGGTTACACAGCTAGACAGCAGGGGTTCTGAACACTGGTCATTTGCTAGAATCATCCAGGGAGCTTTTAAAAATGACTAATGATGGGGTACATCAGGGGACAGTCCAATAAGAGTCTCTGCGGGTAGGCCTGGACACGAGCATTTGTCCACAGTTCCCTGGGGGATCCTGATGTCCACCCAGGGTTGAGATCTGCTGAACTGGAGGATAAACTTCAACTTCACATCTGTCCCCAATCAATCAACCCTCCAGAAGAAGACACTCGTGGAGACTCACCTGATGTCTGCTGAGCACGCTTCCCTTCAAACACCGATACCGAACCATGAAGAAAAGGGTGACCCAGGTCAGCGAAAGGGAGACGACAAAGGCCACAAAGAACCCAGCTGCATGAAGACCATGGTTTGGAAGAACCTATGGGGACAAGAGAGTGACAGGGATTCGCCTGTGGTCACACTTTACCCCTTTCAGGCTGAGTCATAACTCACTGATGGCAGAACAAGAACAGAGTCAGCAAGAAGGAGCTGGGTTTGGGCCCAGCTTGCCACCTCCCAGCTGGTTCCCTTAAGAGAAGTCCAATTTATCTATTTTTCTCTTTTGTTACCTGTGCTTTTGGTGTCACAGCCAAGAAATCATTGCCCACCCCATGTCAAGAAGCTTTCCCTCTATGTTTTCTCCTAAGACTGTGATAGTTCTAGGTCTTGCATTCATCACTGGTCCACTTTGAGTTAGTTTCTGTGGATGCTGTCCGGCAAGGGCCCACCTTCACTCCTCTGCAGGTTGGGATCCAGTTTCTCCAACATCGGTTGTTGAGATGACTGTCTTCCATGACTGAGTGGCCTCATCACTCTCGTTGAAAATCAGTTGACTATTCACACGAGGTTTTTTCCTGGGCTTCTGAGTCTCTTCCATTGGTCCGCGTCTGCCCTTATTCCAGGACCACGTGGTTTTGATGACTGTAGCTTTGCAGTATGTGTGAAATCAGGAAGTGTGAGACCTCCAGCTTGGTTCTTTTTTATATTGTTTTGGCAATTTAGAGTTCCTTGAGAATCTATATGAATTTTAGGGTGGGTTTTTCTATTTCGACAGAGAGATGCCATGGGGATTTTGACGGAAATTGCATGGAATCTGTGGATTACAACACACGAGGTCTTCCAGTCCACGTACAAGGATGACTTTCCACTTATGTGTCTTCTTCCATTTCCCTCAGATGTGCTGTTTTCAGCGTACAAGTCTTTCTCCTCTTGGTTAAGTTTATTCCTAAACATCTTATTCTCTTTCATGTTACAGTCAATGAAACTGTTTCTGTAGTTTCCTTTCCATATTGTTCATTTTAGTGTACAGAAATGCAACTGATTTTTGTGTTGGACTTTTAATAATACTAAAAATGCTTACGTCCTAATGTAACATTTTTTAAAGATACACAAAACCGCATCCACAATAAAGCCCCAATTTCATTAAAGTGAAAATAATATCTAGGCACACATGTACATATGTAGGCTCCGAAGAAAGCCCTGAAGAACCGGGCTGCGTGTGATGACTTGGTGAGTTCTTTATGTTTCTGTGTTTTCTAAGGTGTCTACAGTGGGCGTGTATTACCTGTATAATCAGGAGTCCAAAATTGTTACAATAAATATTCTTTTAGGGGTAAGTTTGGTAGATAAGAAGATGTACCACCTAGCTCTCCCTTCAAGGAAGGACTTGGTGCCCAGCTATGCCGTGTGGTCAGCAGACCCAGGTTCATGGTCTAGATCAGCTGCAGAGAGCCACCTCACCTGAGGCCATGCCCTTCCCGGCAGCAGCGTAGCAGGGGCCCAGTGGCCAGTCAGTTCAGCGCTATGAGGGTGGTCAGCTGGGCAACACTCACTCCAGAGCTCCCTGCCAGGTGAGAGTGAGGCTTTGTCAGCCCAGGTCAGAGATGTCCACTTCTTCCTCTGTCCAATTCTGCTTCCGCCTCCTCCCTTTCACCGGTGACCACTGATTGGCTAGGTGGGTGACCCACAACCACTCCCAGGTTTGAAAATTCACTGAGAGGACTCACAGGACTCAGCATGCGGTCATACTCACAGTTATGATTTATCACGGCAAGGAGATTCAAAGCAAAATCAGCAAAGGGAAACAGCACGTGGGGTGAAGCCCTGTGGAAACTAGGAGCCAGGTGCCAGAATCCTGCCCCAGCGGAGTCACACGGGACAGGCTTTATTCCCCAAGCAACGAATGTGACAACTCATGTGAAATGCTGTCATCCAGCAGAGCTCACTAGATTTGATTCAGGAAGGGCCACTTAGACACCCACTGCCTGGCATGAACCAAAATTCCAGACTCCCAGAGGGAAAGCAGGTGTTCAGCAGAAACTATACCATTTATTAAAAACAGCTGAGGCCTGGAGAGTCACTCTAATCAGTTTGGGGGATGGTGCTAACCCTCCTGAAGTCCAAGGTCCCAGATGCCAGCCCAGGGCCAACCTTGCAAGCTGGCCTTTCTAAGGACAGCAGCCTCAGGCCTGCTGGGTGAGCTGGTTTCTGCACACTGGTGGGCACACTCTTCCCCAAACTCTGTCTCTGCACCTGCTCTGAAGAAACCAACTAGGGACACCAAGTTTAATTAAAAACAGCTCCAGGTGATGGGAATGTCAACTGTATCTTTGGAGCTGGAAGACAACTAACCCATTCTTACTTCTGTGGTCACGATGCAGGCTGTAGTCAAGGTTAAGTTTCTCTGACAGACCAACAAGGCCAACCTGACCTTCCAGAGAGTCACAGCCAAGTTAAGTCAGAAACAGGAGCTTCAGGCCAGAGGTTCATTGGAATAGGAATCAAGGGCGATGCCCCATGTGATGAGTAAACACAATGTGGTCTGTCCATACAGTGGAATATTATTCAGCCATGAAAAGCAATGACGTGCCCATACATGCGATAACACGGATGGACATCAAGAATATTAGCTAAGCCAAAGAAGCCAGGCAGAAAAGGGCACACTGTGTGTGACTCTATTATCTGAAATGTCCATGACAGGCACGTGTATGGAGACAGAAAGCAGACGAGTGGTTGCCGGGGCTGGGGGAAGGAGGAGAGGAGGAATGGACTACTGATTGATGGGTACAGAGTTCCAATCCAAGGTGGTGAGAACATTCCAGAACTAGACAATGGTGGCGGTTGCACAACACTGTGTGAAGGCACTAAATATTAACAGTAAATAATTCTGTTATATGCACTTTACCGCACACGCAGAACAGGCCCCACTGCGGCGCCCAGAAATCAGGAAGTGAATCTGAGCTGCAGACTCTTCCACTACTGCTGGGCTGGGGAGACGGTGCGGACTGGAGGCCTGTTCAGGAGACAGAGCCAACAGGATGTAGCGGCTGGGTCGTGTAATGGATGTGAAGCCGGTGGCAGGGGGTTGGGGGAGGCAAGAATGTCCCTGGATGTCTTGGCTGGGAGGCTGCGTGGTGGAGGGACTTTCAACCACAGTGACAAGTAAAGAAATCAGAGCAGCTCAGAGCAGTGGAAATCAGCCCCAAGTTAATCATTCTTTTGAAATTTTCCTTAAAAGTCTAGCAGCCAAATTCCACTGATAATCACGGCAAGTACAGGTCTCAAAAAGCCTTATTACCTTAAACTTCACAATCTAAGAGTAAAGAGAAGGAAGCGGCTCAGGGACCCCGGCTTCCTCACCACCACCCCCAAAATCCCTGGCCAACCTCCCTTCTTCTCTCCGAAAAAGACCAGCTGTGGTCACCGCTACTGTAACCGCGCACTGGCCGACGGCAGGTCCTTTGACGGGTCCGGCACTGCACTTGTGCAGCATGGGGCTAGATAGATGGGCTCCCAAGGAGCACTTTCAACCCTTAAAACCCAACACCACGGACAAAAGCATGAGGATGGGCTGCTTACCCAGCTCGATTTCGATTATCTAATAAATACAGTCATGGACTCGTGCAAGGCAAGAAGCTAACGCGTCGGCAACGGTTCTCCCCGGTGGCGGGTATAATGAGGTAACGGTATTTTATTTGTCCAACTTTCTCTCATATCCCCTCCGCCTCCCCCCACCCCCCTGCCCCAGCATAGAGTGGATGTTTCCTCAAGACGTCCACAGTGGACACATATTAAATCCCACCCCCACCCCCCCAAACCAGAAAACATTTGAATAAAAGGGGAAAACATCCAGAATGATTTCTCTAGACGAGATTTCAGGAGTCATCTGGTTGAGATGCTTCACTCTGGGCTCACGATCCAGGCTGCAAAGGGTTGGGGACTTGCTGATGGTTGTCCGCAAACACGGAGGAACAGCTCTGAGGGCCGAGACTCTCGTCTTCCCAGGTGACAGTTCTGGCAAGAGCGAGAGCTTGAAGGTACCCTCTGGTGGAGCCACCCTCACTCATTAATAAGTCACCCATCGGGCAACTAGGTGGGTCAGAGGACTAGAACATGGCATGATTAGTCCTCAGCTTCAGGACCTCGGCCAGTTCCCGGAGCCTCTCCAGACCTGAGCTGCTCACCCTCATACAATGAACTAGATAATCTCTAAAGTCTCTTCTGGGGGGAGGGGCGGGCAGGGAGTCTATTTTGATGTCCACAAGAATGCATGAACTGCCAACCAAGAAAAGAAACTCCATGTCACAGAGAGGCAAGTTGACCAGATGTCCCAATGTCATCAGCTCTACCAGCATGCCTGAGCAAGGCTCAGGAATCATAGCAGAGATGATGCAGGTCAGGATTTGCAGGATGTTTGCAAGTTGCCCAAAGGACAGGTAGGCAAAGAACAGCATGTGCAACACCAGGGCCATGTGGAAAATGAGCCCAGGGCACCAGGAGGCAGCAGCGGACAACTGGCCCGAGGGATCCTGAGAACTAACCTCTGGGAACTGGGCTTCGTCCAGCAGGCTGTGAGGGACCCTCCAGAATGGAAAGCCAGCAGGCCTGCACTTTAAGATGACTGCTCCTGTTTCTGACTTAACTTGGCTGTGACTCTCTGGAAGGTCAGGTTGGCCTTGTTGGTCTGTCAGAGAAACTTAACCTTGACTACAGCCTGCATCGTGACCACAGAGGTAAGAATGGGTAAGAATGGGGGATGACAGGCTGTGAGGGATCAGGACTTGACAGGCAGGAGGCAGGAAGAAGGCAGAGGGGTCACACAGCTGCAGCGCCCCCAGTCCAACTCAAAACCACATGACTCTGCCCAGTGACATGCTCCCTGCTGGGGCTCAAGCGCACCCACTGCTTGCCTTGAAGAAAGAAATTCTCACGTCACACACAGCCCTCTGTGGGGCCGTTCTTTTTCTCGTTGCGTAACGGGAGCTTTTTCTCTGTTAAACACATCAGTCCTTTTTAATATAGGTTACAAATATTTTCCCACATGTCACTCAACCTTCCTTCGGGCTATATTTGACTGTCAAGTTTTCACCCACTTGTGTACCCAAGTCCGTGGTTTTCCTTCGTGGTTTTCTTCACGTCACGTAACACTAAAGTGCGCTTGCCTCCTGCATCTCGTTTTGTGCGGTCAGTACCAATCCGGTGAGGATGCTCGTCTTTAGTCTCCTTCCGGCAGTTCCAGTCAATTGCCCCCAAATTTATGAATGCCATCCTTTCCCCACGGATTTGAAATACCGTTTTGTTACACACACGGGTGTAGATGCTCTATTTGTTCCTCTGGTCTGACTTTTCCTCTAGGAGCTGAACGTTGCCCTGATGTGGCTCCGGAAGTTTTCAGTGTCTGTAAGGACGAATCCTTCTGCCTTAGTCTTCATTTTCGATTGTTTTCATCCAGTTTCATAAATTGGTATTTTCAGGTGAAGTCTGATGGCTGTGACCACGCGCCCCACCACACCAAATCCCACCAGAATTCCCACTGGCAACATCACAATTGCTTCCAAAACCCCTCTGGCTTCAAGCCAAGATCCTGTCCGCCCGTGGGTGGCCTGGCGCCCAGCCCTTCCCTGGGCACGTGCCATTAACATAAGAAGCAGTAGTGACATCTGGCACCATCGGAGCACCAGCACTCAATGTCCAGCACAGTGTGTTGTGACTTTTTCCTTCCCAAGAGGCTCTATCTAGGACATGTCAGCTTCACTTGCGGGAAAGTAACAGGAACTGAAGGACACGATGCCGTCTCTTCCAAGAGGCACGGAATCCCAGCGCACGCAATGGACCACTTGATGTCTCCACTGTATTTTTTAGCTGTTTGATATGAATGTCCAGGAGTCTCTGTCCTCACTGCCGAGCCCCTCCCACTCATCACTGTCACACTTCCCGAGCATGAGGACGTTGTCTTTGCAGGTGCCCGCATCAAGCCCGCTAGGACGCGCCCTGCGTGGTGAGGGCCTTGCCTCACCTCACATATGTCTCACCAGTGCCCGGCATGGAGCTTGTGCCCTGGAGACAGTTCCCGTCCACCGACAAACTGGCGTGGCCGAAGTCAGACTTCCAGCTGCACGGTTTACAACAGCCCTCCTCTCTCATCGAAAAAGTCCTTGCTTTACGGTCCAACTGAATTCTTACCTCCTTCGGGAAGCCCGCCGGGAAGCAAAGCCATGCAGTGCTTTTCCTCCTGGCAGCGCCCTTCACAGCCTCACAAAGTCACTCAAGGTGCCTCTTTGGGCTTTTGTTTCCTCACTGAATGTCTCAGTGTGGGCAGAGGGATAGCGGGGTGATGGGCAGTGTGAGTCTCCCGGCTGCCCAAGACTCCATGACACCCCAGAACCTCGCAGGGGCCTGACTCACACACTGACAGCCCCCACGCAGCCCCCGTGGGCATTTGCACTGGACACTGACCCACACCATTCATTCGTGATTACCACAGCACGCGTGCCGAGGGTGACGTCTGCCCGTGCAAGTGACAGCAACACCAGTGACGCTGCTGAGCGCTCACAAATGCCAGCACACCCTGAGTTCTGGGCTCACATCCACACGCTCTCTTTGACAAGCGCCTTATGAATTGGGTGCTATTATCGTTCTCATTTCACAGCTGGAAACTGAGGCCCAGGAAGGCAGTAACAGGCACAAGTTCACGCAGTCAGTGGGGGACAGCGATTCAAAGCCCGGCCTTTGGGTCTGCGAGTGTGCTGTCCCCACAGCACCATCGGGCCAGTACCTAGGTACGCTGTGCCTTCGCACTCACAGCCCGAGGTCACCTGGCTCCACCCCCTTGCTGCACTGTCACATCTGCTCCTGTGGGTCCACAGCCTGGGGACACCTGCAGGCGCTGGTGGGCTGGAGGCTGCCCTGAGACCTGCATGACAGTGCATCATCTCTGCCCCCAGGAGACAGTCTAGGGCCTGGAGGGAGGCTCATAAATATTCATTAAACGAACGTCCTCTGATTTCTATTACAATCACACAACAACCTGCCACCGCCTCCCCTGAGAAGTAATCACCGCCACCGATGACAATCAGCTCAATCAAGGGATGTGCATGTGTGGTGTGCCACCCATAGGGCAAGGCTCGGCGGGGGACACAAGGGCAAGCCAGACATGTGTACTGCCGGAGCTCACAGACCAGCCGGGGGACCGTCTGCACCTGTGTGGCCCCCACCCCATAGACCATCAGCCTCCCACAGCCACACGCAGCTGTCGCTGCCATCCCTCCCCCACCCGGCGGGAATGTGCCTCGCTAGGAAGCCATGCGGCCCACTCTCTGCCCAGCAGCAAGGCTCTGGAGCCAACAGCCTGGGGCAGAGCCTGGCCCGAACACCACTAGCTGTGCTGAGATGCTCATGAGGCAGGACCTGGGCCAGTGTCTAGCAGCTCAGTTTCAGGCGGGTACCCACCATTCCCCAATGAGAGGCACTCCCTATACCCATCACTGCCCCAACGATGGGGTCTATGCTGAGCGCCTGCTTTCCTTAGGGGGCCTGGAACCCTGGGGTGTGCTGGCACAGGGTGCCCATGTGCCTGACCCCCAATAAACACCCTGGGTCTCCAACAAGCTCCCCTGGTGGACAACGCCCCGCATGGCTGTCCACCTCAGGGCTGGGAGAACTGAGCATGTCCGGGCCCTCCACACTCCGCCCATGGGCCTTTTCCCCTAAGCTGACTCCAGTTTGCATCCTCTCCTGGTGACATCCCAGCCACAAGTGGGACCGCATGTACCATTCCTGAGTCCTCCCAGGGCATCAGAGAACCCTGATACTTACTAGCCATGTGACCTGGAGCAAATTACATGACCTAGGTGTGCCTCGGTTTTCCCACTGACAAAATGGAGGCAATTTACAAATAGAATCTATCTCCCACTGTTGTGAAGATAACAGGATCCATATGTGCAAGGCACTCAGAAAGCCCGGCACACAGTGGGCACTTACGAAATGTGCAGTGCGGCCACGAGGTGGGGGAACACCCGGTGATTCCACGAGGGAAGGAGGGCGTGCACGAGCTGTGAGTGACCGAACTGATGAACAGAAACAGGGACATGCCAACAGTGAACAGCAGGGGCAGGGGACCTGCCCCGGACTGCAGAGCTCAGGGAAGGTTCGAGAAGACAAAACACGGCCCCCAGCCGGGCTGCAAATGCGGCAGGGTGTGTGGGAGGGTATCTGGACAGAGGCACAGAGGGAGGGGTCATCCCGGGAAACTGACCATACAGCCTCAGGACACAGCTGGGACCCCAGACTCCCGGAGCCCCTGGCCCAGTGTGGGCCAGCAGCGGACCCCTCCCCGGCTCTGAGAACAAGAGACCCTGCCCCACAGGCATAAAAGACACGTGGGGCATAAGGGGCATCCAGGGTGGATGTTTTCTCTCACCTTCACCTTTTCCTCTGCTGTGACAGTGAAGAGCGCTCTTAGCTGCGTTCTGTTCTAGAAAAGAAAAGAGACATGTTGGTCAATAGGTCTTGGAGTCTGACAGGTGAGGAAGCATTCGCCACATCTCCCGCCCACTGTGCCTGGAGCTACAAGGGGCCCGTGGCTGCTGGGGGGTTGGAGCTTGTGGGGTCCCAAAGTCCCTGCAGCGGGGAGGTTGGAACTGTGAAGCCCCTTCTCTCCCAAAGGCTGTGTGAGGTCCTGACAGTTTTCCTAATTGAGCACAGCACCAGCCACCTACACCTGCAGGGACACGCTCGGCTCTGGGGCCAGGCCACCCGGAGCTGAGAGCCAGGCTGCTGGCTTCTGACAGGGCTCCGCTGTCTGGTGCTGGTCTCCCTCCGCGGCTCCGCCCTGTCCCCAACACCCAAGGTCCACGCAGGCAGGAGCGTCCCGTGTGCCGCAGAGCTGTCCTTTGTGCGAAGCGTGTGCCCGCGCCCGTGTTTACTGCAGAAACTCCAGGGCTTCAGAGACAGGGTTTCAGTCAGGGCGTGGAGGCAGAAAACACGGCCCAGGGTCTTGACCTGGCTCCCGCAGGCCCGTGGAGGCTCCGGAGCCCCGGGTCTCTGCGGTGCTCACGGCCGCCTTATCTTCCATTTCGATTCTAACTCACTGGGTTTCCAGTCCTCTAAAATCAGGGTAGGATTTCTTCTGGGCCAGTTTGTCTTTGTTTCCTATTGTTCTCTGTCCCCCATTCTTGACTTTGTCCTTTGTTATTTTCCGAGACATTTGTCTCTTCCGACAGTTTTATATCACTTTCTCGTACCTGGTCCTTCCCTTCCGGGATCTTCCATTTGACTTAATTCTATCTGGGACTTTTCTCCTGCTGCAGCAGCAGACCCGGCGGCCTCGGGGCGAGGGGCCGGCAGCGGTGGAGCCTGAGTCCAGTGCTGTCACCTGACCTGGTCAGTCCTGTGGGAGCCTCATTCTCCGCAGCTTTAACAGTGCCTTCTTGGGGGCTGACTCAGGGCTAACTGACCAGAGTAACTAGCGCTCAAGCTGCTGGAGGATGAGGACGGACGTGCCTCCTCCCGTGTCCCCAGGGCAGACACGGCACCTGGCACCTGGCACACAGCCACCGCACTCACTACTATGGCAGTTAATGAAATGGCGAATGAAAAATGAAGATTCCGATCGCCATGGCACTATGGCCTGAGCTGTGTCCCCCAAAATCCACGCACTGAAGCCCTACCCCCGGAATGACAGAATGTGGCTGTGTTTAAAGATGGGGTCTCACAGAGGTCACGAAGGTGGAATGAGGCCATGAGGGTGGGCTCCCATGTGGTGTGTGCAGTGTCCTTATGAGAGGAGGTTAGGACACAGAGGGACGACCGCCCGAGGACGCAGGAAGTAGATGGTACCCTAGAGCCCGGGAGAGAGGCTCAGAGGGCAGCCACCCTGCGGACACCTTGACCTCGGACTTCCAGCCTCCAGACTGTGAGGGACTGAGTCTCTGCTGTTTTCCGGCCATCGAATCCATGGTGTCCCGTCACGGCAGCTCCAGCAAGCCATGCGGTTTGAGTACCGCTGGTTGAAGGCTCTTTCTGTGGGAGGGGCCGCACGAGACATCAGCATCTAGTGTTAGTTGTCTTTACGTGAACCCTGTGCCAGGCCCCAGGGGTTAAGGAATTCCTCAAGGTCACAATGAGTCACCAAGGGACCCAGGTTCGCGGTAAAGTGTGTGAGATGCCAGGGTCCGTGTGCTTATTCAGATTTGACATCACTGAGGGAGGAAAGAAAGGAGGGAGGGAGGGAGGAAGAGACAGATCCCGGGCCCTCAGCATCAGTGTTTCCAGAACAACCCCACTGTGCAGCGACAATTCAGAAATCAGAGTGATGAGGCCATACGCACCAGTGACGAACTCTGGAAGGTGAGCTGGGCCGGCAGTGCCAGGATCTCCCCATGCCCGATGTCTCCGGCCTTGAGCGAGGCAGTGTAGCTGACCGAGAAGGAGGCTCCGACTGCTCAGAGAGAAGACACACAGGGGTCACGACTGGGCCCCTGCCACGCAGCTACCGCTGGTGACAGGTGATACTAACTGCCGCTTAAGACACCTCCAGGCAGTGGGGTCTGTATGCACAGCCAGCAGCACCAGGCAGGGACCTGGAGGTGCAGTGAAGGTCCCCTGGGGCTCATGGAGGGTCCCCAACCTCATGTACTCTTGATGGCCCTCAGTTGCTTAATTACAAAAATAAACTGTTCCTGTGGAGAACTCCCCTGGGAGACGGGTCCTGGGCCAGAGCTCTGCTTGGGAGGAAACCGCACGCAAAACGCCAGCCCTCAGGAGGAGGTGGCCCTGCTGCTAGAGGGGCCACCCTGTCAAACCTGGGGGTGCACGATCAGGTCCTGGAGGCCTGGTGGGAAGGGCCTGCAGGCCCGAGTGTGATTGGAGTCAGTAGTTTTTGCAGGACAGGCAACAGCTCAGCACCACTTCCAGAGGGGAGACAGCATGGCCAGGGGCAGCGGGGCACCTGCCACCGGATTGGGCCATGGATGGAATCCACTGTAACTGCCGACGGACTCCTCCCACTGAGCTGGCTTCTTGGGTGGGCTCTGGGCCCCTCGCAGGGAGCAAGGGCAGTCTGCAAACTAAAGCCAAACGGAAGTCTCTGCCTCCCTCTTTGTGGCTGTGGCCTCGGAGCCTCAGCCACAGCCTGGGGACAGGGATAGGGAACGCAGCTGAGCCTGTCCAGGGACTGAGACTGGCTTGTGTCTGAATCAGGTGATTGTGGGGCTGGGCTTGTGAGGGTCTTTTTTTAACAAAACAGCTTTGAGATAAAGTTTGCAAACCATTTGATTCACCTGTTTTAACATATTTCATGTTTCACGTTGTGTGACCTTACCACCATCTAATTTTCGGACATCCCGTCACCCTGAAGGAAAGCCTGTGCCCAAAGACGGCCACTCCCATTGCCTCCCCGACCCGCATCGCTAATCTGCTCTCTCTGGGACAAATCTGCCACTTTTGGTCAGCTCATGGGAATGGAAGTGTCAACGTCTGTTCCCGGAGCACGTTTTGGGTGGCGTACCCACGTGGAGCACGGCCCAGCACTTCACTCCTGTTCAGTGTTCCACCCTGTGGCCACGCCACACTCTGTGTCCCTGAGCTCTGTGGACTTCAAGAAACGTGAGGCACACGAAACTAACTCAGCATCTGAGATGAAGGCGCCCACCCCACCTGCAGCCGAGGGAAGCCCACCCCTTCCAGACACCAGCAGCGTCTGGGGGGGCCTGGACAGAACAGCATGTTGGGAAGCTGGTTTAAGGAATTCTAATTTAATTTAAGAATTCTGGACTTAGGACTTTTAAAAACTTTCAAGGGCTAACATCTTGGTCTCAGATTTTGACTCCTTTGGGACTTGAATGTATTGGAATTTCAATCTGTAGGAGGTTCACTCCTGAGATTTTCATTTCTCCCTGAGAATCTGCAAAAGGGGCGTGCTGGCAAGTCATTGTTGGAGGATTTTTATGCAAAATAAACTCCAAGTTACCCTTTCATCGTATCGCAAACCGTGATTTATAACACCTTGTTGAATAGCAGAGCTGGAAATGGTTTGAGTGGGTATTAGAATCAGGAAGAGTTTCCAGCCTTGGGGAGGGCTTGTTTCCATAATGTACCCTCGGACTCGTTCCTCAAGCCTTTACAGGGAGAAAACAAGGCTCTTGTGTTCACTGGCATCCCCAGAAGGGCACACAGGGGCATGGGCAGGTGGGTTCAGGGAGCGGGGCTGTCCAGAGTCCCGACCGACGGCTCATTCCCTTCCCTAGAGGATCAGCCACCAACCAGCCTTCAGATCAATGAGAAGCCCAGTGGATTGGAACAACAAGCTGACAGAGCCCATCAGGAGAAACACACAGCCACACCCCTGTCATTTCCATCCATGGGCGTGGGCACCCGACCGAATCCAGGGGGGCCTCTCCCTGCCCTTTCTCCCTGGGCAGGGCACCTCCTCTGACTGGTAAGTTCGGGGTGCATCACCAGGGAGCCCCTCTTACTTGGGAGAGTGGGTTCTAGCAGGAAGCAAGACGGCTCGGCTCCTGCCAGACTGGCGGCGCCAGCCCCCACACAAGTGGGTGACAGAGCCCGTCCAGCTCTGCGGGAAGGTCTTACCGATGCCTGTCGTCCCGCTTCGCCCTCGCCCTAGCCTGCTCTGATGTGCCCTATCTCACCGTGTGTTCTGACTGCTCCAGCACAGCCTGGGGCAAGCTCTGCGTTTTACTGACGGCAATTCTGGTCACGTGGGTGATGGCCCTCCTGGGGCTCACTACAAGCTCTGCCTTTGTTTACGTTTGAAAGGCTTCATAACAAAAATGGAGTATCTGTAATTTTTTAAAACTCCTTCCCCAACTCCCCCGCTTCTGTAATGTAAGTAACAGATCCACCTTGTCAGGTGCAGCTCTCAGAGGTGGTCCTCCCCGCAGACACCCCCTGGGAACCCCTGTGAGGACTGGCTGAGTGAACACATGGAATGGGGCACGTGTTCTGGGAGTGCGTGGGTCCCCGACTTGGCACACCCGGCCATCACCTGGCAGGAACTTCCTCCTGAAGGCCTGGAACCCTGCTGAGGTCCTGTTCCCAGGAGACTCCCTGATGGTGAGGCCGGTGATGTTGTCGAGCAGAAGCAGGTCCGAGAGGTTGGCTGCTGCCGGCGTCAGGGTGTTGTTTACCAGCAGACGCACCTGAGCCGTCCGTGACACGCTCGGCCCCAACACCTGGGACAGGGGTGAAGTGAGGGGTGCATGTATGTACACAGATGTGAGGGGAGGGGTGCACACAAGTGATACACACTCATCCTTGCACGCGCACGGCAGGAACATCTCCAGGAGGACAAAGGAGGGCATTATGGTCTCACAAAGGCTCTGAGAATTCATCAGGTCTGACTTCCAAGGCCCCAGGAGAGTTTGACGCTGGCCGAGCTGCCACTTGGTGACAGTTCCAAAGTCACTGGGGCCCTGAAATGCAGGGAAATCATTCCTGCAGAGAAACTCAGAAAAAAAGACATCCAAGCACAGAACCAACGCCAGGCTGGGGAGACCGTGACCAGTGGTGTCACCGAGAAAAGCAAACGGTGGTTCTCTCTCAGTCCCTTGTTTTGAAGATTTGGCCCCAGAGCCCTGCCGGGGGCCTCGGACTGCCCTCTGGTCTCCAGGCTCGTCCTGCACTGGCCCTCCCTCCTGCAGGCCTGTGCCCCCTCCGGCCCAGCCACGTCTGGACGGCGCAGCTGTGGGAAGCCGCTCGGTGGCCCAACAGTTAGACTCTCGGCCCAGCCTCCGCAACCCTGCCCCGCTCTCCTCTCTAACTCGGCTGCCACTGGCCCGACCCCTCTGTCACGCAGCTCTGCTGAATGAGATGCCGGAGCTGGAGGACGGGGGGCTGCGCCACGGGTGTCCCGGGAAAAGTGACTCTGGGACACCGGCAGGAAAAGCAGGTTGCAGAGCTCTGGGTCCCATCAAGGGCCCCGTCACCGACATAAAGACACAAGGAAGGCATGTGCACAGACACATGCAAGCACGTGCGTGCACGCACACACACACACATACTCGTGACTGCAGGCATGTGGCAGGACACACCTCCGGGAGGACACAGGAAAAGCTGGAGCACTCGTTGCGCCCGGGAAGGGGAGCAATACCCTGAGGGCCGGGGAGAAGACCAGGGCCAGACAGCGAAGGGGTCACTCGGCAGGCTGGGCCGCCCACGGCCTGCACGCTCCACAGAAAGGACTGGCCCTGGACCAGTTCCTGGGAGCCTGACCCCTAAAGCCTTGGAACACCCTGCCTGGTAAGAGTGTCTTCATAAACCAGGGGCCTTGGGCTGAACCGGGTCACACTGACTTCTGCAGGGGCTGGACACTGAGGGTGGTAACACAGGGGCTCCGAGCCTATGTGACCCACCTGAGATCAAAACCCTGGACCCCAAGGCTGAGTCAGCGGCCCTGGTTGACGTCATACATCACAGCTGGGAAAATTAAATGCCATCCATACCATTGCAGCAGGAGAGGACAGCAGGTCGCAGTCCCTACAGAACTCTGCTTTCCTCTGCTGGCTTTAACCTGTGCCCTTTTGCTGTACAAATGGTAACTGGCAGCCCAACAGCTTGGCTGAGTTCTGTGAGTCCTTCTAGTGAGTCACAGACCCTCGGGTGGTCTCGGGGACCCACCACAAGGGCCATGTGACAAGCCCTCTCATGGAACTAAATACCTAAAGGACATGAAATAACTTTTTAAATGGCCAAGCGCCGTATCGATGTTAAAGCCCATTCTAAGTGAGTACAGTGGGATTTCACTAACAACAATCTAATTGTCACCAAAAATCTCAGCTCTGGTGAAGTAACAGTAAATCCCCTGTAGGCCACCTCATCTCTCCGTGTCCAGACGTGGATGGATGGCCCCTGCTCTGCTGGTTCTTACACACAAAATCTCCCTCATAAAGGGTCTGGGCGAAATCCAATGACCTCCCCTTCAAGCACGGCCACCTGCGAACACTCACCACGGCACATTTCTGAAAAATCACTCCGTTCTCGGGGGTGCCTTGAAGGCCTCTTGAAATGTCCCCATGCTGCAATGAAATACAGAAATTATAGAAAACAAAAATGCTCATGCTGCACACATTTCATAAAAGTACAAGGTGAACTTTTAGGGGGTGGGGGTGCAGAACTACTTCGGCGAGACTAGTAACTGCTGTGAGCAATCTCACAGAAGATTTTTTTTGAAAGGATGAAAGAGTTGGCACTTAAACCTACGAGGACAGAAGAACGTGGATGTGGACAGTGGGGCTTTTCCGGGTCTGGGGTGCACACACACGACACCCATTGTCACAGGGATGCAACTAACCAGACCTGACACTTTGGCAAGAGCCATGTGAGAGAGGTGAGGACAAATTCCTTAACAACTGGTCCCACGATAGGGCACACCAGCCACACAGCAGCAGGCAGAGTGACCCCCGTTGCAGTGTTCCGGGGCAGCCTCCCCTGAGCTGGATCCAGCACCCAGCTGAGAAGCCACCAGCGTTGGCCTGCTCCAGGCCCCAGTGCCTCCCCTGGAAAAATCCCAGTGGAAAGCCAGGGCTCAAAGTAGGGGCCTGGGGCAGACCCAGAGAGAACAGTCACCAAAGACCAGAGGGAAAGGGGTGGGGGCTGAACCCAGGGGCTGGTGGGGGCGGGGAGGGGCAAATATCGGAGCTGATCCGGAGCAAAGGGCAGCAGGCCTGGTGACCAGTTTGGGGAGAAGGGGCCCTGAAATCTAGGGTGACAGCTCTGTGCCTTCCCCGGGCTGGGCCCGCAGAGGGAGGGGCAGGGTGAAGAGGGAGTGGCTGAACTCATCAGCCCGGAGGGTGCGGTCAGTTCCAGCTCCAGCCAGCAATCTCAGCCGCTCTCCCCACACCGTTACTCTCCCGTGGGGCGCTCCCCTCTGCAGCCCGCTCTGAGATCGCGAACTCACAAAACCCCGGCATCGACCCTTCGGGGTAGACGCCGCGGCACTTACAGAGCAGGAAACGCGGGCACAAGAAGCCAAGCGACTGGCCCTCGGCCGCAGAGCTCTCAGGCTGCAGAGCGGGGTACCCCTCTCCATCCCCTGTCACAGGCTTTCCGCAGCCACCTCGCGGCTGTCCCCGCCTTTCCGGAGAGTTCTCGGCGGTAAGCGGGATGCACTAAGGAACACCCCGCTGCGCCCACCCTTCTGATAAGTTCCCGAACTCCACGGAGCCCCCCGCCGCCGGTGCAGACAGAGCCGAGCCGCCCGAGGCAGAGCGGGGACTGGGGGCCCGACCTCCTTACCTGCGCGGTGCGCCCTGGCTCCGCCCCGGGGGCTGCTGGGCGATCCGGGGGCGCCTGCGCGCCCAGGGGACGCCGGAGGGGACTCGGGCCCGCGGGGAGCCAGCCTCGGCCCCCCGACCCGGCGGGCAGCGCCAGGGCGGCAGCCAGGAGGCCCCCAGCCAGCACCCAAGTGGCGCGCCCCGGGGCGGCCGCCGAGCCCATCGCCTGCCCGGGGCCAGCGACTCCCCAGTTGCGGGTGCCGCGGAGTTGCGGCCGCTTCCGGGCCCCAGACCCGCCCCGCCGCCGAGCATGCCCAGTGCGAGCCGCCGCGGAAAGTTTTCTGGAAGACCTCGGCAACTGGGGCTTGGCGGGCCGGGCCCAGGCCCAGGACGGGAGTGGGAGGGAGCGAGCAGGGCGGGCGCGGCCGGCGCCGGCGGACGCACGTGGGCTAGCTCGCACCCCACCCGGGGGCTCGGCAGTAACAACCACAGATCCGGCGGCTCCCTGCCCCCAAAGATCCCAGGGGCTCCAAGTGCCCCTCCACTAATGCCTACGTTCTCTAACTCTTAGCGGAGACCCACCTTCTCGGAGACTCACCTTCTCCAAAAAACCTTCCCTGACACACACCAGGCTGAAACCCGAGTCTGCCCCAGTCCTCACCAGCTCCCTAACAGAGAAGCATTTGGAAAGGCAAGGACGTGTGTCCTGGAGGGCTCAGAGAGGGCAGGACAGCACAGGCAGGGGCTGGGAGGGAGACTGGCAGCTCAGGGGCAGAGAGAGGACGAGGTGACTCTCCTTTCCGGATGGGTTCAGTTCAGCCCAGTTGGACACCCCTGCCTCTGAGCCTTTCGCTCCCAGTGGGGTAGGCCAGCCTGTGGGGTGTCTCTGGTGAGCCAGAGAGAGGGGAGTCAGTGTCTGGAGCCAGGAGGCCGCTTCTGAGCAGCCTCCCTGAACTCTCTGGGAGGGGCCGTGTGTTGCCCTGCAGGGAGGTGGAGAGGGAGACTGGCCAGAGGGCCTGTAGATCACTCTCTGCTTCCTCCTGCTGCTCGGCCCTCAGTCACTGTTTCCATGTGTTCCAGAGGGTGGGGTCCCCTGAAGCTCCCCTCCTGCAGGGCAGCCAGGCAGATCTGCCCCCTCAGGCCGGGAAGCCAGGCAACTACTAGCCCCTCCTTCAGCTCCCAAGGACAGGCCTTCCTGGACTTGGCATGGCCGGACAAACGGGCGCTCACCCATCTGCCCCCTTTCCTCTCCAGCTGTCAGTTTCATCTATAAAAGCGAAATCTAGGTGGTAGCTCCCATCTGGCCCACCTGGGAGGGTTGATGGGGAAACAATGAAAAAAACAGAAGCTTGAGCTGCGCATCCAGGTTAAGAACACAAACGCTCCTCATCCTCTGTTGAAGCAGATCCCCGAGGTTCCCCTGCCCCAGCCCTCACAGGGAGTACGTTCACGGTTGTGCCCCCAGCACCCAGTGCAAGAGCTGGCATCTAGCAGCTGCTCAGTAAATGTTTGCTTAAAGAACAGATGCTGACCTCACGTGGCCCTGAGACCCTCCGAGCCTGGGCCTTGTCTGGTTCCTGGCTGGCCCGGTGCTGGCTGGATCGGCACAGGGTCTGTGAACGCTGAGGGAGTGAATGACTACCAGCCTGTGGCTTCTACTGGGGGCTGGTGCAACAATCTCTCTACACACTGTCTTAGAGGAAAGTATTGACTATGGCGAGGAAAAGGCATGAAGACAGATTCTTAAGAAAAGTTCAGAGGCACGAGGGGTTGAAGTTCGCGGCGAGGCTGGAGTTGGACCTGCACTGAGTCCCTTAGCTCTGGGCTTCCTCGTCGTCAGGTTGGAGGATCACCGTGCCCATCTAAGAGGCCTGTCGAGAAAGTTGCTGAGATCGTCAGGCTAAGTGCCCGGCACATCTTGAGCGCTCAGTAAACTTATCCGAGCAACACCCTCCTTGGTTGGGGGGACCCTTTCCCCGCTGGAAGTCCAGAGGCCCAGGGAAAACCAAGAATCTTCCGAAAAATTCTCCTCGCTGAAAAACGCGCCTCCCGTCGGGCATGCTCAGTGCAAAGGCCGGGCTGGGGCGGGGTCGGCTCCAAGTTTTGGGCGGAAGGTCCAGGCTCCTCCCTCTGGCTCCAGCAGCGCGGGACCCGGGAGAGGCAACGAAGGAAGGAGACGGCACAGGCCAGAAAGTCAGCGGAGCGCCCTGCGCCCCTGGCCCGCCCAGCCTCCAAGCCCTGCGTCGCCGACCTGGCGGGGATGGCGCTCCGGGCGGCGGGCAGGGGCGGTGGGCAGAGGCGGACAGGATGTGGTCCGGCCGCGGCCTGACCGCCCCCGATGGCCCGCAGCGGAGAGGCCTGCGGGAGCGACGCGCGGCTGCTGCTGGCCCGGGACGCGGTGCGGCCGGCGCCCGCGCTGCTGGCTCCCGCGGTGCTGCTGGGCGCAGCGCTCGGCCTGGGCCTGGGCCTCTGGCTCGGCTGCCGCGCCATCCGCCGGCGGCCGCGACAACAGGTGGGTCGGCCGAGCGGGCAGCCGCGGTGAGGGGTGCACGGGGCACGGGCCTCCCCGGCCCCGGGGTCGGACCTAGGGCCCGGGCTCTACTTCTACTGGAGCGTGATCGCGGGCTTCGCGCGCAGCTGGTCCTGCCCCGGGCCCCCCTTCTGCTCCGGGAGGAGGCGGGACACAGTGATCCCAGAGGGAAGCGGCATAGGGACAGAAGGGCTCTGCCCCCAGAAGTGCCCGCTCCATCCGACCCGCTATGTAATGTAGACGGCCGCCAAAGCCCTCCTGGCCTCAGTCTCCTCCTCGGTAGCACCGGGGGTCTGGACTGGAAGCTGGCGGGGGCCCAGCTCAGCGTCGTGGCCGGAAGGCTGGGGAATCCCCATCCCTGGGTGCCCATTCTGCTTCCTCGCTCTGTGTTTTACCTTGTGAGCCCCTCTGAGTCCCAGCTGCTGCGCTGGGATGCATTCCGGCCTCCCTGCAGTCAGTCATCATCCGACAGGTTACAGGTCAACACGTGACTACAGCACAGCCTCAGGAGTTCTGCGATGGGGAAATGGCCCCAGCAGGTAGTGAGTGCGGGCTGTTCTTTCCGTCCTCAGGAGGTTCTCTGAGTACACCACCCTGTTCTTACTTGGTGAATGTCACCTGGGGTTGGCCAGTAAGTTTGTTTATTTCCCCACGATGGCTCTAGTGGCACTTAGTTGTCTTTAACTTCATTGGAAACAGTTTTGTCAGGTTGTATTGTGACGGCTGTCCTATCAGCGTGCATTTTTTAAAAAACTTATCAAAATTGGTGAATTTCATGTAGCCATTTTAATATTGGAGATGGAAGAAAATATGCAACATTTTTCGGCATGTTGTGCTTTGTTATTTCAAGAAAGGTAAAAACGCAACTGAAATGCAAACAAAAAAAAAAGGTGTGTGTGCAGTGTGTGGAGAAGGTGCTGTGACTGATCCGACGTGTCAGACATGGTTTGTGCAGTTTCATGCTGGAGACTCCTCTCCGGACGATGCTCCACGGCCGGGTGGCCCAGCTGAAGTTGACAGCGATCCAATCGATATCATACCGCACAGGAGATCGCTGACATACTCAAAATATCCAAATCAGTAAAGTTATTGGTGAAAATGAAAAATATGTCTTTTATTTTATGGGAAAAAACCATACGAATTTTTTGGCCAACCCAATATTTTATCTCTCTGAGGGTTTTGGCCTCTTGGTGACTCTTGGCCTCTCGATCATTTTTAACTGGGGAGCAAAAAAAAAAAATGACATTTTTCTCCTGGAGCTTTCACTGCAGGACGACCCGACCAAACCCTTCCCTGCAGAACCTGGTGCTGGGCGGCTGTGAGTGCTGACTAGACAGCCCCTAACCCTCTGGCTCCGTCACCGACCC
Organism: Macrotus californicus; assembly: GCA_007922815.1. Classification (NCBI taxonomy): domain Eukaryota; kingdom Metazoa; phylum Chordata; class Mammalia; order Chiroptera; family Phyllostomidae; genus Macrotus; species Macrotus californicus. Next base: position 300,604 of record VMDR010000194.1, on the reverse strand, counting down.
CTCTCCCCTGCCGCCAGAGCACCCCAGCCAAGGGCTTCCCTGGACAGGTGGCGCATGCTCCTGCCCCAGGGCCTTTGCACGGGCTCTGCCCCTCCCTGCAAAGCTTGTCCCCGAGACATCTGGATGGCCTGCTCTCTCACTTCCTCTGGGCTTCTTCTCAAATGCCGTCTCGTCCAAGAAGACGTTCCCCCCATCACTCTGCATTCCCCCCTCCGCTGCTTCTCCCTGGCGTCCGTCACCTCTGACAAACTGCGCGTCTATGCCTTTGTTTACATTGCTCTCCTGTCACGAGAATGTGAGCCCCACGAAGGCAGGGGCTCCGTGTAGTTTGTCCAGCACCCCGTTCCCGGTGTCTAGGATAAGGCTCACGCCTCGCAGATGCTCCGTAACTGACTCATGGGCAAACGTTTCTTCAGTTCGAAGGTTATACCCACGAGCAGCCAGTGGTCAAGAGGGGCTTGAGAAGTGTCTCTGGCATGATAGGGTTTCAAATACAGCCGATAATTATGTTCGCTGCAAACACAGAATCAGCAAACACTGCGTCGTGGCCCCTGGGGAAACGCAGGGCTAGGTTTCCGCAACATTCCAGTCGCCACATTCTCACCAACCCGTCGGTGCGCGTGCAGCCTCGTGTGCGTGTTTCTGTTTAAAGACACGTGACTTAATGTGTCATGTGGACTGGCTAACGTGGAACGGCCAACAGCACAGTACCTCGTGCCAGGACAAAGCTTACCTGGCACCTGTGTTTTCTCCGTGGGGCACGTCATGGCCTTCCTGTGCTTAGGACACTAGGGCCACGGGCAGTTCTCCACTTTAGAGATCACCTTCAACAACACAGTCACCTACAAAAAGCACAAAACTGTGAAAACAGAAGGTCTGGCACCAAATAGAACACAGACGGGTCACTCGTTTGCTGTCTGAGCTGAAGGAGAGGCAGCTCACTCTCCGCTGGACGTAGCCGGTGGGCCCCTCAGACTTCCCACCGGTCCGCACACACCCAGGAGTGGCTTTTTGGGGTTACAAATAAAGTTTAGCCAGTAGGTGAATTTGCAAGTGCCATTCTGTACGTTAAGGTAATCTAACATATTTTCTAAAAAATCACCCAATGATGTTATTGGCAATAACGGGAATTAATATTTATGTGCCATGTCCTGACTTAAGCTGTCACCCCCAAGGGACTCCCAGACCACCAGGCCCACTGATTTGGATGAACAATGGGATGAGCTTTGACCCAAGTACAGCTTCCAGGTCCTGAGGACACATTGAGAAGGGGCTGTGGGGGCTTCTCAGGGGGTGACACCTGGACAGCCTTAGATGCGGGGCTGGCGCCAGGTGGGAGTGAGAGGTGGGGCAGTGCACACAGGGCCCAAGGGCAGAAGCCCCAGAGGAGCACACCTGGCTGTGGGGGGTGGGGCCTGTGGCTCCAGTCCTGGGGCTCGGGCCAGCTGACGTCAGTGTGCCCCCCACCTTTGGTTTTCAGGTGGACGACACCCGAAGTCTGCTCAAGAACCTGGAGTCTAACACACAGGCCTCCTCGGAAACCGGCTCCCCGTCCTGGAGGAGGAAGAGAGGAGCGCGGACTTCGAAGGAGGCGGAGGCTCTGGACGTAAGCGGGTGTCCCCTGTCCCACCTGGCAGCCAGATGTCACCCAGATGAGCCTCCAACAGAGCTTAGGTCCCAACCGGCTTTCTCTTCGAGGCATAATTTACCTTCGATAAAATGCCCGGGTTTCACGTGTACAGTTTGATGAGTGACTGGTGTGCACTCCCTTGAAACCAAAGCCCTGGAGAGGAGCAGGGCGTCACCCTGGAAAGTCCTCCAGGGCCCCTGTGCCCCTTCCTGGGGCAGCCGCTGGCCTCCCGCACTGGGACTGGTTTGGGGGTTCTCCACTTCTATACCTGCTTTCTGGCACCTGCATCCCCTCAGTGCCCCGCTTCTGCCGTCTGCGGCGCGGCATGCGTCAGTATTCTGACCTTCGTTCGCTTGGCCCCTTGGGGGGACATGCCACCGCGTGGTGTGTGTGGAGTTCAGCTGCTCTGAATAGGGCTTTGGTGCGCACAAGTTTGTCGGTCTATTTGTGTGCGTTCTGTTTTCTTTCAAGTGAATATCCAGGAGTAGGGTCCTGGGCCTTCAGCACGAATCCCGAAGGATGGGTTCTCGCCCTGGCTGGTGGTTCAGGTGGGTGGGGCATCGTCCTACACAGCAGAGGGTGGCGGGTTTGATTCCTGGTCCGGCACACACCTAGGTTTCAGGTTTGGCCCCCTGTCGGGCTGTATGGGAGACAGCCAGTTGACATTTCTCTCTCACTTCAATGTTTCTCTCTCTCTGTCTCTCTCCCCACCTGTCTCCCTCTCCCCGCCCCCCCCCTTTCCTGTCCTCTGTCTCTGAAATCAATAAAACGTACCCTCAAGTGAGGATAAAAAAAGGTGGAGTCTCCCTGTCCCTCCTTCCTGGCCCCAGCTCGGTCCAGCCTGAGGCTGCCCGTGGGGCATCACTTTCTGCTTTGGGATCCAGGATCCTGGAACCCAGTCCCAGCTCTGCCACCTGTTTGCTGTGTGATGTTGGGCCAGAGACATAACCTCGGGTTTCTCAGCTTTGTGACAGCAGTGAGCCAGCTCCGTGGAGTCACCCACCCGGGAGCTCTGTGATCCCTCCTGCCCCAGAGTAAGCGCTCAGTCACTGTTCGCAGGGAGCCCACCCTTTCTGCCCCCCCCAGAGGCTAACTTGTTTTTCCTACGCAGTGGTGTTTTCCCGTTCACTGTTTAGCCACGCCCAGCTAGGCCCATTACCAGGCTAATAATTGCTGAGGATTCAGTTAAAGATTTGCCCGTTCCAGGGACCGGCTTGCCCCAAGGCCCTTGCCTGCTGCAGACCGAGCCCATCAAGGAATGTGCTCAGGGCCGACTGTGAGGGGGTGTCGAGCTGTGACCCCCGTGTCCTCCGACCCACAGAAAACCAAGGCACGTGTGCTTCCGGCCACTCTTCACATGGGTTCTGTTTTGACCAATAGCTCGGGTCTGCCAAAAAGAAACAGAAAACTCCAGAAGGCTCTGGAGCCTGCGACTCCACGGCCTGGGCCTCGTCCTCGCCTGCGCGTCGGCAGACGGAGAGGGCGCTTTACGGACGCAGGCGTGCGTGTGCTGAGAAGGGCAGCTCTGCGTCGGTGCGCGGAATGGCCTCTCCTCCTACAATCGGGCTTTCACCAGTTTGCTGCACAACTGCGCTGATGCGGCTGGAGAAGGGGCGCGCTGACATCCGCGCCGTATGGCTGCGGCGAGGGTTGGGATGGGGAGGAGCCCTGGCAGAAGGAGAGCTGCGAAAACCACCCGCCTCGGTCCGGTCCTTTCAGGCAGTGGAGCCAGAGTCCGTGTGCTGGGTGCTTCTGGGTCCGCATCCGCGGATGAGTGCTGTGATGGTCACCGGTGCTGCCTCGGTGGGCGGGGGGTGGCACGCTCCAGGCAGACAGCCGGAAAGCCCACGGCAGCCTGAGGTTTCCCACCTGGCTGGGTCGTGCCTCGTGGCGGGGGCGTGGCTGCAGCCCGGACCAAGCTGCCCTGCACAGGCCCCAGCGCCCCCATCCCAGGCCCCGCGTCCACAGGTGCCAGGTGGCCCCCAGCCTCTACGCCCTGTCCTTCTCAGTCACAGTTCTCACGGGAAGTGCACCTTCTGCTCTGTGCCTCCCCCGTTGAAGGGGAGCTCCGGGCCTTGGGGTGCATGCCTTTGTTTCCCTTGCACGCCTTCCACTCTGCCCTTTCTTTCCTCTTCAGGGGAGGTGTTTACTAAAGCACCATGCCCTTCTGCTCCTGAGTCATTTCTGGGGTCAGTGTGTCTCCACTCGGACGTCAGCCAGGGCTGGCATCGTGTGCGTGTGACCCATGAAGTCACACAGGCTACATCCCGCCTCCCTAGACTCTGCCATCTTGAAATTCTTACTCATTTTTGGACAGGACCCCCACATTCACTCGTACTGGGCCCCACAAACTATGTAACCAGGTCTGACGGCAGCCTTCTCCTCTCTGCCACCCTCTGCTTTTGTACTGAGATGCATCAAGCAGTGAGTAAGTGAGGCTGGAGGTGGGGGGCCGGGGGCTGGGGGTCCTCCCCCTGGGGTCAGAGGGGAGCCAGGAGGGCTGTGAGCTGGACAGCAAAGAGAACTGCACGTTGAAAAGGTCGTTTGATTGCTGCGTGGAAGATGAAGTGGAAGCTGTCAACCTCTAAGCCTCGGTGGGCCCCTCTGGAGCCGGGGAACCTGAGTTCGAATCCCAGTCCTGGCATTTGTTAGCTGTGTGACCTTGGGCACATAGCTCAACCTCTCTGTGTCTCACCTGCATGATGTTAGAAACGGAAGCTTAGGGAGATGGCACATGTTGGTGGTCTTTCCCCTTCTTGTCACCTAAGTCTCTTTTTGTGAGTCCTAAGGGACAGGCAGAAATGACAAGAACTGGGGCCTTGCCCCTCCCTGCCCTGCTTCACAGGGCATCATGGGAAACTCTCACTGGAGAACCACAGGGGCCCGTTTGCAGGCTGGCTCAGGTGCTGGTTTGACCCTTCACATTATGAGGAAGTAAAGCGTCTTCTGTATTTCTCGATCATTGTCATGGAGCTCGTCCTTCAAGTTCTAGCTGAAAGCCCGGATGTAGAAGTGGAGGCTGTTGGGTAGAGATGCTCGAGGTCTGGGCACCAGGCTGCGGACTTACCTTCCTGCTCTCCTTCATGCACTTGCCGGTTGTTTCCAAAGTGTTCATTCAACGCCGACTTCGCCAGGCGCAGGGGGACGCCCTGCAGGGGAGAGACACAGAGAGGCGTGGGGAAGGAGGGCGGGCTGCGGAGGAGTGTGTGCAGCTATGACAGTCGGTCGGGATGGCTTCCTGGGGAGGTGGCTCCCGAGCCGGGCCTCCCAGGCCCCGCACCACCACTCACAGCTGCCACGGTTTCGCTCCTGTCCTGTCCCCGCCACCCTGCTGGGAGTTCTACCTGCGGGGTCCTGGGGACAGACCCACTACCTGGCACTGCCCAGGAAGGCCAGGGCTCAGGGAAGTGGAAGGGTCTGATCCAAAGTCTTATGCAAACATTGCCATGTTTAGGTGTTTATAACGCTTGGCAGTGTTAACACGATTCTGTTTGACTTTTCCACTAAAATAGGTAGTTTCTAAGAACACTCTGGTTAATTATTGTCATGTTATTTAAATCCTGATTTCTTTCAAAGGTGAAAACTTGGAATTAAATGAATGTGTTATTTAATATCTGTCTGTCCATTCATCCACCAGTGGGTATATCCATTCCTCCCCCTCCATCCACCTGCCCTTCCCATCTATTCATATCCATCTGTCCATGTACCCATCCACCCATTTGTCTACCCATCTATCCATCCATCATCCATCCTTCCATTCATCCACCCACCTGCCCACCTGTCCATTCATTCATTCACCCACCCACCCATGTACATTCCTCTATCTACCCATTTGTTCATCCATCCATCCATCCATCCATTCATTCACCTGTCCATCCACTATCCATCTGTCTATGTGTTCATCTGTCTGTCCATCTATCTACCTGTTGTCTGTCCATCCATCCATCTACCTATTCATCCATCCATCACCCGTCCTTCTGCCAAGTGAGCACGTACCTAGATCTATATGTGCCTGTTGAGGTCCCTTTCCCGGGCCACTCTTACAATAGGGTGTGGCGTTTTGGAGACCCTTGGTGGTTTATCCTTCGTCCTGTGGAAAGCTCCCCCCGCCATGCCATCTGCTCTGCTTCCTTCCCAGGAACACGAGCTGTCTGTCAACAGCAACGTCACAGCGTTCGCCCTGAAGGCCAAAGTCGTCTATCCCATCAACCAGAAGTTCCGGGTGAGAGTCCCAAGCTCCGTCTTGGAAACGCAATTCTTCACTAACGGACTAGAGACTGGGGCAGGAATGGTGGGATCAAACGTGCAATGTCAGGTTCTCCTGGAGGGTGGAAAGGCAACACATTTGAAGAGGGATGAAGGTGAGGCTTTGTAACCAAGCAGCACGTCAGGGCAGACCTTCCCCTCACCCCCAATAACAGCGTCATCGCAGCCAGCATGCGCCCCTGGCATCTCGAGGTGAGGAGCTGCCATGGCCTGTTGTGTCCCCAGGGACATAGGTGACAGCCCGTGGGGTGGCCCCACCCTGCTTTTTTACTATGGATACAAACACCAGTTCAGACAGAGCTCCCTGCGTCTTGGTCACCGTCCCTGAGACCAATACCAGTGGCTGACACGCGCTGAGCACACACTGCAGGACGGGCAGAGGGCCGAGCGTTTGTCCGCATCAAGCCTTTCGACCTTGAACTACCCCTGTAAGATGGATAACACTGTCACCTCCACTTTACACAGGAGGCTGAGGCCCAGAGGCCCATGGCCTGCCTGAGGTCACGCTGCAGGAAGTGGCAGGCCAGAGGCCACCTCTCCTCCCGCCAGCCTGGCTGCAGGCCTTGTGCCTGGAGGCAGGAGCTCACGGCGGCAGCCAGGAGTCTTGCCGAGAGCGAGAGCGGCGTCCCCCAGGCTGCCCCAGGGAGCCCTTGGCGGGTGAGACGCCCTGTGAGATAAGTTTCCTGGTCAAGCCAGTTGGGGAAAATGCCTCCTGCTTTCCACGTAGGAAAGAGGACTGGCTCTGGAGTCACGCTGAGGTCACACGGACTCTGTCCTAACTCCCACCTAAGCCATATCGTGGCGTCTGGGGCCTCAGTTTCTTCCTCCGTGAAATGGGAGGAATGGGCCCTCCTGCCCTGCCGTTGTTTTGGGGGTGACATCGGACAGCAGACACAAGGGCTCCACGCTGTCAGGACAGGCTCGGTTTTCTAAGTTACCACTTCCTGTGCAGACAGCCAGAGCAGTCGGGGGCTCTGAGAATTCCCGCCCCAGAGAAATGAGTTAAACGGTTTAACACAGACTTTCCCAAGTTAGGTTTTCTGGGGGACCCCTGCAGTGAGCAGAGGGCATGGTTCACAGAACTGGGCCCTGGAACACACATGGGGACCACTTGGTTCCCTTAGCTCTCCAGGGGGACAGATGGAGGGGCAGACTCCCAGGGCAGGGGCATTTCTCCATCTTCAACACTTACTGCTGGGCAGCCTCCGGGGGGGATGACCCAGGGTCAGGGGAGCATCGTCCTCACACCAGAGGCTGTCCCAGGCTCATTGGGGGACTGTGTGATGTCAGGGCAGACAGAGATGACCAGGGGCCCATGGAACCTGGCGAGGGCTGGTTGTCAGAGAACACAGGCTTGGGAGGGGCTGCTTCAACCTGGGGTCAGCCTGGGGCACAGGCTCCTGCTCAGGCTGTGCCAAGCTGCGACCTTTTGTGGTCATGCCAGGGACTGCATTTGTTCGATGAGGAGCTTTGGGCCAATCCGAGGGCAATGGGGTGCCTGCCAGTGGAAGGCCTCGGGGCAGGAGGTACCACCCAGGTTAGTGTGGGTGAAGAAGATCTGGGTGGTCAGCAGGTTAGTGGACAGGGCAGGCTGAGGGGTCTGAGACAGCAGCAAGAGAGGTGGGCCAGGCAGGCAGACTGCACAGAGGGGTCGGGAGGCAGCTGGGTTGCAAGGGCCACCAGGGACAGAGGCAGGCTCAGAGCCAAGGGGTGGGAGCCTGGTGCAGAGCGTTGGCCTCTTGGGGACAAGGGAGCCGGGATGCAGGACACTCGCAGTGCTCCCCAGTGCGCCCGGGCACACGCAGCTGGGTGGAGTCACCCAGACCCCTCCTGGTGGTCACACGCAGGCACTGAACCTGTGATTTCTCTTCTGCCGCCCCAGCCGCTGGCCGACGGTTCCTCCAACCCGTCTCTGCACGAAAACTTAAAGCAGGTGGTCCTGCCCAACCAGGCGGTGGAAGCGTCCCCGTCCAGCAGCCTGGGGGGCCTGAGCCAGGCCGAGAAGGACGACTGTAGCTCCTCGTCCAGCTTGCGCTCGGTCACCAGCGACGACCGGTTCCTCAGCCGCTCCTTCCTCCGGGTGGACAGCTTCCCCGAGCTGCTGGCCTGTGAGAGGTGAGGACGGGATAGGCGGGCGGTGCACTCGGACCGGGGACCCTGTCCTCGTCAGAGGAGGAAACGGAGGCCCAGAGAGGTTAAGCCATGCAGCCATGGACACATAGCCACCCGGCATCCGAGTGGGACCCTGTATCCCTGTCCCTGGCCACGTGGTGTCCCCCGACCTGAGGGCTGTGGAGCCAGGCTCCAGCCTTGGGGAGAGGCATCAGGGGGTCGGCCAGCATGGCAGCAGCCAGCCCTGGTTAAGCGCCTTCCCCATGCTGGGCCAGTGCTGGCGCCTTGCAAGGAACGCATATTTCGGGAGTGCAGGGGTCAGGCCTGCGTCACCACCCACCCTGTCCCTGTTGCTGTTGCACCTGGGACAGGGTCTGTGACGGGTGTCATATCTGCCATGTGTAATGCATGTTTTTGGCCCAAATTTTTGAGGGAAAAATAAGGATGCACCTTTTACACGGGTAGTACTAATTCCAGATCTATATAAATGTTTTTAATTCTTTTATTTATGCTTTTGCATTAACAGTGTAACTCTAGAAAGCAGTAATGACATCCGTATGCAAAATAATACCCTCGGATACAATAATCAGTTTTGTTTCTAAATATAAATAAATAAATCGAATTAAAAATTAAAAGATTCTTTTTCCCTGAAAGTTTGGACCAAAAACATGGGTGAGCATTATGCATGGGAGTGTATTATACATAGCAAAATACAGGGCACTGTTAATCAGCCAGTGAATTAATGCCTCCTGACACCCCTGTCAGGTAGGTGCTGCTTTTGTCCCCATTTTATGAAGAATAAAGCAAATCTCAGAGAGGCTGAGTGACTTGCGTGAAGTCACACAGCAGATGGTGAAGGGGTCAGGGCTGAGCCCCCCACCTTATCTCCGAAGCCCATGCTCAGCGTCATCAGACCGCCCAGCCCGATCAGGGCTCAGCATATGGTAGGTGCCCAAGAACCTCAGCCTGGCAGATATGTGGGTCAGTCCTTGGGCCTGTGTGCTCTGAATTCTGCTGAGTTCAAGGGCCCTGCACACAGTCCAGGGCTATGGAGAGAGTGGACCCTGAGCATGTGTGAATGCTGCCGGTGGCCCAGGGCAAGAGGGACTCCACTGAGCAAGAGCCTCACCAGCCCAGCCCACCTCGCTAGGAAGGGCTGTTTCTGAGCGTTTGGACCGTCTAACAGTTTGGGTGGAGTGTAGTTACTTAAGATGCATTTATTTGCATCCTGCCTCTTTGCCCCTGTGACTGTGTGACCAATACTTGATTTCTGTGACCCTCAATTTCCTGAGTCAGTTTCCCTGTCTGTAAAATGGACACAGGAATGGCTACATTTTCAGCCCTCAGAAAGGTGACGTGTGATACTAGATGTGCGAGTGACCAGGAGGAAGTGGTAGTCTCATTTTTCCCACCTGCCGGCTCTTCCTGTATTGTCCTTGAGGTCCAGGCAGCAGTTTTCTTCTGGCCACGAGTGGGTGTCAGGCAGCTCCTGTGGTTCCCTCCTGTAAACCGTGGCTGGCTGATCACAGCCTCCACCTGCTGCTGAGCTTCAGATCCAGAGCCAGGACACACGTGGCTTGTCCTGAAGTGTGACCTCTTTCCACGCCACAAACACGCTAAAGGTCTTTTCTGTCTCTCTTGTGACTTTGCAGTGCCGACCTTGACTTGTGCATCTATAACCTTCACTTAAAAGACCTGCTAGAGTTGGATGCGGCACTGAGGCAGGACAAGCACTTGGTAGGTGGTGAGGTGGGCTTGTCACCCTTTCACCGCACAGGACCGGGGACACAGGCTGTCTGTGCCCAGAGTCCCCGAGACCCTGGGGAATTGGGTGTGTGTGACAATGGAGCCAGCATGGCAGGAACAGAGAGTGACATTGGGCACAGACCCTGAAACAGCAAAGCAATTCCTGCCACTGGGGGGGCACAGCTTTGCTTTACCCAGAGAGACAGACAGACAAACAGAGACACAGAGAGGCAGGAGGAAGAGGAGAGGGAGGGAGATACCATTGTTTAAATTTTTCCTTTTGTTATATTTCCTTCTCTGGCAATAGATGTTTATTCAGATTTTAAAAATGTGCCTCCTTGCCACTTTTCCGAAAAAGAAGTCTGATGATGAATTCTACCAGAAGATTCTCTCAAAACAAGAAAATGTAAGTCTTCGACCTATTACGTCAAAGTAACCGACAAATGGTTTGCTACGATGCATGAAACTTATGGAAGCGTTTTGCTTTCATGTATGAAAACAGCCTGTTACCATATACACTTTTTTTTCCTTTATTTAAATATTTTATTTATTTGTTCTCAGAGAGGGAAAGGGAGGGAGAAAGAGAGGGAGAGAAGCATCAATATGTGGTTGCCTCTCGTGCACCCCCCACCGGGGACCTGGCCCACAACCCAGGCCTGTGCCCTGACCGGGAATCGAACCGGTGACCCTCCGGTTTGCAGGCCAGCGCTCAATCCACTGAGCCACACCAGCCAGGGCACCATATACACTTTTAAACACAGTATGGAGATATTAAAGTGTGTGTACAGATACAAAAATAACAGAATGTGTTTTTAAAATGTGAGAAAATATTGGAAGCGGAGAAAAGAGACGGATGGTGGTCATACTCACGACCGAAGGGAATCACCACAGGTGTTATTTTCCGCACCAGCTTGGGGTATTTTTAAATATGCAATTTTCCAGGACTTCGTAAGGATTGAAAGATCCTATTTCACTGCTTACTAAGTATGGTCTATTTTTTGTGGGCGATGAAGAATATAGAAGAAAATAATCCATTATTCTTGGAGAAAAAGAGATTTCTGTCATCAGGCCTGAAATAGGGCCACGCCCAGAGCATTTAATTACAGTCAAGAAATATGGCACAATGATGAGAAAAGTCAAAGCATTTCTTTTTCTAGAATTTAAGAAACATTAGGTTTTTTTCCTTTGTTTTCTTGCCCTGGCTTTTCCAGGATTTACAGGAATTGGAAAAGGGGCTTCAGGTCAGACTGTCGAGCACGGGAGTGCTGGGTGCCGGCGACTCCGAGTTCGTCACCCTGGCAGACGTGGAGAAGAAGGAGCGGGAGCACTCGGAGCAGCTGACAGACAACGTACGTGGTGGGCGTTCTTTCCGCAGAAAAACCGGGGTTTCGCTGGGTGAGACGGGAGAAACGGGTGCCCCTGGGATCTGTCCCATCCTGGAATTCCTGGTCGGCTGTGCCCTGCGGCCAGGGAGCAGTTTCTGAGTGACACCGCAGAGGTCTGATGAAGGGCCAAGATTTTCTTTTTTGTTAAACCAATCCCTCTCGTTTAAATCTGAGGTGGACCTTTTTATCATTGAAAGCAAAGGCTGCTCCAACCCTCTCTGCCCTTGCCCTTGGGAGGTTAGAGCGGACGCTGGCTGCTAACTTCTCACACTGCGCATCTCACTCCTAAAAGCATGATTTAAGTTCAGAGAGGGTGGCTTCCCTCAAACATCTCCTTCTTGCTTTTGGGTTCCTTCCACGCCCCCTGTTCACATGTTATGTATTAAACAGACATTCCCTTGGCACCCAGGCATCGTGCCAATTACTGGGAATTCAACATGAACTTGGACCTGGCCCTGCCCAAGAAGATGCTCAGGCCAGCCTGGGGGCAGGGTGGGGGGGAGGGTGTTGGGGACCAACAGGTGAGCAGATGCAGATGTATGGGCCGCAGATGTGGCAGATGGAAACACATGGGAAGGCCGAGCACAGTGGAGGGAGGGCTTCGTTTCACCCCAGGGTTAGGAACGTCTTTGTAGAAGAAAGGCCCATGGAGGCTCTTTGGGAGAAGTGTGGGTGGTGGCCAGTGGTTGGGTGGAGAGGGTGGCCGGGAGGGCCCAGCCCAGGGCTCTCCACTCCTGCCCGGAGGGGAGTCCCTAAAGGTTTGCAGCAAACAGTGGTCCCTTTCTATTCCAGGAGGAACACATAGGCTGCTGTGGGGGGCCCTGAAGAGCTGCAGGGCTAGTGCAGGAGGGATTTCGTGAGGGCAGGTGCGGTGGGGATGGGGAGGTGAGGAGAAGCAGGGGTTCACGGGGTGGGCTATAACGAGGTGGGCGAGAAGAGGGGGCAGAGGGTCAGTTCTACGGAAATAAGGACCCTGGAGTGAGAAGCAGGCTGGGAGGGGAGGTGGTGAGTCCCCTTGACAACCTGGAGGTGCGTGGGGATGGAGCCCCCCAGGCTCAGGTGGGAAGGCAGGGACAGCTGGCATGTCCTTAGGGGGAGCTGGAGAAGGTAGGGTGATTGGCCATGACCTCCAGGCTCCCTGAGGCGGTGGGCCATCTTGTCCATGACTGCGCGTTTCTGGCAGAGGGTGCCTAGTGCTTGGAAGAGTCTCTGAAGTGTCAGTGACCTGCAACCACGGGGGGCACTCCCACCCCGGAGCGTGCGGAGGGCAGGCAGAGGAAGGAGCCTGTTCCAGATCTTGCATCCTGGCAGCAGCTAAGGAGCAAGGGTCCAGGAGAAGCAAGACAGGACAGCGGAGCAGGAACTTCGAAGAACCAGGAAAAAAACATGTCACAGACGCCAAGGGAAGTCCAGGCTTGTGAGGAGGACGACAGAACCTCCTGGCTCTCTGGGCCTGGAGGAGAAGCCACAATGCTGGCTGGAGGTGGGACTCTTTCCGGGTACACAGGAGTTCCTGGACCGTCATCCACATCCTCTCCCAGCAGCTGGAAAGGAGGCCATCTGATAGGCCAGAGGAACAGGGGCAGGGTGTAGGCGTGAAGGCAGTGGGTAGGGGACAATGATGGGATGAGCTGCTGACGGGGCAGCCGAGTATGTGCTGAGCTGCCCAGAGGCCCTGAAGTGGGAGAACAAACCTTTGAAGAGGGGCCGGTCCCTGCAGGCGTGGGCTTCCTCCTGGCTGGGCCTGGCCCTGGAAGGGGGCTGGCTGGACCAAGTTGGTCTCAGGTTGTCATTCTCCTCCACCTTGAACCACAGAGGCAAGATCATATGGTCCTGGGGCCCCTAACCCCTGACCCCTGTCCAGCAAGATCATGTGGGTCTGGGGCCCTGACTCCTGACCCCTCCGGGCCTGTCCAGCAAGAAGTGTCTGTCTCAGAGGCAGAGAGGTGGAGCCGAAATGGAGACACTCAGAGCTGGGGGCTGAACGGGCCTGAACCAAAGCTGCCTCTGCCTCTTGTCAGCTCTGGGACCTAGGACAAGGGTCTTGTCCTCCTGAGCCTGTTCCTGTATTTTATCCAGACACAAAATGAGTGAGGCACAGAACCTGCCGGCCGTAAGATAAAAGAGCGGCTAAGACTCCTGGTGACATAGTTCTCAGTTCTGCGAGGCCACAGTCACTGCGGTGGCACCAATATTCTCAGCTCCTTGGTGATTCCAGCTCTGCCCCCGATGAGACGGGGAAGGGGGAGGGTGGTCCAGCAAGATGCTGTCATGGCCAGCGGCGCCTCTGCCTTACCCTCTTTTGTGCTTTTAGGACGGGAACTAATATTTAAACGGCCATTCATGCCTTTATTTCCAGGACACGTTTAATCCCTTTTAAAGATCTGGAAGCTTCCCAAAGCACACTGGAATTTCGTGCACCCCCCGCCGGCAGGAATCAGCCCAGTGAAGGGTCCTTACACTGTGGAAGCTGGTGCTGACCTGCTGTAGCAGCCACTCATTGCCGTTTGCTGAAAAGCCTCCCTGCCACTTACTGGGCCGGCAGCGGCACGAGGAGGAGCCCCCAGAGAACGTGATTATTGCCAGGATGAACTAGCTGCGGAACGTAGATGGTTCAGAATCTCAGCGTGTGATGGGGGTGAATCGAAACTTTCAAGCCTGAACCAGATAGCTTGATAGCTTTCTTAACTAAGTTTTCTCCCCCCACCTCTTGCTTCTCATTCTCATTTCACAGATGGAAGCTTTCTGGAAACAGATGGAAAACATCCAGCACTTGCTCGTGGACCAGTTTAAGTGTTCCAGCTCCAAAGCCCGACAGCTCGAGATGAGTCTGACAGAAAGAATGATTGCAGCGGAAGGGCGGCTTCGCGACTCCCAGGATCTGCAGGCTCTGGTACGCTGCAGGGGCGGGAGGGGGCGCGGAGGGACGCAAACCGGAGATGCGGAGTCAGGAAGCCTGAAGCGCTGTACAGGTCGTTCAGGTGCACACCTTCGTGTTGCAGAGCGGGAGAGATAGCAATGATCCATCCATCCGTCCGTCCATCCATCTTTCCATCCATCCACTGTTCATCCATCTATCTACCATCCATCCTTCCTTCCATCCATCTACCATCTGTCCACCATTCATCTGTCCTTCCTCCCTCCCTCCCTTCCATCCATCCACCCTTTAACCCCTCCATCCCAGGCATGAAGGCACCTGGCTGGCTCCCTGTGGCTGCAGCATGGAGCACTGTTTCTGAACCCTGACTACCCACTGAAACTGTCTGGGGGGCTCTGAAATGTACTGCTGCTTGGGGGTCAGAGGAGTCCCCCACTAGAGATTCTGATTTCCTCAGTCGGGGGTTTTCAGAGCTCCAGGTGGCCACAGTGAGCTGTCCTAGGTGACGCCCACTGGGGTGGATGGAGCTTTGGTTCGCTCTCCGAGCTGCCTCATGTGTCACCTGGGGAGCTTTCAAAACTGCCTCTGCCTGGGCCCCATGCCCAGAGATCTTGTCTGAGTGGTTTGAAGTGGAGGCCCTGGCTTTGCTGGATTTAGAACTCGCCAGACAATTCTGATATGTAGGGGGGCAGGCAGACCACTGGTGCCGAGGCCTCTGCAGACCCGCCTTCAAACCCGGGCTCAGCCACTGGAAGCCGTGTTACCATCAACTGTCACTCAACCCCTCTGAGTTTCAGTGACTCTCTTTATGAAAGAGTGGTCCCAGGCACTGTCACAGACGAGGCCCGGGAGTCCTCGCTGACCTATGACACCCTCGTCACCAGGGGATTTCTCTGTGGAGGTTTGGGGCTCACCCTGCCTCTGACCCTGGGGACAAAGTCACGCCTTACATTTTGGACCTACGCGCTACCCAGGTCACACCCGGCTCAGAAACCTCCAGTGGCCACCCTGCCCTCAGCTCAGACTCAGCTGGTCAGACCCGGGAGCAGGTGCTGAGGGGCCAGAAGGGATGCCTGTGACTTCTCCACAACCATCTGCTCCTAATGGCTGGTCCGCAGACCTGATGCGTCAGCCCCACCCAAGAGCTGGTCAGAAATGCAGCCTCTCCTCCCACACCCACACTGAGCTGTGCCCCCCACCCCCTGCCCCGTGCACACACGCCGCTGGAGGACTTCATGTGGCTTTTCCTATCCGGGTGCTCACACAGCCCCCTCGTCCGCCTCGGCACCGCTAAAAGATAGGCAGGTATGATGCTCACAGTGAACAGATCAGGGCCAGCTAATGACCCTCCTAGGACCCCACCCTGCCCATGGCAGCGCCGAGCCTGCGCCCCAAGCTTCCTGGTGGGCCACCCAAGCCCCCTTGAACTGGATTTTAATTTGATCCGGCTGCCGATATGAACGCTCACCGATGGAGAAAGACTTTTCCTTTTCTAATCTTTCTTTTTTATTTAATGATTATCCTGTCGGCAGGATGTTGATGCAGGGAAAACCAATGTAGCCTTAGCTGACTCTGGCCCAAGTGTTTGCCAGAAATGTCCAAACAGGAATAACAGAGAATTATCCAGGTGCTCCGTGCGCGCTTCCATCAGCCAGCATCCGATGAGCGCCGCCCACTCGGAGCCCAGTTCTGTTACAAAAACAGTATTGCAGACTCGGGCCAGAGGGCTGAGCACGCGGCCCAGTCCTGCCTCTGATTGGCCGTGTGACCTTGAGCCGTTTCCCAACCTTTCTGTGACTGTGACTCGGTTACATCCTCTGTAAAACGGGATCAGAGTGGCCGCTGCTCGGGAAGTGTTAGAGATCGGACAGTATGCCAGGCCTTTCGAACAGAAGCTGGCGCACGGGAAGCACGCATGCGCGCTAGTGGTCAGGCACATGCAGGCCACAGGTCAGTGGGCCAGATAGACGTACGCCATGGCAACTGTGCCCGGAACGGGCTGCAGTGGGCGTTTGTGCAGGAGAGGGCCGGATTAGCTCTGCCTGCCCCCTCTTCTCCCCATGACGCATCTAGGGCCATGTTGTGGATGAACTCGAGAATTTCTGTCCTTGGGCCAGCATCAGGGGCCTGGAACGTGTCACGTGGCCTGGATGGCTGTCAGAACGGAGCCCTGGAATGGGCCCTGAAGGTTATGGAATCCGTCTCTTGGGACGCTGGAGGACAACTGGGAGCGGTGAGGGGCCCGGCTGCAGACAGTGATGACAGCTGCCACGCCCCCAACACCCGCTGTGCTCTGGCTGCTGCATTGGCCACTCTGCACATTGTAGCCTCTTTAGTGCCCACAGCAACTCTGCACATTGGGGTCTGATGAGGACCCTCTGCCGAGGGTCCTGCAGCTCTGACGGGTAGAGCCAAGTTCGACTGAGCCCGGGGCCCTGCCTGGCATCCCTTCGCTCCTGCTGCCCTCCACCCTCGGTCGGGTGCCCCTCTGCTGAGGCTCACCTCTCTCCGCTCCCGTCTTTCCTGCACCAGGAACCCAGAGCTTAGTTCTCACCTGGAGTGGCAAGGCCTCAAGGTGTGAGCGCCTATCCTCCTGCGCCCTCTAGTGGTCATGGCCCGCAGGCTGCTGGCGGGTTCCTTTCTTTGGAGGAGAGGAAGGTGCAAAGCCACTGCCCCTTGGGCTAGTTACAGCGTTCTGGTTAGACTTCAGCGTCCTTGTCCACAGTAGGGGGCCCTGTCCACACAGGCCAGTGTGGCCCAGCCGCGGTGAGGCCAAGGCTGCGCAGTGGGAGGCTGGGACTCAGTGCAGGGCTCTCAGTGCAGGACTATCCTCAGAGTTAGCTCCTTAGAGACAGAAGCAGGTGGGCAGTGGAGCCTGGAGGAGGCGTGCGGGGGTGGGGAAGATCAGAGCTTGTCAGAATGCCAGGCAGCGGGCTAAGAGGAGGCAGTGGAGGGGTGGCAACAGGAGGCCTCCCCCCCCCCAGGTGCTGAGGCCTGGCGGAGCTGCGAGCCGGGTGTTCAGGGCAGCCAGGAGCTGGAGGTGTGGGGACCAGGCAGGGCCTCAGCCAGGCCTGGTCCTGAAGGCTTTGTGTGCCGTGCCCTGGAGTTTGGACTGGGTCTGAGGTTGGGGACTGTAGGGTATGGGCCAGGGGACCACAGAGCCACGTCTGCATCTCAGAAAGACCTCGTCTGCCATGCAGGGGCAGAGCGTAAGGGGGTGACGGGGGGCTGGGAGACCAAGAACAGTCCGAGGCGGTAGCCCAGGGGAGAAGTGATCAGAGCTGGCCTGAGCTGGCGTGGCTGTGGGTCAGCAGGAAGGGAATAGGGAGGGTCTGGACCAGGTAGGACTGCAGGCCTGGGGGAGAAGGGGCGGGGCCAACTCAGGCCTCTGCTGGTGTCATGGGGCTGGTGGGGCCATGGCCAGGTGGGAGAGGACACAGGCCTACAGCTGTAATGTGACCCACAGGCCACAGCCATGTCCCTGCAGCTTCACCACAACCCACGTGCCACAGCAGCAGTGCCCCTGCTCCTTCCGTCGTCCTCGCTCCCGCCCCACCGCGCTCGTTCCTTGGGCATCTGCTCTCTGCGATGTAAGGCTGGCATCGCAGACCTTCAGAGCCCCCTCGGCCTCTGGTCGGCACGTCCTGCGGGGGAGAGGCCTCTTTCCCAGGAGTGGTGTCCTGGGTGATGACAACGTGGTAGGACAGGGCGGGGCTGGCTCTGGAGTCTGACTCTGGGGCAGCCGCCCTCCTGAGGCCTCTCAAAGCCCCAGCCCTTGGGCTGTCTGAACTCTAAAACCCCAGAGTTCCTGTGACGTCTCTGCTCCCAGCAGTTCTTTTCCGGGGCTGTGGCAGCCCAAGGCCCAGTGGACCAGGGGAGGGAGGGAGGGCTCTGAGAAAGGTAGATTTTCCTCTTTGGTTGTGTGCATACACCAAATTCCTTCCCAGAAGAGTGACCCTTTTTGGAGCACTCAGTATGTACGAAGCACTTTGCATATGTTATCCAGTATCCGAGTCCCCACGTCCCCATGAGGGACGATGTGGTCCCTGTCTGAGGAGCAGACGCAGGAGGCTCAGAAGGGAGCCACTTGGTCAGTGCTCAGTACACAGGGAGGTGGGGGCACCGGCAGAGCCTGTTGCTGTTAACAGACGGGAGATGTCCCACCGAATGTCCAGCATCTTTCTCTTCTTAGGACATCCTGGAGAGGACGATGGGGCGGGTGCACATGGCAAAGGTGATCGAGTCCCTGAAGCAGCAGATCCAGGAGGAGACCAAGTGCCGGCTGGCCTCCATCTCCCGCAGCCTGGACGGGCTGACCATCGAGGGGAGACTGTCTGGGGGGCAGAAGGAGGAGCTGCTGACCCGGCAGCACAAGGCCTTCTGGGAGGAGGCTGAGCACTTCAGCAGAGGTGAGCAAGCTTCAGCAGGGCCCTGGTCTGAGGCACAAGCCTCCCGGGGCCACCAAACTGTGGGTGTGGGGGATGGGACTAGAGGACAGCCCTCGTAAGTGTCCCAGTTCTGCCCTGAGGGACAGTCACTCAAAGTCTCTGAGCCTCACTTGCCTTCTCCATAAATTGGGGTAAATATGAGCTGCCTCCTTGGGCAGGGCTCTGCTGCTCCATTGAGTTGTCGGTGATTCAGGCTGATGGAGAGCCCGGGGTCTTATGGCAAAGGCACCTGGAACATGCAGAGGGCAAAGGAGGGTGGAAATGCTGAGGTGACACGTGCCTCTCAGCTGCAGCCAGCAGCCCTACACGCGTCATGGGCCCTGCGTAGCTGCCAGGCAGGGCATATGAGGCGGGAGAGCACTCCCAACTTGGCCACTTCCCACACTTGGTCCTGCTCCTGGGATGACTCTTCAGAGTGGCAGGTAAGGGCTGAAGACATCAAGGGCCCCAAGACTTAGTCCAGGTCAGACCTTCAGTGGGGCCTATGAGAAGAAACCGTGGCCTTTTCACCGTGGGGCCGGCACTGCCTCTGCATCAGCTTCCTTGTGCCCTGGGCAAGAAATATGCCCCTGGGCCTGGACGGAGAGGCACAGAGCGGGGCCTCTTGGGTCTCGTCAGGATGTCCGAAGGGCATCTGTGTGCCTGACCAGGTCCCCAGCAGTCTCTGACCCCCACACAGGCCTGGACCCCACAGCTCAAGCCACCCTAACAAGATCCCACAGATGAGGGGCCTGAGTAACCAACATTTATTTCTCCCAGTTCTGAAAGCTGGAAGTCCCAGCCGATTTGGTTCCTGGGGAAGGCCCACTCTCTGGCCTCCTCCCTGCGCCCACACGTGTTGGAGAGATGGTTCTCTCACGCCTCTTCCCCTTCCAAGGTGCCAGCCCTGTGCGTCAGTGTCCCAGCCTCATGACCTCATTTAACCTCGATGACCTCCTTAAAAGTCCCATCGCCAAATACAATCACCAAAGGAATTTGAGGGGACACAGTTCGGAGCAAGTTGAGAGCGGAGCTGGGTCCCGACCATGGGCTGACCCCAGCCCTGGCGTTGTCCTTGGATCGCTGGGACGGAAGGATTGGGTGGGGCGGGGGTTTCTGTTAGATCCCAGGGCCCTCCCCCCGGCTCACCTGTCCCAGCCCACAGGGGACCTTGCCCGCCCTCCTCCTGGGCTGTGGACCTAAGAACTCTAAGTAGGGGTCTCTCCAATTACTGTGGGGCACGGGCTTTGAAGGGCCAGGAACCCTAACGCCGGCCTTTTGGAAGCACGTGAGCCTGAATGATACAAGGGAAATGAAATGGAATTTGCCTGCAAGCCCTGCCCCCTCTTCACGCTGGCAGAGGAAGCTAGGGCAAGTTTGGGCAAGAGAGTCACCCAAGACGTCCTGTGGCTTGTTTCAATTTCAGAGTTTGTCCGGCGAGGCAAAGATCTGGTCAAGGCGTCACGGGGGCGCCAAGCAGAGGGGACGGCCGCGCTGACGCTGGCCCAGGAAGAGGAGCGGAGGAGCTTCCTGGCGGAGGCACTGCCGACCGCTGACCCTGACGGGCTCCTGCAGGTGACCTGCTCCTCACTCGGCCGCCACGTCTGCGGGCACATTCATCCTGGGAGCGTCCATGCAGGCTGACCGTGGTGTGGCTCAGTCGTTGTCACTGTGCATGGGAAGCCGGAGGCTTGGGCATCCAGTGGACGGGAGGTCAATTCTTGGCCTCCTGTGTGTCAGCCCGTGACCTTGGCTGGGTTCTCCAAGCCATGCCTGCCCATCTTCCTACTCTGTAAGCTGGTGATGAGGGCCCCTCTAGGTGGGCCTCCCTGGGCCTGTGCAGTGGTCCCCAGAAGCAGGAGTCAGAGAACGCTGCGTCCAGGAGAGCAGTCATGGGGCGGTCTGGTAGCACCCACACGGGGCTAGACAAGCTCAGAGCCCAGGGTGTTCTGGAGCCTGGGCTCGTGGGGCCTGGCCTGGGCCTCAGTGCGCATGTAGCAGGAGGCTGCGGACCCCGGGCCTCACTTTCCTGAGTATGAACCATGGGCGGACACCCTTTGATCTGAGAAGCAGAGGTCAGGCAGGGAGATATTCTGGGGGAAAAAATCTGCATTTTTCTATCCAATTCAGCCCCTATTTTTATTCATAGGCTTTCCACGAGGTCCTGGAGCGGCAGCGGCTGACGCGTAGTGACCTGGAGGAAGAGGACAACTTAGGAACCACCGAGGCTGTGGCTGCGCTCTGCCAGGTACGTGGCCTCCCAAAGGGCCCGGCTGACAGCCCTCAGGATCTGAGTGTGCGAGAAAACCTTGCACACAGCCTCCGGGGCCCCGAGCTGCAAAGCCCCAGAGTGACTTGCCCTGTGTTTTCCAAGGACTGTGCACACAGTGGCCTGTAGGGGGCAGAGCGGGAAGCAGGGAGACTGGGGAGGCTTCCCAGTGGTCCAGGACAGAGTCAGCGGGGTCCTGGCTGTGAGGGCACAGATGGAGCTGTGAGAAGGCGTGGGGCCAGGGTCTGTTTCCATGGTCAACGTCTCAGTCTCCTCCGTTAAGATGGGGATAATAATTAGGTTTCTTAGAGCTTTCAAAGCGTGTCATGACTGTGCATACATGTGTGCACAGCAGGACGTGTGTGCACAGGGGTGTGTGTGTGCACAGGAGGGTGTGTGAGCATAGGAGGGCATGTGTGCGCAGGAGGGCGTGTATGCACAGCAGGGCGTGTATGCACAGGAGGGCATTGCACACGGGATTGTGTGCATGCCCAGGATGTGCTCACAAGGGAGCTCGCCCTGCAGTCTGGCGGACCCTTTCCCAGACCAAGTCTGCAGGTGTAAATGTCCCCCTTTCTTCCGGCCAGACTCCCATCGTGCTATTGTGGGCATGGTGGTGGATTTGATGACCACCTGACGGTTCTCAGGCTGCTGAAAAAAGCACATTTTCCTAAATTCCCAGTCTCTTGACCTTTAAACAAACAGCAGAGTCTCAGCTTGACTGGGACAGATGCCACTAAATGAATGACAGGTCTCGGCGCTGCGTGCAGAGATTTCCAAGCACCAGCCAGAGCGGCCCTGCAAGGACAGGCGCAGGGCTGAGGGCCCGCAGACCTGCTTGCTTACCGGGGTTTCATCCCTGACCCTCCTGCTCACACTCGGCCTCTCGAAAGGCTCCGGGGTGGGGGGCCCTGGTGCAGGGACAGACCCACCACTCTCGAGGCTTCCGCGCCTCTGGCTCTCGCGAGGGGTCAGGGAGAGGGAAGGAAGAGAAGATGAGACTCTGGCCTCAGAGAAGGCAGAAGTAATAGACAGCAATAAAGGGTCCAAGGGTAGGCTCCACAACATCCCTCACCTCTGATCCCAAGGGCAAGTCCAGGCGCCCCGAGACCACCCTCTGGCTCTCTAACTCTCTAAAGGACCAGTGCCAAAAGCTGTCCTGCTCATGGCCATGCACTATTGCAGCCGAAGGCACAGGTTCAAGTCCTCCAGAGACGGGGCCTGTGGGCAGAGCCTGGAGTTCCCAACGTGAAGCTTCCAGTGTCCTGTCCCAGCGGAGGCCTGGGCAGCCCTAACCTCCTGACAACGTCATGTGACCTGACACACTGCATGTCACCAACCAAGAAAACTCCCTCGAGCCTTGATGTCCATGGTGTTTGTCAGGACGTGCTCGACCACCCACGTGGCTGGCCTTAACCTCCAGCCCCTGTGGTCAGCTGACACCTCATGGCCAAGGCCCTGCCCTGAATGCCACCATTATCACAGGCTCTCGGACAGGGCCCAAGGTCCCCAATAACCAAAGAGCCGCTTATCAGGGAGGACATTCCAAGAACTTAGAGGTCACCTTCCAGGAACCAGGCCAGAGGTCAGGCCTCTCTCTCAACAGGCTCACTCCTTTGATGCACAGCAGTGACCATGTTAAGGTGTTTTGTTCAAGGTCACGCAGCTGGGGAGCCTGATTCAGACCCAGGGCTCCTGACATTCAGGTGGAGAGAGTGAAGTGCTGGGGACAAGGGAAGCAGAGGGACGTGCGGTCCCCCACAAGGGCGCAGCTGGGCTCCCTGAGGGCTAGCCCAGGGGTGACACAGGAGGGGTGATCAGTCAAAACAGATGAACGAACGAACAAGTAAAGCAAGGAAGGAGGGAACCCACTGAGCTGTCGCATTCTGAGGGTGGCACCGGAGTTTCCTGCGGCTGTCGCAACAAAGTAACACAGTAACACAACCTCAGCTGCTGAAACAACAGGAAGTTATTACCTTCCAGCTCTGGAGGTCAGGAGGCCAAGGCGGGTGTCCCTGGGCTGAAAGGAAGGTGCCAGCAGCGCCGTGTTCCTTCTGCGGGCTCCAAGGGAGTCTGTTTCCTTGGCTTCTCCAGCTTCTGGGACTGCCCCCGTTCCTTGGCTCACGGTCCCTCCTCCGACTCAAAGCCAGAGATTTTGTGCTCCTGCCTCAGCTCCCATCACCCCACCTCCTCTCGCTCCGACTTCCCGCCTCCCTCTTCCACTTATAAGGACCCTGTGATTGCATCGCACTCACCTGGGTATCCCAGGCTCGCCTTCCCATCTCAGGGTCCTTACATCTGCAAAATCGCTTCGACCATGAAAGGTGGCATATTCCAGGGGCTCAGACATGGACATCTTGGGGAGCTACTACTTTGCCTCCCACAGGTTGCCGTGGTGTGATGGAGGGCGAGCCAGTTTGCATGGCCCTTTATCCAGGGTAGAGGGCGATGCGTCGTCACTAAGGGAGCAGAGCGTGAGAAAAACAGACCAGCACCTTCACGCCCCCCTCCGTGGTGGCGGCCGAGGCAGCAGGGCTCTGTGCTTTCACTTAATAAAGCTGCCGGAGTGAGTGAACTATGTTTTCTTTATTTGCAGAGGTAAAGCTTGCCAGAGCCTTGCTGACCGATAGTACCCCCTCCTTCCTTTCGGTAATTTCCCAAGCAGCTCGCCTCCCTGCAAAGAGGGCCAAAGACTAAGGGAGGGAAGAATGGCTCAGAGCACAGACGACCGAGAGTGGGCCCTTCTGGCTTTGTCCCAGCTGTGTGGCCCTGTCCTTGTCATGTAACCTCTCTGACCTAGGAATCCTTAGCTGCCTTCCTTACAGATTGATCATAAGAAAGAAGCCCCTAAACACCTGAAAATGCTACCTGCAGCCCTCAGGATGAAGCCTAACACCCTTAACCTGGCCCATGGTGACCCGCCAGCCCAGTCTTTGAAGCTCGAACATGACCTGACCCATCTGACTTGGCCCAAAAGACCTGCCCAGTCTGACCCCTGAGACCAGCCTGCCTGGCCCCTAAGCAGCCCTCCTGACGTGGCCCACAAGGCCTGTGAGAGCCGGCCCACCCACCACCTATCTGGACTCATGCCCCTTGCTCGCTTCCTGCCAGCCAACCTCAGACATCCCTCAGTTCCCCAAAGATGCCCTGGAGCCTCC
This sequence comes from Macrotus californicus, assembly GCA_007922815.1. Lineage (NCBI taxonomy): Eukaryota > Metazoa > Chordata > Mammalia > Chiroptera > Phyllostomidae > Macrotus > Macrotus californicus. The sequence goes on along the minus strand of VMDR010000194.1, from coordinate 276,733 downwards.
TACCCCAGTGCCTTTGCATGTGCTGTTCCCCTGGCCTGAAACACACTTCCCTCCATTCCCCCAGGTTTGCTCGTCCTCGTCTGGTCTCAGTTACAAATCACTTCTTCAGAGGGCCCTTCTTGACCCCTCTCCAGACCAGTTAGATTCCCTGGTCTGTCCCCAGGGATGCCACCCTCCCCACCATCACACTTGTCCTGGCAACGCCTGCCCACCCTGGGCTGTGCACGCCTGAAGGTCAGGGCCCACGTCTGCCTGCCGCCTGCCCTGCCCCTGGCACAGAGCCCACAGGGGGCTCAGGGGAGACACGTGTAAGGCGAGCCTGTGACAGCTGCGAAGATAAAACCTCTCTCACCACAGCGTCAAAGGGCCCCTGCTGTCTAGAGGGGTATCCCGTAACCACAGCCACGTAAAGTGACAGGGATGTATCCTCTCGGTCGGTGCCCTGGCCAGAGGGTGGCAGACCCAGGCTGGGCCTGGTTGACACAGCACGCTCCATCCACCCTCTCTCTCTGCCTCCTTATGCCAGCAGGCTGGGCTGGGGGTGCTCTTTCCCCAGCCCAGTGTGGGGCTAGCCTGCGCCCCAGCACATGCCACACCCACCTCACTTTATTGGCCAACACGAGTCACATGACTGAACCCAAAGTCAAAGGACAGGAGGGTCCTCCCCACCACCCCGGGAGTGGAGGGGAGGGAAGGCTCTGCAAAGCCTGTGGCAAAGGCTGTGACTGGGGTGGGGGTGAGGGTGGGGGGACAGAGGGCAGCTTGCTCTGCACCGTGCTGTCTCATCATCATTATACCATGTCTCGCTGTGTGTAATGCACTCCTACGTATAAGCCACATCCACGGTTTTGGGCCAAACTTTTAGGAAAAGAATCTTTCATTTTAATTTTTTAATTCAGTTGTTTTATTCATTTAGATTTAAACAAAACCGATGATTGTACTCCAGGATATTATTTTACATACAGATGTCATTACTGCTTTCAGAGTTACACTGTTAACACAAAAGCATAAATAAAAGAATTAAAAACATTTATATAGATCTGGAATTAGTACTACCCATGCATAATGCACATCCTTATTTTTCCCTTAAAAATTTGGGCAAAAAAGTGCGCATTCTACATGCCAAAATACAATGGTCAGCCCTCAAAGCAGACACTGTTCAGAGCTGTTCTCAGGAGAGAAAGCACAGACCCCTTGTCCAGGTCAGATGTGCGCCCCTTCCCTGGCCCGAGTCATTTCTCCGTGAGAAGCCTGGGGCGGGCACTCGACCACCGGGGTCAGGCTGCAGGGCAGAACCCCGAGGGCAGGTACAGAGGCAGGGTGAAGGTTAGCCTCGGCCTGGGCCCCTGTGTGAGGGACAGTGTGGGACCCAGGCCTGCGGCCAGCCTCCCTCCCCCCCAGGCCCCTGCCCCCCACCCCCAGGGGCCCTGACCCACACACCCGCCCGGAGAGAAGGGCCACACATCAATTCCACTTCTGTTTCGGGTACAGAATAAACCAGCATCTCCCAAATGAAATGTGTCAGCATTGAGCGGCAAGCGGTGTGTTTTATGGCCTGTCAGAGCACGTGGCAGGGACTGCAGAGGTGGCTCTTTGGAGGAGGAAGACAGGACCTTGTGCGTTTTTTTATAAGTCACATAGTCATTACGATGCTTTTCTGCTCCGTCGTGTTGGTGTGGCCCCTGGCGCTGATCCGGGCGACCCCGGCAAGTGTGAAAGAACTTGAACATTTGCATCTTCCTGCGACTTTAGCCTGTTAGCCTCCGGCGTAAGCCCCTTCATTTCTAGTCACGCTGTTTTTCTCAAAGACCATCTCGTCTACTATTCATGTAGCGAAAAGCAACCCCGTGCTTACTAGGTTTGGGCAACAGGCTCACTGGTTCGTTTTCAAAGTAAATTTACGGGACAGCTTGGGGGCTGTAAAATCGGGGCCGGGCCTGCGCGCCAGGGCCTCCCTCCCTCCCTCCCTCGTGGGTGAGAGGGTGCAATCTGCTTAGCCTCCCTCTTACCCGACAGGTGAGGCCCCCGTCTGTCACCTGAGAATTTCATTCACCACTTTGGGGAAATTTCTCAGCCATTATCACTTCAAATATTGCTTCTACCTGGGCTCTCTCTCCTCTCCTTTCGAGACTCCAAATAAAAACGTTGGATTTTCTCATTGCGTCTTTTATGCCTGTATCTTCTCCGTGTTGTCCATCCTCAGGCTCTCCTCCCTTCGTGTGGGTTTTCTCATCTGTCTTCCAGCCTACTCTCTCTTCAGCTGCGCCCAGTTGCCATTCAACCTGTACACTGGGTTCATGAAATCGGGCCGTAGTCTTTAGTGCTACAAAGTCTGCTTGGTTCTTTTTAAATGAAGGAGGGCTGCTTGTTAGAATTCCCAGCTCCTTGCTCTGGGGTTTAAGAGTAGCTCTGGCCTTCACGAGCGTGGACGCCTCAACACAGTAGAGCCCATGTCTTGTCGCCCCACTCTCTGTGCTACCTGAGGGTGTGATGTGTGACTCTGTCGTGTGACTCTCTCGGGTCCAGGAGCTGTTCCGCAGCACCGTGGAAGCGTTCCAGGCGCTCACGGACACCCTGCTCCTGCACACGCTCCCAGGCGTGACCGGCCTCTCTCGGGAAGAGTGTGAATACTTGAGGCAGGAAGCCCAGGAGAACGCCGCCCTGCAGCTGGGGAAGTCGGATCGCTTCCGGAAACAGCAGTGGAAACTGTTCCAAGACCTCCTGGAACAAGAAAAGCAGGTGCGGGTAGTTTGGAAAACGGGGGCAGAGTCTGCATTTTTGAAACTTAGGAGGGACGGTGAGAGGTTTTGTTCCCTGAGCACCTCCTAGTGCCTCTGCTGGCAGTTTACCAAGGTTCTGGTTGCCAGCCTTTCACCAGAGCCCTCAGAGTGGGGGGCTGGGCAGACGGCAAAGCCCTTCTATCCCAGGACAAGGGAGTCAGTAGGCAATGCCTGCAGCTGACCCACAAAGACCAGCAAAGCCTGTGCTTTGGAAAGAAACAATAGAAGGTGCTTCACAGGGCAGTGGGTGTGGGGCGGAGATGAGGGGCTGCCCACGTGGGGCTCCTGTTTTACAGTGAACCTATTTCACTATTAAAACCATGTATATGGCCCTGGCTGGGTGGCTCAGTTGGTGGGAACACCGTCCTGTGCACCAGAGGGTTGCAGGTTCGATCCCCGGTCAGGGCACATACCTGGGTTGTGGGTTTGATCCCCGGTCAAGGCATGCACGGGAGGTAGCCCACTGATGTTTCTCTCACACCAACGTTTCCCCCTCTCTCTCTCCCTCTTTCTCTCTTTCTGAAACCAGTAAACGTATCCTCAGGTGAGGCTTTAAAAAACATGTATGTCTGCGCTAGGCAGAATAATGGCCCGCAAAGAGGCCCACACCCTCATCCCAGAACCAGAACCGAACAGGGCACAGCGGCCTGTGCAGATGTGACTAGGATCTTGAGATTTGGAGCTTGTTCTGGATTATGCAGGTGGGCCAAGGTCATCGCCAGGGGCCCTTTAGAGACGGCCATGGTTGGCAGACAGGCCCCTAACCTTGGAAGCTGGACACTGGGTTTGAGCCACAGCAAAGCCGTTCCCGGGCTGGGCAATGTTGACCTGTCAGCTGGCCTTTGACAACTTCCATTTTGTGCACCTGGTTCACTGTCTCAGAACCACAGCCTCTGAGCGGCAAAAAAAATAGGGATCAAGTTCAAGCCTTTTGCGCAGAGTTTGGTCCCTTGATGACCTTGACATTGAAAATGTCGGGATTTCACTTCTGAGAAGGCAAACACCTGTGATCCATCTAAAACCCTCTGCTTAGAAGCTGAGGTTATTTTAGGCCAGTACCACACTGTGCACGGCTCCTGGTTTCTACTTGTGTTTACTTGCCTCGCGAGAAGATGCAGGCATGTGGATTTTTCTTGGCCCGTGCAGAAGTGTTTCAGGAGGAGCTTTGCATGCAAGAAGCAAGCAGGATAGTTAATGACCTCATGAGCTGATTAAAGAGGTAGGGCCCAGACCGTTTTGCCAAGGTGTATAAGTCATAATTAATCTACCGATTGATTATTTAATTGCCTTAACTCACCACAAGATGTCTAGAGACCCACATCCCCTCCCACTCTCCGTGTTTGCTGGTGACGGTGAAAATGAGGATGAGCTCTCTGCGGCTCAGGTGACACATAGTCACGAGGGTAAGAGCACCAACAAGACTATCCGTGGAAGAGTGAGCACACCCAGGCACGAAATGCATTCCCCACGTGTCCTGCCCAGAAGGCCTCGGTCACTTCTGGTATCAGGGACGTTGTTAAAGGTTACAGAATCTGCCGGCTTCACTGCTGGGCCCGGGCACAGAAAGGTGGTTCTCAAAATGCAGCCCATCTCACGCAGGGTTCTAGGCCACCCCCTCTCCCCGTCCACTGTGTTAGGCTCCGAGGTGCCTGACGTACCCCAAACCCACCCCCACCCAAGTTCCCAGAAGCTGTGAGGATGTCACCTTATGTGGCAGAGGGGACTTTGCCATGTGATCAAGTCAACGATCTTGAGATGGGGAGATTGTCCTGGGTCACCTTGGTGGGCCTGGTGTAGTCACAAGGGTCCTTGTGAACAACAGTGGGGGACAGGAGGGTCACAGTCAGAGTGATGTGAGGTGGGGGACACTCAGCCCCCCAGTGTTGGGCTTGAAGGTGGAGGAGGGGTCCATGAGCCAGGGACTCAGGCGCCTCTGGTGGTCAGACAAGGCAGGGCAGAGAGTCTCCCTCTAGAGCTTCCAGAAGGAATGTGGGCTTGCTGGCACCTTGGTCTTCGCCCCTGGAGCCCCGTTTCAGGCTTCTGAACCCCAGGACCGTAAGAGGATAAGTCTGTGTTGTTTTAAGCTACTGAGTTTGTGGTAATCGGTTGCAGCTGCCCCGGGAAGCTGATGCACCCAATACATGAGCATCTACGCCTTTAACAAGGAGTGTGGCAGGTGCTACTCTGTAGCCAAGGCTCTCACTGTCCTCACGCTGCCTCTGAACACCACTCCAGGCAGGCTTCTGTCCCCTGACCCCCAGACCCACTCCCGTCTCTGCGGAGCTCAGGGGCCCACCCTTCCCACACTCAGCAGCATTCGGCCAAGGTGGACCCCCTCCTCCATGAAACAGGTGCACGACTCACTTGTCCCGCCACCTCGATGGTGGCTCTTCACCTCTGCCTGCTGCGTGCACACTGAGCGTCCAGGATGCAGTCCGTGAGCCTCCTCTCTGCCTGCACGCTCCCTCGGCGCTCCCAGCCAGTCAGTCTCAGTCTTCTGATGCTGCATAACAAGCAGCCCCAGATAGTGCCTGAAACAGCATGCGGTCTGTCCACCAATCTCTGTGGGTCAGGACCCAGGCCCGGCCCAGCTCCCGGCTTCTCCCAGGCTGCCGTCTCACCTGGAGGCTCTACTGAAGACGAGTCACTTCCAAGCTCTCCTGTGTGGTTCTTGGCCGGAACCAGCTCCCCTGGGGTGGTTGGGCGGGGGGCCAGCAGCTCCCATATCCACCTCTCCCGCTCAGAACCCATCCGTGGAAGCAGCTCTCCGTGAGCTCTGCACGGAGATGACAGTGGACGTGCACATTCGGTACAAAGCAGAGCCGTCGGTCAGCCTGCCCAGCCTGCTCTGGCCAGGGTTCCCCTATCCTTCTGTTCGTCCCTGACTCTTCTCTCTGTCACCCCTAAATCCCACTGATGGGAGACGGTGTGGGTTCCACCTTCAGTCGAACCCTGCCTGTCACCACTCTCGTCACCTCCACTCTGAGCACCCTGGTCAGGGGCACACCTTGTCACTGAACGGTGGCCCGCTGGTCTCCCTGAGTCTACCCTGCCCCTGTGGGCTATTCTCAAGCCCCAGCCAGAGTACATTTAAACTATATCACAGGCCACTAATTGTTAAGATTTTAAGTATATTTTTATATATTTACATATATTTAAATATCACCAAACACATTTTAAATAGATTGTAACATCCCAGAAATGAGAAGCACCTTCATTTAACGGGCAGTGATTTTTCTCCCTTAGTGATACCTAAAATAATTGTGCACCTTATAACCGCTGGCATATTAGGTTTGACAAAAGACACTCTGTCACCTCGTGTCCCTTCTCGGTTCAAAACTGCCAGTGGCTTCTCATTTCATGCAGCATAAAAGCCAGAGTCCTCACCGGGCCCTCCAGGACCTGTGCGTCAGGACCCGGTCACCTCTGCCCTCCTCAGTCTCTTCTCAGGCTCCCTGTGCACCAGCCTCTCCGGTCTCCTGGGCTCCTCTGGCTCGTCGAGCTCGGCTCTGCCCACCTATCCAGCCTCAGGCCTTTGCTGCCATGTCCTTCCCACCGAGGTCGCCTTGGCTGCGGTGCCCTGCCCCGCCCAGCACACCAGCACGCCAGTGTTTGCCTAGAACCTGCCCCCACAGCCCCGCCCTGTGAGTAGGAGACAGCCATCCGGCCCTCGGCCTACCGGGCACGCACCGTCAGTTCCTCTCCCTTCCTCTCCTTAGTCCACGCATGCCTGAAACAGGGTCAGCTTACCGAAACCACCACATGACCCGGCAGTGGCTCCCAGGGTCTGCACCTCCGGCCCCCCGAGGCGGCTCGTTGCTCCCGAACATCCCTGAGCTTGCGCTGGAGAACAGTGAAGGGGCCGGAGTGACCGTTGTAGCTGCCATCTGGTCCGATGGCCTTAGTCCCCTTGACTGTCTTCCAACCCTGCTGCTGGTTTTGCCTGCACCCTCAGAACTCACACCAAAGGCCCCAGGTCCTTGAGAGACAAAGTGAGTTTACCTTTTAGAGAGTCCGGACTGCAGAATCTTCTAGGTTCTGGTTTCCCAAGCACATGGACAGGCCGCTGTAGGCTCCTCACAGGAGGAGCCAGGGACTGACTTGAGCAACAAACACAAAGTGATCTTGTGAGATTGAGTGTGTTACAAGTCACAAGGCCCAGAGCCGAAGTCCAGGCAGCAGGGCCAGGCGCAGGTCTACCCGAGTTCTGTGTACAGCCTGCGCTCTCTGCAGGCTGCTGGAGGTAGCGCCCTCTGAGCAGCTGGAGGTGCGGAAAGGGAAGGACTGGAGGGCATGCCTGAGTCCCAGGCTGGCACTCAGTCTGCCTGAGCAGGGTGCATGTTCTCCAGATGGTACCAGAGAGTCTGGGAGGGGTGGGGAGGGCCAGACAGGACTTGGCCTCGGAGAAGGGCAGACCGGGCTTGAGCCCCTGCTCCACGTTTTAAAGGCATTAGCCACGTGGCCTTGGGCCTCACGGGAGCTTCCACAGAGAGGCCCATGTGGAGGATGAGCCAACACCCCAAATCACCAAACGCACAGCAGCAGTCCGCCGTGAGAGCCACCATGCTCGGGGCACCCCCAGTTTAAGACACAGCGAGCACTGAGAACCTCAGATGAAGCGTTAGTACAAAGTGCTTCGAGAGGAGTTTAAAACAGTTTAAAAAACCACGTAACAGAAGGAATTACTGGTGGAAAGACAAAACGCGGTGAGAAAAGACAGACTAGACGTCCCGTCCTTTTATGGGTGACAGTTGTGAGGCGGAGACGTAGGGATGAGCTAGCCAGCAGGTTAAATGGGACCAGAGACACAGTGGGAGCAAGGAAATGTGCAGGAGGAAGTGGGCCAGGACACGGAGCAGAGAGCTAAAGAGGTGGCCCTGGCTGGTGGGGCTCAGTGGACTGAGTGTCGGCCTGTGAACCAAAGGGTCGCTGGTTCGATTCCCAGTCAGGGCACAGGCCCGGGTTGTGTGGACCAGGTCCCCAGTAGGGGGCGTGTGAGAGGCAACCAGACACTGATGTTTCTCTCCCTCTCTCCCTCCCTTCCCCTCTCTAAAAATAAATAAGTCTTGTTTTAAAAAAAGAAGGTTAAAGAGATGGAGAGGGGCAGGAGACATGCAGAACACAATGAGGAGGTCCTACAGAAACTTCCTCACAGCCTAATGGGAATTCTAGGAGAAAATACAGAGGAAGAAGCAGAGGTGATACTGAAAGTAATAATGGGCCCCCAGCTGGTGTAGCTCAGTGGATTGAGCGCAGGCCTGCAAACCAAAGGGTCGCCGGTTCGATTCCCAGTCAGGACACATGCCTGGGTTGCGGGCCAGGTCCCCAGTTGGGAGCGTGTGAGAGGCAACTGATATATCTCTTGCACATTGATGTTTCCCTGCCTTTCTCTCTCCCTTCCACTCTCTTTAAAAAGATAAATTAAAAAAGGTGAATTTAAAAAGAAAGAAAGTAATAACGGATAGGAAGTTTTCAGAATTAGTGACAGATACAAATCATAGCGTAAAAGAAATGTTGACTGACTTTAGGCTCTATGGGGTCAGGAATGCATGTGTTTAACACCACCAAAGGAATAGAAATAGCATGTGTAGCTGTCAAAGCAGCGAAGGAGAACAAAGAACAAAGAAAATTAAAAAATAACATTTCACCAAAGGAACATCAATGCTCTAACATGAGGACCTCAGAAACTAGGGTCAAACCGAATGGCCAGACAGCGATGTCGCAGGAGGCAGAGGAGGTTGGAATCGTACTTCAGCTTCTGTTTAGAGCAGGGAAGGACTAACTGTTTAATTCCCAGTTTGTCCAGCCACAGGCGGGCTCCTGGTGGGCTCTCACTGGTGTGCATTGACCGGGGAAAACACCGAGTACATGACTTCCAGACTCAAATGGACAGAGATAGGGCTTCTCTCCAAACTAATCAATGTAATCCAGTCAGATTAGAAGACAAACCAAAAACAAGCTGTTTCCCAAACCTTGAGAAACTGACCCTAAAGCACATATGAAAGGAAGAACGGCCAGGAATAGCTCAGACTGTTCTGTGCAAGCCCACGGGGGGGCCTTGCCCGAGCTGCCGTGAAATGTTACTGTAAGTGACAGCTGAGAAGCAGGGAGCTGTGGGGCAGAAGTACACGACCCGCAGAATAAAGGACGGAGCTCAGACAGAGGTGCGTGTGTACGTGGAAATGACGTAAGACAAGGTGGCAGAGCCACAGGTCACAAAGAGAGAAACTCTAATGAAGATGCTGGCACAGTGCGTGTCCAAGTGTCCAGAGAAAATCAGATCCCTTCCTCATGCCACAGAAAATCGGTGTGAAGGGCTTTACCAGGTAAATGCAAGTGGGAAACATTTTAAGTCTTTAGAAGAAAATATTACAGAAAATGTTCGTGCCACCAGAGAAGGGTTTTAGACAAGAAATGAAAGGCACATGCCCACAAAGCTGCGATGGGCGGGAGGAGGCGCCTGAGCTGACCCCTGTCCCTCTGTCTGGGTTCTAGGTGTGGATGGAGGAGCATGCCCTGTCCACTGTGCTGCAGGCTCACCTTTGGGACGAGCAGGACAGCATCACCCGCCATGTGCTGGGCCGGCTCGGTGGCCTCAGTGAAGAGTGAGTACAGCTCTCAGGGGTGTTGGGGTCTTGTGTCCTGTGTGACACTCCATGCCAGTCCCAGTGTCCTCATCTGCACGTGGAGGGGGCACATGGACTGCCCCCACCTCTTACAGGGAGGTTTTGAAACCGACCAAATTGTAAAGACAGGGCACGGCAAACGTAGGTTTTCAGTTGGGAGTACAGGAAACACATCTGGTCTCAAACATATTCATCATAACTATTTTCAAGTTCACGTATGATTATTTCTGTACTCAACATCTGGTGGGTGTGTTTCTAGTGTCTGTTTTTTCTCTTTATTTTTGGCCAGTTCTTATCTGTCTGCATGTCCGGTTATTTTTATTGAATACCAGGCACTGGGAATGAAAATTGTTGAGATAATTTAAGACTTTAAATAATAGGATCCTCCTTCAGAGAGGATGTCTCTCTTACTTCTACCAGGGGCTGCAGGCAGTGGCAGGTCGCTCCATCTGTGAATTCAGCCGGTTGAAAATTACGCCTTTGCTGCAGAATGATTCCTTGTTCTTGGGACGAGGGCCCCCCGTGGGAAGCTGGGAGGGTCTGCCGCGTCTCTCCGCCTTGGAGGGCTGGCTGCCCACGCTCTGCTCCACCCCTCAGGCCGTCAACAAATGCCTCTGTTTATAAAACCACAGGCTGGGCCTCTCCGGCAGACCAGGGTCTTCTAGTTGAGTCACTCAGAGAGGACCTCAGTAGCAGCCTCTCAGTTTTGGGTGTGCTAATGTCGAGCGTTATATGAGAAACTCACATGGGTGTGTACTGAAGGCAGCTGCACGCACGTCTGACACGTGGGACAGGGTGTGAGCAAGTTGAAAAGACCAATAGAAAAGCAGATGCCTGAATGAAGCCCGGGTGTGCACCCAGGTCTGAGAGGATGGGGTGGGGGTGGGCAGGAGGTGGGACAATCCCAAACCACCCGCTCTGGAAGGCCCTCTGCAGGGTGTGACTGTTCGGGCATTTCTGGGTAGCTCAGTGTGCTAGGGTTCTGCAGAGAAATGGAACCAGTGAGATGCGCATGTGTATGTCTATTATGTATCTATGTATCTACCTGCCTGTGTATCTAAATCTATGTATCTATATCTATCTATGTATGTATCTATATTTATCTATGTATCTATGTATCTACCTACCTATGTATCTATGCATGTATCTATGTATCTGTATTTATCTATCTGTGTATCTATCTGTGTATCAACACCTGTAGAGACAGAAAGAGGGGAGGGAGGAGCCGAGAGGTGGCGATATCTGCAGATGGCCCCTTGGAGAGTCAGGAGAGGCCGTGCGCAGTTCCAGTCCCGAGTGTGCAGGTCTGAGCACCGAGCGAGCTGGTGACATCAGGTCCAGTCAGGAAGGCAGCAGGCTCAAGACCCAGGAAGAACCAATCTCTCAGTTTGAGCCCGAAGGCAGGAAAATGGTGACACCCCCGCTCAAAGCAGATGGGACACATTCCCTCTCATTTAGGGAGGGCCAGCCTTCTCTTTGCTTCAGGCGTCCACTGATTGGATGAAGCCCACCCTTTCCAGGAAGGGCACTCTGCTTTCTCAGGCTACCCATTTAAAGTGGCTATCACCCAGGGACACCCTCATAGGGACACCCTCACAGGGACACCCGGAATAACGTCGGGTCAGATGTGCAGGCAGCCGGGGCCCCGCCAGGCGACACAGGAAACTGACCATCCCACTCAGAGGAGCCGAGAGCCCTGACCCTCACCCCTGCCCACTCTCCCCAAGGTCCTCGCGGTGGCTCCTGCAGGGGCACGACCTGCTGCTGCACTCAGCCCTGCGGAGGCTGGCGCTCCGCAGCCACACCATTGCCACGCTGACCCAGATGCGGCTGTCGGGAAAGAAGAGCCTGCTCCAGGAGCTGCGCGAGCAGCACGCCCTGGAGCAGGGCTCCTCCCAGTGTCTGGAGGAGCACCAGTGGCAGCTGCTCAGAGCCTTGGTGAGCTCGCCGTTCGGGCCCCTCACCCGTCCCGGCCGACCCCGGGTCCTGCCTCCCCGTGGTTACGGGTGCGGGCAGTGGAGGCCCCCGTGGGGCTCTAGTAGGTGCTACAGTGAGAATTATGCTGAAAAGGCGTGTGAACTGGAGCAGAGCTAGGGACAGTCGTCACCAGGAGGGGGTCCTGTCATCTAACAGATCAAGGAGAGACCCTGTGAATCACAGGGCTGGGGTTAAACCCGAGCAGGCTGACTCCAGGTCTCAGGAAGCCACGGGGGCAGCTGGGGTCTCTGACCCATGAGTGTGGGGCGGGCTCACACTCTGTTTTGCTCACCCAGGAGAGCTGGGTGGGAAGCAGGTGGTCCCTCCTTGCCTGACTCACAGTCTCACGAGGAAAGGCAGTGCCCGGGACCCCTCAGGCCCTGCTTTGGCTTCTGCGATCTCCCCGGTTACTTAAAACCCAGCTCTGCTGTGTGACTTTTAGGAAGTTACTTCACCTCTCTGAGCCCCTGTGCCCTCATCATGCCCAGTGCTCAGGCCCCACAGTGGTCAGGAAGAATGAGGAAGTCCTTGATGTGTGACAGGCTACAGGTGGCACTGGGCACACATTTGGGACTCCATAAATGTCTTGGGTTGAGAGAATACCTTCCACACATATGTAGCTCATCCACTGTGTGGGGCTTTGCAAGCCCAGAGTCCCTGCCTTCTGCCCCTTCTGCATCCTTGCCCCAACCTTCCTGGGTCCGGGTCCGGGTCCCAGCCGGAGCTCCTGTGCCAGGCAGCAGCATGGGCTCGTCCCTCTCCCGACTCCGTCCTTCCCTGTCCAGGAGGCACGTGTGCTGGAGGAGACCAGCAGGCTAGAGGAGGAGGCACAGCAGACCCGGCTGCAGCTTCAGCAGCAGCTCCTGGCCGAGGCCCAGGAGGTAGGGCGGCTACTACAGCAGCACATGGAGCATGCCATTGGGCAGGCACTGCTGGGCCACGCAAGGACCGCGGCCACCAAGAGCCGGGCCAAGGACCGGGAGGACTTCAAGGTGTGCGCCAGCCCCCATGCCCAGAAACCTGAGGGCAAGAGGGTTGGGGTGGGTGGAAGGGCGGGGTCAGATGAGAGGACAACTCGGACAGAACAGCCACCTGGGCGCTGGTCTGCGCCGCACCCTCCTGGGGGCTTTTGGCCTTTCGGAGGTTGCCCATCATTTTACAAAGTGAAGGACAGTAGCCTTTAACCTTGGCAGGGACGACAACCCAGCCTCGCATCTGCAGGGACAGGGCATCTCAGCACTTTTTCCCTTTTCTGCTTTGGGGCGGAAGTACATCACTGAGGAATGCATATAACTGCAAATAACAGAAAATCCTACTAAAATGCCTCAAATGAATAGAAGTTATTCATCCCACGTAAGAATGTGGAGGCAGAGAGTTCCAGGCACAGAGGCACTATGATATGACTAAGGATCCAGCTCTTTCTATCTGATCTGCTGTTCATAGGGCTAGTGTGTTGCCTCATAGTCTCAAAATGGCCACTAACCTCCGGACATCAGATCTGCATTCCAAGAGGGAAGAGGAGCATGACAAAGTCTTTCATTCACACTTAGGCTTTGCCTCGACATTCAGAAAAGGAACCCCCCACGCACACCCCACCACCCCCAGCAGACTTTCCCTAATATTGCATCTGATTGGCCAGGGTCACACACCAAGCCTGAGACCGTCCCTGACCAAGGAAAACAGTACAGGTGGGGCAACAGCAGGTTCACAGCTGTGAGTGCACCAAACACAGTCTGTCCTTTTACTATTTACTTCCTGGGCCAACGGCTATGAAGCTACTTCTGCCCCCCCCCATCTTACCAGCTGGCTTAATCCAACCACATGCTCTCTGCCCGCTCCCTGCCCAGCCCAGGCGGGGAGTGGGTCAAAGACATGAGCCCGGGAAGGGGAGGGGGGCCGCGTGCCAGCCCTCACTGAGCCCTTTCCCTCCCGCTCACAGAGGACACTGCTGGAGGTGGCCGTGGAGAGCGTCTACGTGACCAGCGCGGGCGTCGGGCGGCTGGTGCAGCCCTATTACCAGCAGGTGGGCAGGGTCATGCGGGACCACCAGGAGTGCAAACTGGAGCAGCTGAGGGCCCTGCAGGGTACGTGCGTGCCGGGAGCCAGATGCGCTCGGAGTCCGGGACAGAATGGGCTGCCGGGCCTTCTGAGTTTCGTTTTGGGAAATCTCACACTGTTACGGTGTCATTTGCTCATTTAACTCCTGTTGTCCCCCAAAGGCCTTTGAAAAGGCCCTTACAGAGCATCTGGCGACAGCACAACGGGGCTTGCTAAGGTGGGCGAACCGGGATAAGGCCCGGACAGTGCGGTGGAGTTAAGGCAAGGGCACTCTCTGGGATGAATGTCATCTGAGTCCTACCTAGTGATGACATGGTTTTGGCTCTGGGCTTCCTGGTGGCCACAGAGGTGGGAAGGTCCTCGATGTAAGCTGTTGCAGTGACCGTGAGTGAGAGGTGGCCAGTGGCCCATGTGATGTCCCCAAAACCCAGAGAAGTTTCCCCATGGGCTCTCATACGTGGCGGTTACCCTGAGTGACGGAACAGACAACACCCCACGGCCAGCAAGGACCTTGTGTAATAATAGACAAAGCCAGTTTCTTGAAGGCCCCTCTTATAATACCCTTCCCTGTGTCAGGCCCTTAGAGCAGGGTCCACCCACATGCTCTGAAGGGCTGTGCCTCGACTGGCCGAGGGGCGCAGTGGGACCTGGTCCCTAGGTGAACGGGCGGGTGGGCGGCAGGTCCTGGCGGCCGGTCCTCTCAGTGAGCTCAGCTGTGCCTCTATTGTCCCCTTGTCCTGGAGAATTTGAACCCTGGATTCCGATAAAGCCTGGGACATACGCAGGAATGTGCCAGCTCTGCAGACCTGCATCCTAGGTTTTCAAAGGGACAGCTGATCTCGCCCAGCCGGAGACGGCCATGACAGGGACCTTCGGGACCAGCGCGCTCACATTCCCTTCCGAGGCCTCAGTTTCCTCATCTGTGGCGCTAGGGTTCGGGCAGCCCTCCATGCCTTCTGTCTGCTCTGATGGCCTGCTTCCCTGATACCCCAGCTCTGATGTGGGGGTTGCCCAGTAAATGAATTGAGGCAATGTGGCCGAGCGTAGCCATCAACACCTTGTCTTTTTCTTCATTCCGTAAATTCTTTTTTATTTAAAACTCATGGAATGTCCTGCCCCAGGAGGTCACCCAGTTATACCTCCCTTTAAAGGTGAGATAGCCCAGGCCCAGTGAGGTAGGAGGCCTGCTGGACAGCTCACCACTAGGCAAGTTCGGTCGGTGTAGTGGCTGGGTCAGTGTGGCAGCTAGTTAAGTGAGGCAGCTAGTTAGGTGTGGCCGCTAGTTAGTTAGGTGCAGCAGCTGGCGAGGCGCAGCCCTAAGTCAGTGTGAGTGCATCCCAATGGGCAGCCCCGGGCACCTCAGAGGCCACACTGCCAGACCCTTAGGAAGCGCCCCATTCCAGACCGCGTCTGCCTGCTCACCTGCAGCCCTGTGTGTCAGACTGCCCTCCCTGCTGGTGTGGGTTTAGCTGTTTGCAGTGGCTGCTCGGTGTTACACCTTCCTCCTGTGCCTCCCCTTGCTCCTGGCCCAAGAAGGTGGCAGGCAGTGGAGGGAGAGTGGGCTGCCTTCCTGCTGCAGACTGTGACGGAAGCCACTATATCCCCACCCCGCTGTTCCTCGCACCGGCGCCCACCCCAACCCTGGCACAGAGTTGAGCCCTCAGAAATGCACGCCGACCACCGTGGGTTGCATGTTGCAGGAGAGAGAACGGAGATTTACAAGCTGCGGAAGAAGCAAGAACTCGGCGACCCTTCGTCAGGGGACAAGGTGGCAGGTGGGGCTTGTGAAGCATCCCCAGGCATCTACCAGAGGTGAGGTCCCCACGAGGGCACAAGTGGCCCCCAGCTGTCATGTTTCTCTTTCAGCATCCCCCACCAGCACAGATGCCCGGGACTGCCCGGCTCCCTGCCCTGCACGCGCCCCCTCCCAGGGGCCCATCGAGTGTGGCCCCAGAGGCGTTTGTAGTTCTAAGTACTGTTCACAGCCATGACACAGCACCACCCCCCACTCACACCTCAGGGTCTCCCAGAAGCAGGCCCTGGCCTGAGGCCTGGGTGGAGGGCAGGTTGCTTATGGGAGGTGACCCCAGGAAGCTCAGGGAGGGAGCAGGAAGAGAGGCAGACTGGTGTCTCGGCTGCTGCCTTTGAGGTGGCCCGCCACACACCACACAAGGTGGCAGGGTACCTCACCGTTCTGCAGGTCAGAGGCGGGGCGGGTGCTGCTGCTTTCCTGAGTCCCATGCGGCCAAAACACGGTGGGCTCTGACTGGAGGCTCTGGGAAGAATCTTCCCAGGTTGCTCAGGCTGTGGGAAGAATCCAGTGCCTTGTAGAACGGAGGTCCTTTTGCTTGTGGCTGTCAGCGGGGGCCCCTGACCTCCTGGAGGCCTCTCTCTGGTTCCTGCCCATGGCCCCCACACCCCAGTCACACCTAGGATCTCTCTGCCTTCTTCTTCCGCCACACCTGACTCCAGCTGGAGGAACCTCTCAGCTTTTAAGGGCTCCTACGGCTGAGCCCCACCTGGATAATGCGGGCTGATCTCTGAGTCTTCAAGTCCTAACCCCAGTCGGGACTGCAAACTCCCGACGGCCATGGAGGGCAACATCTTCGCAGGTTTCAGGGATTGGGGTGAGGACACCGGTGGGGGACATCGCACGGCCTACCACAACAGAGAAAAGCCAGTGCTGCCTATGAGAACGAGGGATTTCCAGGGCTACTGAGGCCGAGAGCAAAACCTCAGCGCTGTCGCAGCTGGTCGGTCCATGTCTCTCCTCTGAGCCCCAGGTGGAGCTCCGTGAAGGCAGGGACGATGAGTCTGTTACTCACAGCTGTATCTTCAAAACCCAGCCCAGAACCTGGCAGGCCAGACGCGTTTATGAATGAAAAAAAAGAGTGGATGAGCAGGTCGATGTTTGGGTGGGTGGATGGATGGGGTTTTGTAGGATGAATAGGAGTTTGCTGGCCAACTAGTAAGAAGAGAGGAAGGATATCACTGGCAGGAGAAAGCATGAAGCAAAACAAGGTGCACTTCATGGGTGGCTGCCTGTGGTGCTAAAGGCGACTTCTGGCTTCAGGTCTGGAAAAATTCAGCTCCTTCCGGGAAACCAGTCAGGAAAGACTGAGAAGGAGGAGGCAGAGAGTGACCCTGGGAACAGGGAGGGACCAAATGTTCCCATTTGCAGAGGCCAGGGAGTGGCAGCCGAGGAAGGGGGGTGTTTGCACAGACCAGGGGAGGTGTCTGTTCACACAGGCGTGGGGCATCGGGGGGTGCTTTCTCCTGGTCAGGGACCCGCTTTCTGCCCCGCTGGGTCCTCTGCTACTCGGAGGGACTGGGCTGCAGTTCTCCTGGTTTCTCAGATGCGGCACCTAGGGAAGAGGCTGCCTGGTTTGCAGGGAGCAGCTAGGGCGGTCCTGCGATTTTCGGTAAGCGTGTGTCCTCCAGGAGAGTGCCCTCAACCCCCTCCCGGGGTGTTGGTCTTTTCCTTGCGTGAAGACGTCACCTGCTGCCCAGCCACTTTGCAGCTGCAGGACTTCAGGGACTCCCTGCCCCGAGCTTCTCCTGCCCCCAACTCTCCCCTTCTCTGCCCTGCTGATGTCACCAAGCCACCCCAAGGATCCGCTGAAAAATGTGCCTGAGATTCTGTGAACCTCCAAGAGTGAATCTCTTCCCTGATGAGCCCACCTGTGGGGGGAGGGCTCTCTCGTGTGGCCGCAGTAAATCGTGGCCGTTCTTCTCTCGAGGCTCCCAGGGCTCATGGACGGCTCGCGGTCACTAATTCACAGGATGTGGCAGGCCCTTGGGAAAGCCTCTGGTCCCCCCTGCTGGCCAGGGCAGCCTTGATGGCCCTCCTTCCCTCTGCCAGGATGTGGGCGCAGCAGAGGAAGTTCCTGGCCCAGTTCACCGTGCACCAGCGCGTCCGCCTGGAGACATGGCAGCGGAAGGCGAGCCTCCTGGACCTCCTGGAAGCACAGCTGGAGACCCAGCTGCAGGTGCAAGCTCGGGAAGCGGGCCTGGGCCAGGCGTTAAAGAGGTAGAACTAGTGAGAGGCTGGCCTTGTGACCCCAGGTCAGCAGTGGGGCCTTGGTGAGGGGACTGCGTGCCCCTTTGGGGCCCCTCGGTCCCTGCAGAGGCTCCCCAGCGGATGATGCATTAACTTCGCTGTGCACTGTGAGCCTCAAGGCTGCAGGGCTTGAGGATCCCATGCAGGGTGTCTGTAGCACCTGCTCAGGCCAGGCCCTGGGTACTGATCAGCTCCTGTCTGGTGGGTGATCATCACTCCGTCACCCCATGGGCTACTCCATGTCAGGGCTCACAGCAGTGTCACCTAGGCAGTGTTGCTGGGACCGAGGCTCGTACTTTATGCGGGACACACAAGAAGCTCAGTCCTTGTGACAGAAAGCGGCTCTCGTCACAAAAACATCTCATGGGTGTGTGATTACTGATGAGGCGCGGCTCTGAAGTGAACTGGCTGCCTTCAAGATCACATATCCCAGAAGGGAGCCCCTGTCCAGGGGTCGGCCCCGTCGGGGAGAGTGGCTCCCATTCACAAACTGAGGGCCTATCATGGAGTCACTGAGCTGGGAGGGATCCCTGTACCTCCTAACGTCATCCCCAAGCCCCACAAGGGGCAGGTCCCTGCTAGGACCCCAGCCACAGGTGGGGACACCGAGGCCCCGGGAGGGTGAGGCGCTGTCCAGCCCGCAGTTAGTGAGTCGTGGAGTCCGGCTTTGTGCGGTGCGAGCGGGCTGCAAGGTAGGAGCTGAGACTCTGGTCAGGAGGAGGGGCTGAGGTCCAGGGCCAGCGGGGCCCTCAGTGAGCGCCTCTCGCCTCTGTAGAATGGGGACCCGTGGCCCCGGTGGTGGGAGTGAGGGGGGACCGCTGCCTGGCAGGGGCTGGTAGAGGTCAGCTCCCCCCATCTGCCACATGCCCCTGCCCTGCTCCTGACCACCCGGGGGCTTTCTGGGAAAGTTCTCCTCTGTGCCAGGATGTGGCCCATCGAACCCCCGGAGACAGGGAGCCTCATCCTGGTGGCAGGGCTGAGGGAGGCCCAGCTGATGCTCTCGCTTTGTGTACAGGAAGCCGAGCAGACCTTCCTCTCCGAGCTGGCGGCCTTGGCCCACGTGCCCCTCACTGAAAGCAAACCGTCTTCCAGTAAGCGTGGGCTGTCTGGTACGTGGTGGGGGGTAGTGGGCCACGGTGGGGGGTTCTCTGGACTGGGGATGGGTGTTCCAGTCCCATATCTGCCACCGGCTAGCAGTGTAGCCTTGGGCACCATGCTTCCCTCGCTGGGCTTTTGAGTCCTTATCTGTCCATGAGCAGCCTCAGTTGGGGTGCTCCAGGGCCCCTTGCTCACCATCCATCAGTAATTCCGATCCCTGGGCCTGCGGTTCACCGGCTGTTTCTCATCCCTGACTCTGTTTCCCCATCTGCGAAGTTGGGTAATGAACTCCTGCCATGAACAGCCGTGTGGCTCGGGAAAGCACTTCCCCTCCTGGCCTGCAACTTCCTTACATGCTAAATGGGAAGAATAGCAGCAAGATGCCAGCGTGTGCCTGTCCCACAGAGACACTCGAGTCAGGAGGGGCTGCAGTAAGGCTGAGAGAAGCTGTGTCACTTGCCTGAAGTCACAGCCAATGTCTGGGTCCCTGTGTCTTTGCAGAGAAGCCCCTAAGGACCAAAAGAAAGAAGCCCCCACTGCGGGAGCGAGGGGAGCCCGGGGGACCCAGCAATGACGACCCTGCGTCCGGGGAGCACCCCCCAGCATCACTCAGGTACAAGGTCCCGGGCCTCCTGATCACCTACTGTGTGCATCTGTGTGAGCCTGGACAGACCGGTACCGAAGTTCTGACTCGCTGCGTCTCTTCCCTGTTTTATGCAGCAAAAGGGTGAGCCAGCAGGAAAGTGATACTGGTGACGGTGACAATTCCAAGAAGATACTAAAGAGGAGAAGCAACTTGTAGTTGAAGGCCAGTGGTTGGGGACCTAACGGAAGCCCTGATCCAGCCCACCTGCCCCTCCTCCCCTGTGAGGGCACCCCACCCATCCAGGATGGATGCGGGGCCTCCCTGCGCTCACAGTCTTTGTGCTCGAGGCAGAGAGCAGACGTGAACGTCCCGAGGAAGCATGAGTGAGTGTGGCAGACCCCGCCGCCTGCGGCGATCAGACACCGCCCCCCCTCGCTGGACACCTCATGAGCTTTGCCCCTTCAGCTCCGTCCCTCTGGGTCTCCTCCTGGCTGGCTGCACCTCCCACCACTGTGCCCGGTGCCCCGCAAACCTGCCTTCCGCAGGGCGAGGCTCTCATTCCAGCCCCGGGCCCCTGCTCTCCGCCTCTCGGGGCAGTTCTGTGGGAGTGAAGGGTCTCCAGGCATTGCTGTGTTTTCCGGGTCAAGACTTTTCTCCTCCATTTCCAGCCCCTTTCCCCCATCCCATGAACTGTGGCCTCTGGCTGCCACCAGGACCTCATCAGGGCCCATCCCCGCCCGTCCTGGGATCAGCCGGTGACTCAGGCCTGGTCACTGGGGTCCGAGCCTCACAGCCCCATGACCCTGATGCAGACAGTGCCAGACAGCACCCCCTCCCACGGAGGAATGTCCTGGGGACACCACTGCCCCAGTGGATGGTGAGACTGTCCAGCAGCTTCCAGACCGGCCTGCAGAGACCATTGCCCGGAGAGATCTTTCCCACCTGGAAAGAAAACTGCTGTTTTCATCAAAAACAGGGATTCTCATCCTCGGTGCTGTGGCCATTCTGGGTGAGACAAGTCTGTTTGGGGAGGGGCCGTCCTGGGCATGGCGGGATGTGCAGTGGCACCCCTGGCCTCTGCCCACCAGATGCCAGTAGCATCCCTACTGTGACAGCCAAAAATGTCTCCAGTCACTGCCAGATGTCCCTGGGGGCCGTCCCTCACTGATCTGAGGCCATCCCGGATGGAGAGCGGGGCGTTTCCACAAATTTCCAGAACACGGTGGACTCTGGGCACCACCGTCTCGGGGACTGTCTGGACTATCTAGGACGTGAGTTTTTATTTCTGATAACCTGAGTTAGGTTCTCCTAGGCAGGAAAGACTGGCTTCTTAACAGAAACAACCCACAGTAACAGCATCAGCCAGTCCTGACCAGTCAGCGGCTCGGACTTCCGAAGCTGACCAGCAGTGCCGCCTGGTGGCAAAATAAAACATGTCATTGTTCCATGGCGTCTTCAGCAAAGTGTCCTTCCCGCAGTGTTTCCAGGGCCTGGTTCCCATTTTTATCTCTGGCCTCTGCACGGAGGCGTCCTGGGAGCAGACGGCTCCCCTGTGGGGAACGTCTGACTTGGCGGGAAGGTGGGGGCGACGGCATCACTCCAGCAGCCTCGGCCTCCACCGACCTGGCGTGGACAATCGTGTGACTTCGTGGTGTGGTTTCCTTCGCCCACGGGAGTTGTCTCAGGGCACGTAACTCTTGCTAACAACTTAAATGACAACACCCCAGTCAGGCCAGCGGGCCATTCATTTTATTTTTCTCACAAGCTTTGAATTCAGAAGTAAGAGTCACAATAAGTCAGCTGTTAAGTAAAAATGGGGGTGATTACAAAGGAAAACTTTGTACAAAACTTTAAAAATCTGACTGCCCCGTCGACCTCCTCAGAGGGACGAGGACACGGGCAACTGGAAGCGGCTGTCACCCTCCCGGTCGGCAGCCCTGACTGGGGACGACAGACCCCTTTCTGAGTGTGACCTGGGCGGGGCCTGACTACCCAGAGCTGGCTGGAAGGGCACACGAGGACGTCATGCCAGGGACACACGCCACGGAGGCCAGGGTTTCCGACATGGGACGCGGAGGACATTTCTCCAAGCTACCCTGAGAAGTCACAGATGGCGGCGGGGCTGGGGCGGGGTGGCTTCTCTCCAGTGTAGACGCGGGAATGTGGGGACTGCCCCGAGGGCTTGAGGTCTCGGCACCGCGTCTGCACTGGTCCTCAGCGATGTCCCATCCAAGGCCCTCACAGGCTTGCATACGTGACTCAGTAACATGCATCAACTACCCTAGAACAGCTACGAGGGTGCGAAGGAACTGCTCCAAGTCTCGGAGCAGGGACGGCGCGGCGGGAGGGACAGACGCGAGGACGCGAGGACCTGTGCTCACTAAGGAGGGCGATCAGGATGCCACGCTCGGCGCGGGCGTCGGCTCAACACACGAGTCTGGGACGGGGGGTTTCCGAGCAAACATACCACACTAGTACCACTTCTTCCTAAACGCGAAAGGAAAGAACCTCACTCTTGTGTCCCCCAGCAGCTCCAAATAAAACTAGGGGTCTGAGAACCACTGACGGGGTTAGGAATGGGCATTATTCCCAGAATCCTTCACTCTAGCTCATCCACTGGTCCGCGGTCAACCGAGGCTGGTGATGTTGGAGCGGCCACCAGGGGGCGCCACGATGCGGTGACCGGTGCGCCTGGGGTTGTTGTCGTCTATCTGGGCACCTGGAAGAGACAGAGCCAACCACCTTTGTCACCATCTCCAGTTGCCGCTCCTAAGGACTGGGTGCCTCCCCCACGTCCCCAGCCTTCTGGACACGGAGCCCTCATGTCAACCCAGTCCAAGCTCACCTCTGGGGAGGCATCCCAACCTCTCTCCTCGGTGCCCCCTCGGACCCTGGGGCACCCTCTGACATTGAGCGCTTTGTCTGGCTTTACGTTCTTGAGACAAGTGGGCACCCATCAATTGAGGGCCTGTGTGCAGGCATGGACTTGGTGCTTTAACAATGCTGTTGAGCTTACAGTACACGATACTACAAAAGGAGAATTGGAAGCTCAGCTCACATTTCTTGGGGATACACCTAGAGGTCTGTAATCAGGGCCTGATGCTCCAAAGGTGTTCTGGGTGTAGTGTGCTTGGAAATGCATGTGTGTGTGTGTGTGTGCACGTGCGCGCTACCACAGCCACAACCACCCACCTCCCTTGCAGTGGGCAGATCTGCGTGGAGGAGGCAGCAGTTTCTACTTTAAATCTGCAAAGCCAACCAGCCATTCTCATCTCACGCATCCCCTTGCAGTTCAATAAAGACTTAACGTCCGGGCAGCAAGCCCAGCGCCTGGTGCTCAGTAAGTCACACGTACTGAATGAACAGGCAGCAAGTGGTGGGGAACGTGGAAGGAGGGGTGCAGGGCGGGGGGACTCTGGGTCCAGGCAGGAGACTGAGGCTCCAGGACAACTCACGCCCGCACTCTGGGCAATTTGGAATCATGCTCCCCACCTTGGCCGCACTTCCTCTCCCAAAAATAGGAGCAGAGGCCCCTCTGCCCACAACACAGTGGGGTCTGGGTAGGCCACAGGACATGCGGGCTGGAGTGTGGACTTGGATGTTCTCTCCTTATTTCATCAGTAGACAGCGCATCTTCCTGGTGGCTCGGGAATCTCCTAAAGGCCCCGAAATCAGGCCACTGCTCATCACCTCTTCTCACGATCACCTGCAAATTCCTGGCTCCACGTCAGGTTCTCCGAAAACACACATCAGGACAAAAGGAACCCTGCGCCAGAGACCATGCGCACCTCTGTGACGTCACCTCATGCAGATAAGTAAAAGGACGGCTGTGAGGTTGTTCCTGGTGCCCGGAGGCGTCGGCATGGCTGGAAGCTAACGAAGTCACCTGCCACACTGTTGTGAGGCTGGCCCTGGGCAGTGCTGGGGGCCTCAGGGAGCCAGGGAGGTCACGGCCCTTCCGGCCGACAGTTTGCCCACTGCTTTTCTTGGGTGCTCTCTCCATGTTTGACAGTAAGTGTGAACGGTGTGACCTGAGAACAGGACCGACGGCATTTCTTGGCACTGCACCCAACCTCGGCTCTGCCAACGGAGCGTCAGATGAGAAACTTGGGCCGTGTTTCGGGTCTGTCTGTGCAAAGACACTACCTCTGTGAGCGCTGGAAGCACACCGGTGCATAAGCTGCTCTTGCACGACAGGCTCGTGGAACATGGGGTGGACTGGACCTTGGGGATCCCGGTCTGTGTCCCCGCTGCACGATCCTTAAGCTCGACTGCCCGGATGGAGAAAAGGTCTGCCATGCCCACGACTCACATCGCTATTTTGTCTTCCCTCCACCCCTCCACTCCCTCTCACCAAGCGCCCCCCTTTTCCGTTTCAAGGTCCTGCACTCCTGACAGACCAGGAGTCCGCACACGAGGGCCCCTCACAAAGCTCGGCCCACCGCCTGTTTCCGTGGAGTCCACAATTTAAGAATAGGTCTTACGTTTTTAAGTGGCTGCATTTTAATGCCCATTTCATAGCTTGTAATATCTTGATGTATGAGCCTAAAATGCTCACTATCTGGCTCATTAAGAAATAGTCTGCGGACCCCGGAATAGACTGAGGGCTTATTCATCACGACATTCCCAGAGCCTCGGGCGCACTGAGGCCTCCCAGACTCTGCACGGTGACCCCACTTCCATGTTCCCAACGTGTACGTGCCTGCCCCCCTGTGGCTATCCTGAGAAGTTGCAGACACGTGTCCTGGGCGCTCGCCAAGTCTGAGGGACCACGCCAGCTTCAGGTTTTGCCCACACACACACTTCTTGAGCATCCAGCCTCAGCTGTTTGAAATGGAGTCTCAAGGTCAGAATTTCCTTTTTAAAGCAGTAAGAATAACCATACTCTACGCACATGGTTGTTGTGTAAGAGCCATGAGCCCCAAGAGCGTGTGACAGACTACGGGGGAGAGGACAGGCTGAAGGTGGTGGCTATCCCGTCACCACACCACACTTAATTATAGCTCCGGGGTAACAGTGTGAAAATGTCCCCAAGTGGGACTCAGGATGAACCAATTTCTAGGCAGACTCTTCATAAACCAGGGTCCGGTATCTCTATGCTGCCCGTGGGCCCCCTCAGCTTCCTGGCCTCCCCCAGCCCACACTGCCCCAGCCAGAGGAGAGGAGGAAGGGGTCCCATGGTCTCCTCCTTGCTGCCTGCCGGAGGCTCTGCGCCCCTTCCACAGGCGTGTGGGCCCCCGGCAACCGCTGCGGTGTGCCATCTCGACCGCTGCGGCCCCTTACCCGACAAGCTGAAGTTGGACTGGTGGAGGTTCCTGATGGGCGGAGGCTGGTGTTTGGAAGGCGAGGATTTGGCAGAAGGAGCAGGAGTTGCATATTTGGGTGTAGCTGGCACCTCATACACGGGGCCATCGTACATGCCCCTGGGGACCCCTTGCAATCCAGAGACCTAAACAGAGAGAGAGGAGGGCAGCTGAAGGACAAGCTGCTGGTTCAGGGACCCAGGGGTAGGACAGTGACCCGAGGTCGCCTCGGGGATGCGCAAGCACACACTCCACATAGGCACATGCGCACACATATGTACAGCATGCACAGAATTCACACATGCACACATTAACACACTTACATAAAACAGAAAGAAATGCACATGTGTACACAGGCATGTGTACACACGTGTATACACAGGCACACACACACATGTATACACAGGAGTACACACACAGGAGCTGGCCTGTCTGGCAAACATCAGCCCTTCAGTGTGGGAAGCAGGCTGTGACAGTGACGGGAGGGACCCAGTTAGGGAAGACTACAGAGGGAGTTTATCTGAAGTGTGGGCAAGCTTCCCTCTCTGCGCTGGACTACAGATGGGCGGAGCCTGCTCCACGCCCTTCGACCTCCCAAGGTCAGTGCTAAGACTCTTCAAGGAAAAGAGGGAAAGAAAGGTGCAGAATGGAAGGGGAAGGAGGGTAATGGCCACCCGCCCAGCTCGCCAGGGGCCGTGTATCTTCACTGAATCGGCCATGCTGCAGGCTCAGTGCTTCCCTAGCCATGGGCTGGTCAGCCCTTCACAGCGCCGAGCTCCAGAGCTGCAGCAGGAGGGTTGCTATGCAGCACGGAGCAGGTGCTAAGCTCGGGAGCCCTGGCTAGCCATGCCCAGAACCCACCCACCCCCACATATGCAACCCCTGTGCGGTCTGCCATGCCCTGGGGCCTCTGCAGTCCGGTCTGACTCTGGCCAGGGCGGCAGACGGGCACCGGGACACTCGCACAGCCGGGACACGCGCTGACGCCATGCACGAGGGCCAGGGGTGCGCACCTTGCTCCGGATTCTGACGCGCTGGTAGAGATGCTCCGGGAAGGGCTTCCGTGGGATGAAGCGGCCCATGCCCTTGCTGACGCTGAGGCTGCCGTCCTCGAAGACAATCTTGCCCTGGCTGACGACCACCAGCGGGGAGCCGTGGCACTCCATGCCCTCGAAGATGTTGTACTCCACGGCCTGCCGGCAAGAGCAACACTGAGGCCCCAGGCAGTGACCTGCTCCACTCAGACCCCGGCACTCCCTCCCTGGGGCTCACCTCTGAAGACACCTCCCCCAGGACTGCGTGACGTCCCACCACCCGCCCCTCATCTGCAGAACCAACCCCTCGATGCTGCGCATTTGGCGGGGGGTGGGGGGGAATGTCTACAACGAAACTAACACTGTCTGATGTGGCGGGAATGGGAATGGGGCCCCAGGAGTCAGGCACCGTGGCCACGCTGAGGAGAACGGGCATTTCTGTGTCTTTTTAAACAATGTGTTTTCTTTAGGATGGGACAGTTTTCTAAAATTAAATTACTGGGCCAAGGGACATGAGCCTTTTCTAAGGCACTTGCTGCCTATTGCTAATCATTGCACCCTGAAGGCCTCAGACCAACTGACAGTACATGGGAAGGGCGGGGGGGGGGGGGGGGGGGG
>VMDR010000194.1:231484-250493 GCA_007922815.1 Macrotus californicus | reverse complement strand
AAAAGGGAGTTAGGTACCTAGTAAACACATTGAAAAGATTCAAACTGGTATGTGCTTTTGAAAAAGTCGGTCCCTCTTCTACCTCGGACAGAGAGTGCTGCCTCAGGTGGACTTTTCTGTGTCCCCACGTTCCCGAGTGGGAATCGCGGTCTTAGGTGGGGCAAGGGCTCCCTGCAGCTTCGCCTTCTCTCAGCAGCGTCCATGTCAGCACATGGACGCGGCTGAAAGGTGCTTCTAATGTCCACTAACCTGCTGGACCGTACCCACTGCGGGCATGTACTATCGGTCACGGATCTGGTCCCAGGGACAAACGATTGGGTCACTTCCCTGCCTCTGCTAATACACGCCGTGCGGAAAGGCCCTTGCACACGTCTGCACAGCAGCGGTGCCCACCTTGCTGGAGGCAGAGTGGGGGGCCACGGAGTAAAGGGGTTTGGCCTTTGACGCGTCTGCCTTCCAAAAAAGGCGGCACCGGGGTCTCAATTCCCAGCAAAACCCTGAGCTCGCCTGCCTCCCAGTCTGGCCACACCTGCCTCCTATTAACCCCTGGCACGCAGTCACTGGCCCAGATGAGGGGCAGCATCTGACCGTCACGATTTGCGCCTGGTCAGTTGAAGTGAGACTGGGTGTTTTTAAGCGAATATAAACCACGTGCACATTTCTCCTGTGCCACAATTTCCTGCGTCTGTTCTGTTTGCTGGGTTCTGGAGATGGATGTCTGGGGTCTCTCCTGTCCTCAGGCTTGCTGGACAAGGGAAGGGGTCCAGGGCTCGTGAGGCAGAAAGTGCAGAGACACAGCCCGCAGGCTCGGGGCCTGGGACGAGGACAGCGGCCCCCCCGGGCTGTGACAAACACGACCCGCTCCAAGGGCAGCCCTTTCCTTCACCGCCTCTGAGCAGTGGGCATGAAACAGAGCAGGAGGTTTCTCACCAGATCCAAGCGTCTCCAGGTCAACAGCTCAACTGAGGAGAGACGCTGGAGCTGGCGCTTCCCCTCTGTGAGTCTGAGAACGCTCACGTCTGTGGGCAAATGCCCAAGACAGGGGTGGGGAAAGCAGACGGCGCATGCTCGCTACAGCCGCTGAGCCAATCCTGCTCCAACCCACAGGCAGGGAAACCTGAGTGACGCCAGATTGCAGCCTGGCGGCAAGCTTCACGAACCGTGTCTGATCAGAGGTTTCCAAGTGACCACAAAGCCAGACATGCTTGCCCAGGCCAGGGCTGTCAGGGGTTAACCGGGACTTACCGACTTGTGACTCTTGGCTGTTACGGTCTTCACCTTGTCAGGGTCCCAGATGACCACGTCAGCATCCGAGCCCACAGCGATCCGCCCTTTTCTGGGGTACAGGTTAAAGATCTTGGCTGCATTAGTGCTGGTGACGGAGACAAACTGGTTCTCATCCATTTTGCCGGTAGCCTGAAGGCAAGAGCCACGGATGAGAAGATCATCCCCTAACGGGGCCGGGAACAGGGCCGACAGGCACACCCCGAACCCTGGTGGCGGGGCCCTGGCAAGGACTCTGCGCCTTCTTCCCCTCCCCAGCCACCTCATCCGAGCAGAGACCACCGCGACCGCTCACAGGCATGCTGACATTTCCAACAGCCGTTAGAGCCTCTTATCAGTGTCATGGGGCCCAGGCTTCTAGAGTGTTCCTGGGGGCGCGGGAGAGATGGGGTGCCGCCTTACCACTGCCTTGTCCCAGACGACGGTCATCCGCTCCTCGATCCCGTTGACGCCCTCGGGGATCAGAGTGAAGTTGTCCTTGCCCACCGCCTTCTGGGCGGTGCTGTAGGGACAGTGGCCGCTACCGGTGACCTGCAGGTCCCCGCTGGCAAGAACGACAACAGGGAGGGTTCGAAGCTGAGTTCGGGTTGAAGGGCAAACCCCAACTTCAGGCACTACACACACGGGCTTGGACCTAACACCCCAGAGAGATTCTGGGGAGAGGGCTTGGCCATATCATGCGCACTCTCTCGCAGCCCTGAGTGTCCTTCCCTCGCCTGGCTAACAGCACAGGAGAGGTGACTGGCTGCGCTCCTACTGTGTGCACCCAGCACAGCACAGCACAGCGGCCACTTAGTGAGCCCGAAATTCCAGGCCCTCGCCCACACTGTCTCCCAGCCAGCTCTGCCGATACGCCAAGCCAGGCAGAGAGGAGTTAACAGGTGATGAGACCTGCCCACAGTGACACAGCCCTGGGTATTCCTAACCCTGGCTGCTCCCCAATATCCACAGTGCAGGGGGAGGGCAAACAAGACTGCTTCCATAGTCACCAAATGAGCAGGAAGTGGTCAGCATGCAAAGGGAGGGTCACTGAGTCAAACAGCCCCTCGGCCCCGGAAGGCCCGTTGTGAACACCCAGAACTGGATGCTGAGCCCTCCCCACCTCCAGCCCAAGGCCTGGCCACACCGTCTGAGCCAGCCTGGTCTCCGCCCTTCGGCCCTTCCCCCTCCACCCCAGGAGCCCCCACCCGCTCTCACCAGGCCAGCAGGGAGGTCAAGTGGTCAGGCGTGGTGGGGTCTGGGCTCAGGGGAGGGGAGGTCACGAATGCTGCCGCCTTGGCCCAGTTCTTGCTCCAGTAATGGGTGCCATCGGTCCCCAGGCTGGCCGCAATGGGCTCGCCGAAGACAAGGGGGCCTTGGGGGACAAACACAGATGTGCGTGGTTAAAAGCGGATGGTCTCTCGTGGGAGGTGCTGACGTGAAAGAGTAGATCTCAGACTAGAGAAAATAGATCAGCCGAAGGGAATAAACCGTCCGTCCTTCTCCCAGGCTTCACCCTAGAGGCCCCGTCCCCCCGCCCCCGGCACTCAGCTGACAGAAAGCGAGCATTTGGACCGGTCCTGCCATCAGGGTTTCGACAGAACTGTGATCTCTTTTTATAGACTGGTCGGCCGGGGCATGGGGACATGTCCTGCTATTCAGTCAGGGCTCTGCCAGAAGCAGATCATCAAGGAGTTAAGTTCAGGTGTCACTGGCGGGGGCGGAGGAGGTGATTCCAGCACACGCTGGCTGGGGACTGAGGACGTGACGTAGGGAAACTAGTCAAGACAAGGTGAGTCACCCCTGAGTCACGGCTGCTGCCACCTGTAGCTCAGTGCACAGGGACCCCTTCAACACTGTGGCATGCCTCAGAGCCACCCCACCCCGGGGCACAGGGCTGGGCTGTGCAGCCAACCCGCTGCTTCCCGAGCATCCACCGCTGGGAAATCCCACTCTGCCTTCCAGGGAGGGGCCAGATGTGCCTCCCTCTGCAGACCAGTCTCTGCGTGAGGCAGTACGGACAGCAGCACTGCGGTAATTACCCAGCTAAACCTCTGCTCAGACACACCTCACCCAAGGTCCCACACCACACATGGCGCCTCAGGAATCTAAGCTAAAACTGCCGGCCCTATCCTCCCCTCCCAAACATGGAGGCCCACGGGGCTCGGGCTCAGCAACGGGCAGTGACTCTCTGCCCTGGGCGGGGGCTGTGTCAGTGAATTTGAACCTGCCGGACACCCTGTCTTCAGGAGGCCGGGCACTGAGTTGCCCACCTTTCTTCCTGGCCAGGGCGATGATGTCCGCTGCGCTCTTGCTCATCACCTTGGTGATGTACACGGGGCAGTTGATGCGGCCCGCGATGGTGATGGCCCGGAACACGGCCTCGGCCTCCAGCTGGGGACACAGCAAACCCCGGGTCACTGGAGGGAGGGGGCGAGGGCCGCCATCCCCCACCCTGAGTTCCCAGGGCTCTCCTGGACTCAGAGGGCTCCAATTTTCCTTACATGTGGTCAGAGGAAACCCTACTGCCCCAGAGGAGGGAAAAACATTGTAGATTTAAAAACAGAAAGAAAACGTTAAGCCAGCGTGTATCTGGTTGGAGGGATGGAAGGCAGGGTTACATTCTGACACCACCTGGAAGGATTCTGCGTGTTCTGTTAGAAGCAGGTAAACTAGGCAACATCCAAAGGCCCCTAATACGGTCGGTTGTTTATAACACGCCTGATGTGAGCGGGCCCCCGTGCCGCCACGCAGGCCTTCCCTCCTCCCTCCTCCCTCCTCCCCCAGCGGAAACCGCCGGCCTGGGCTGCGTCTCTGCCTACATCTCTGCCCCTCTGGGCCGGCGCTTCTTGAACAAAAGGTCCAGTTACATTTTGCACAGTTCTGTTTTTAACGTCCAGCCAGTGCTGCCCTGAGCGAGGTCCTGCTGTTGGCAGCCATGTGGCCTGAGCCTGTGGCACTGCTACGGGTCTGCCCTGACTGCTCACCCAGGACCAGGAGCCAGCAGCTCTCGGGCAGTGGTGCCCCCGTGTGGAGCCCCATGGGGAGGGGGTCTGTGCACCTGTGCTCTGTCTCCGGGTATCTGCACAGCCCAGGCCCAGAGCAGAGGTCTGGGAGGGCAGATGTGATTTAATGAGGTCACAGGGAACATCCTCAACTCAAAAGCTTCCTGGACACCCTGTCTGCCTTCCTCTGTCCCCACCCCCCACTCACAGACACAACTGTGCACACACACTCCCACACACACATGTACAATGTGTCAAACATGCTCACACACCCATGTGTGCACACACGGGCTCTCACACACACTGCCACTCCCAGGGGAATGCACCATTTTCCAGTCTTGGGAGCAAGTGGGCAGCAAGCAGGGGACAGCTGTTTCACAGACACAAGGCCTGGGACGTGCAGATCCCCTTTCTTATCAAACATGCAAAGTCCTCGGTCCTTGTCCAGTGTGGACACTTGACTGTCTCTGGGGCACTGGTGTGACGTCCCCGGGGTGCCTGGACTCTGGGGGCAGGGCCCCTCCCTGGCTCCTCAGACTGGCCTGCAGCTGGCTGGGCTCTGGAGTCAGAGGCAGACCCTGGGAGGGCCCTGTGAGCTGGCATGCTCTTGGAGGGGCATGGGGGTAACAGGGGCTCTGGCTGGGCTGTTCTAGCTGGAACAGTGTTGGTGAGCTCAGCGGTGTCAGAGTCACACCTCGTGCAAGGACCCTTTACCTCCTCAGGTCTGCTCAGAGCGTGGCCCTCGGGCCCTGTGATGCCCATCTCCAGGATCCGCTTTTGTTCCTATGAGACAAGACAGGGAGTCAGCAACTACAGAACATCAGAGCTGGGAGGGCCACTCCTCCGACCATCCCCCCCTCAGATGGACCAACAGCTGAGCCCAGAGTGGGAGGGGTTGGCAGGCTCTGACTTGGGCAGGGAGATCCGTGCTCCCTGCGTCCTGCCCGGCACCTGCCCGCCTTCCCCTGGGCCGCCCCGGACAACTACCTAACTCACACCTGTGCTCTGTGCAGTCCCCGGGACCAGTGAGAAGAGGCGAGGATGACAGATGAGCTCAAAGGCCACCCCCACCCTCCCAGGCTCCGAGCCTCTGCCACAGGGCTCTCCCTTGGGGAGACAGGTGACATCTAGGTATCACGTGGACCCAGAGATCAAAGCTCTCTGAACTGGGAGTCCTACTCCAGGCCCATCTCTGTGACTCGGGGCCACTGGTCAAGCCTCAGTCTTCTCTTCCTCACTCTGGGGACAAGCGTGCCTATGTCCCCGAGTCCCCACCGTGAGTCAATGAGGCCGCATGTGTCAAACGGCAGCGCAACACCTGGCGTACAGTCGGGCACCTCTCCCGGCAGCCGGCTCATCATCTTTACACAGTACGCCCTGCCCGGAACCGCCCACCTTTCCAGCGGGAGGTCTCTGCCTCAAGTTCATCATGTAACCTTGAAGTGGCTCCCTACGTGAATGGCCCAGTTTCAAGCCCGTTTGCTCCGAGGTTTCCTTGCACCAGGAGCACTTTCATTTCTCCAAAAAAGGTTCTTTTCCCTTTGCAAAGATGTCAGCGGTGCGGGCGCTAACTTTAACCTCCGCTGTTTCTGGGCCATTGCTCCTCCCAGGAGCCGTGGGCGGGGTCCCCCGTGGAAAAACCCGCCGTTCCCACCACATCCACGGTTATCAAGCTTATGATGGCAACACCCTGGAAGTGGTTTCCAGGTCTAACAGCGGGGTGGGTCCAAGCGAGCGACAGAGTAATTCCAGCCACTGGAGGGGATGTGCACATAGAGGTGTCACGAGGCGGACAGAGCCCTGTGTGGGGCTGTTTAAATGTCAGCAACTCTTTCTGTTGGGAGGGACAGCTGGAAAGGGGAGGAGGAGAACAAAAGTCCCGTAACGAGGGGAAAACACAGACCCCTGAAGATGGGAGCGGGGTCCCTGTGGAAAACGCCTGTGAGCTGAGCACCCACACCACTTCTGCTCCCTCGGAAACCCCACTGAAGGGACAGGAAAGCACACAAAAGCTGAGAGGGTGCAGAGGAGACAGCGGAGGCCGCACCTGGGACGCTGGAAAGCAGACGTACACAAGGGAGCAGACTCGTGGAGCTGAGGCAGCGAAGTTCTCGGTGAGGGGGGCCGAGAAGCCCCGATGTGAAGAGTGGAGCAGGGGCTCCGGGTGGGCCTCCGTTTTGACCGGAAAACTGTTTAGCAGTAGCGGCTGACACTGAGTAAGAGCCACTACCAGGCATCCACTCCGGGGGACACACTCACAGGTGTGAACATGTGTGTAGCAGACAACTGCACCAGCAGGGTCTCAGGAGCTCGGTGCACAACAGCCCTCCCCCCCAGTGGAAGTCCCCCAAATCCCCCAGAGAATACGCTCTGACTGGCTCCTGCTGCGGAGCTCTACCCCAGGATGCGAAAGCGAAGCCACTGGTTCTTGGAACGGGAGGGACACATCTCTCAGACACAGCATCGAGCAAAAGGAACCAGACAGAGGACGCCGCACAGTCCTGTTTTCGTGAAGTTCAAAGCCAGGCAAACCTGAGTGCGAGTGGTAGGCGACTTCTAAGAGGCTGCCAGGGAGCCCCCCTGGTTTCGGGGCCCCTGTGTAACCCCCTGTCCCTGGGGGTTACACAAAGGACCAGACCCTCAAGGTCCACAGGGCAGGCTATGTTGTTACCCTGTGGTACTGACGAGTACACCGAGGTACATGGACCCGTGGGCCGGCCAGGGGCTTCGCTGTAGGCGGAGTGCGCAGGCCTCACGTCCGGTACGTGGCCCAATCACCCCACTGCTCGACACCTGCACCCCCTCTGTCACACAGCACAGAGAAGCAGATGGAGGTGCAAGGGGGGAGGGCACAGCACTCACCTGGGCTATCAAGTCCCCGTTTTCCGCATGGACCAGGATCACAGCTCCCAGCCCCTTCAGGAAGGTGAAGGCTTCGTACAGCTGAGGA
Source organism: Macrotus californicus (assembly GCA_007922815.1). NCBI lineage: Eukaryota > Metazoa > Chordata > Mammalia > Chiroptera > Phyllostomidae > Macrotus > Macrotus californicus. Next base: position 243,275 of record VMDR010000194.1, on the reverse strand, counting down.
GGGAGAGACGGGGGCGGGGCTGAGGTGCGCAGCGGGACCACCAGTGCACACCGCCCCTCCGCTCACACCGCCATCACTTGCTCCAGCGAATGAATGGAACCTCTCGATCAGCAACAAGTGAGCCCTGGGAGGGATCTGCCCTTGACCCTGGGGAGGCCGGGGTGGGGCAGAACTGATCGAAGTCACAGCAGGGCAGGACTGCACCCTCCGTCTGGTGCCTGTCCCCACCTCTGGCACTGTGTGCATTTGCGCCATCGTAGCGCCTGCTGGTGGTGACAGCTGGTGCTGGGAATTCATTTTCCCTTTTCCTGAAATTCTGTAGCTAGCCCTGCCTGGCCTGTGCCGCAGTCCCCGCCAACCTTGGGAGCTATGCCTCTTTACAAAACTTTAACCCTCGTCACCTGACGGAACACGTGAAGTGGGGGAGGGGGACATGCTCTCCAATGATTCCGACACTCAGATAACACACAACCCGCCCAGCATCACCGGATTCAGCCCATACGAGCCCTGCCCTCCCCCTCCTCCGCCCACGAAGGAGCTGCAACCCAGCCTTCCCACATGGAAGGGCCAAAGCCGCCACGCTCCCTCTGCAGGGCTCTCAGCTCCTAACTCTGTTCTCCACATGCCAAGGCAACTCTACTCCCTGCCGTTCAGGCGCAGGCAGCAGGTGTGGGGATGGGGGGATGCTGGGAGGTCTGGGGCACTTTGGAGGGCCTGCACCCAAAGCCCGCTGGACTCCCTCTGTGACCAGGGCCTCAGGGGAGCAGACGTTAGAACGAGGCAGGTGAACATCAGTGATGCTGAGTGCCACACGCGGCATCCTCCATGAAGCCGAAGCAACGTTCAGCCTGGGGATGGCAGCGTGCGAGGCTGGTGGGGCGCCTCGGAGTAAGACTTTAACTCCGGGCGTTTGTGTGGACGGCAGGACACGTGCTTCTCCCGTGCACGTCACACTCTATGGTGACAACGATTAACAGCTTATTAATACCCAGAGGCACCCGCTGCGGTCAGGCACTGTCCTGCAGCCTCTCTGGTGGTAAATCATTTCACCCTCCAGCAGCCCCTGAGCCAAAAGCACAGAGCAGTCAGGAAAGGCACCCTCGGCTGCACAGCAAGGCCGGGCTCGCAGCTAAGCTGTCTGGCTCCAGCATCCGCGCCACCCCCACCGCACTGCCCCGTAAAGAATCGGAGGGCAGGGCACTGATGACAGAACAAAGCCAGCAGCCCCACTGGAGGGAGGCCAGGTGCCCACCAACTAGCAAGTCCGCACGTGCACTAGAGTCGTCTTCCTCAGCTCACTTCCACTCGGAAACGATGCTCGGACATCAGCCAGGCCAGAGAGGCACACGCCACGCAAACCAGAGAACCAGAGAGGCGGCGGCTTGCGCTCAGCCTGTGGTGGGGGATTAGGGGGAAACAGCCAGGGCTCTCCTCCTGGGTCAGAGGTCATGGAACGGTCCCCACCCTGGCTTGAGCCCCAGAATAAAGGGCAGAGTTTCTGGGAAACACAGACTCCCGAGCCCTACCCCCTGAGCACCTGTGAAGGGGTCCAGGAGTCCATGTTTTTAACGAGCTCTTTAGGTGATGCTGAGGGTGAGCCGGGGGTAGGAGCCTCCATGCAAGGGGTCCCTGCTCCACCCCACGCAGGCAGCCAGGAAGGGACGCAGGCCCAGGAGGGATGCTGATGACACAAGGCCATGTGGCAGTCCAGCGCCACAGCTGGGAACCAACTCCCAAGCCCTCCCCTGCCCGTTCCTGCCCGGCGAGGACAGCAGGCACACAGCAGCACCACCTACCTGGCTGTCGGACATTTGGTAGAGATCCTTGTAGGCCATGTACACCTGGAAGGAATTGACACCTGTTCGAGATAGAAAGAGAACAGGAAGTGCATTTAAGGAAAACGGAAGATTTACAGTCTTCCCTATAAGTCGATGATCACAGCACAGAGTGGGAACGGCCAGGGTAGGACGGGTGCAGTGGAATTCGTGGGGCGGGGGGGAGTTGGGGGGCAGAAAGATAAAGGGGCCTCGGAGGCGCAGGTACTAGAAAGGGTCCTGTGGCTGAAGCAAAGGCAGCATGTGTGTGTGTGTGTGTTAAATCCCCTGTGAGTTTTGTTACGGTAAAACACAAACAGAGAAAGTCAAGGTTGCAACCATGTGGAAGGGCACAACGCAGTGGCATTCAGCACATTCACGACGCAGCCTCATACCACCGATGGCACTTTTAAAGGGAGTGACGCAGGCAGACGTGCTGTCTCTGAAACTCTCTCTGGAAGCGGAGTGGAGAGTGGGTAGCAGAGCGGCAAGGAGACAGGGAGACGGACAGGAGGCAGCGGAAGTGTGGCGCCAGGTCGGGGGCTGCGTGTGTATTGGGGGGGGCAGGGGGTAGGCAGGAGGAGGGAGAACCTGACCCTGATTCACCTTCACGTGGCCTGAAGACAAGGACCACATTGCGTGTATCATTCATCTTGCACGCCCATAACGCGTGCTATGCAACTAACATTTGTTGATGAAATCAGAAAACACTTTGATAAAAAAACAAAGAATTTAAGGCAAAAGGAAGAAACGGATCGGACTTCTTTTATAAGAAGCAAAATTGAAGACAAGCAAAAATATTTTCTTGTATAAAAAGGCTCAAAAAATTTCCTTTCCAAAAAGTTCTGGAAAAATTTAAAGAAAAAGTAATAGGCAGAGATTAACATAAAAGTATTGATTTCTAATTAATCAAATAGACTTAAATGAAAGTAATAGGACAATTAATTGATATTATATTCCTTGTAAAGATAAACCCTTTTTTAAATTCAAAAATGACAGATCAGCATATTATAGATACAGATAAAAGATCCAGGGCAAACAGGTAAAACCAAAGAGAGAGGCAAACTCACAGCCTTAAATGCTTCATCTTTATTATTTTTCCCTCATCTGAGGGCACAGTTACTGATTTCAGAGAGAGGGGAAGGGAGAGAGAAAAACATCAATCGGTTGCTTCTTGCACAGGCCCTGACCAGGGACCGCACCTGCAACCTCAACATGTGCCCTGACCAGGAATCAAACCCACAGCCCTCCTGTTCACGAGATGATGCTCCAACCAACTGAGCCACACCGGCCAGGGTGTGCTTATTATTTTGTAAAGGGGAGGGAAAGAGGAGGCTTCCACGGTAAAAAAAACTTTTAAAGAAATGAAAATTCACCAGGAATTAGAAGTAAATAATACAAACAAAAGCAGAAATAATGAACTGGAAAACATGCAGACTTAATAAAATCACCCTAGAACCAGTACTCAAGGGTGGAGGGAAGGGATAAGGTAAGGCCATCTCAGATGAAAACCTTCTGTGAAAAAACCATGACAGGTTTGACTTGTTATAAATGAAAATCTTCTATAAGTTCATTCTGTTTTTTAAAGATTTTATTTATTTATTTTTAGGGAGAGGGGAAGGGAGGAAGAGAGGGAAACATCCACGTATAGTTGCCTCTCATGCGCCCCCTACTGGAGACCTGGCCCGCAACCCAGGCCTGTGCCCTGACTGGGAATTGAACCGCGACCCCTTGGTTCACAGGCCAGCACTCAATCCACTGAACCACACCAGCTGGGGGTATAAGTTCATTCTTAAAAACTCAAAATAACAAGCAAAAACCAATATAGTAAACATATCTGCAACAAATTTAACAGGGGTTTGAAAAACACCTCTTCTTTTAAAAGCACCAGGCGGTGGTTACTTCCGGGGGGAGGCGGGAGGAGGGATGTGACAGGACTGCGGAGGGTCGGTTGGGGCAGCTGGCCCAGTCCTCTTTTTATTAATAACTGACTGTGGTCATCTCATAATAGCTCATAAAGCCACATCTTTGATGTGTGGTTTTTTGCGTCTGTTTTATTGTATGTTAAAAGGGTTCAAATAAAAGCAAAGAAGCAAACACTCTAAAAGCAAACTGTATTTTTAGACAATTTAAGAAGGAAAAACGGCTAACTAATAAAAATAAGGAAGAGATGTGGTCGTATTTGTAATCATCGTGCCCCACGTTTGCAGGGCGCCTGGGGCAGTGGCTGGGCCTGGGCGGGCGCAGCAGGGCGCAGAGCGGGCAGGGGTGCTGGGCGTGGGTGGGGGTGCTGGGCACGGACGGTGTGGCCTGGCGAAGACACGGGAGGTAGATGGTGAAGGCAAGCACCTGGCTGACACAGCCAAGCAGGCTGTAAGCCAACCTCTTTGGTTATGAGAATAAAAATTAAATTTTTTTTAAATTTCCAAAATAAAATAAGCTGCCCCGTGCTGTGAATGTGCCTCAGAACGAGTCTCTCTTAAATGAGTTCACATAACAGTGGAAATTGGCACAACCCATCGGTCACAGCCTAGAGAACCGCCGAGTCACATGTGTCAGAGTTGTAAGGGTTTCTCTGTCTGGCCTGGTCGCTTCCCGCCTGCCGGGAGCCTCAGGGAACACAATCGGCCTGGGACTCACCAACGCCCCCCCACACACACCGCAGCTGCCGTCACAGGTTTCTCCAAGGGAGGAGCACAGAATAGCAACTCTGAACAATTGTATCGGATGCCTGTGGCATCACCCACCCATTCATAACCCCCTGCAGCTCTCAGAGCTTCCTCACATTCTCTAGCGACTGCCCGTTTCCTGGATCCACCCTTTGACCTTGGAGGTGGCCGAGTTCACGCCCTGCGGCCCCAGGTGGTGGCTGGTGGGCAGCTGATGCTGAAATGAGCCACAAGGACTTAGTCCAGCTGATACCAAAGGACACCCAGCTGGTCTCCAAGAGAGAAGCCCACCCACTCAAAGGACGGGCTGGTCCACTCCACCACAGGAATGATGGGAGCAGAGGACACGGGCGTGAGGTGAGAGGGAGAACAGAGCTGGCACAGAGAGGAAAAACGCGGGTGAGCGCAGAAAGGCCCCGGCACGGGCCCCTGGGGTGCACGTGTCCACTGCTAAAACCAACACTGGTCTAGCCTCAGCCAAGTTCGGGAGCAACTCTGACGTTCCCACTCGACACGGGGACACGGATATCTGCTTACACTGGCGAGGAACACCTGGGTCCATCAGCGGTCAGCATGTTTCTGAGCCGTGGGGTTTTAACACAATCACGTGTGATAAGAACACCCAAAAAAGAATTATCAGTGAGCACTTCCCAAACTTACTGGACCCCAGAAGCCCCTTCCACAGGCTATTGATGATCTCACTCACCAAATACTTCCCGAGCACTTACTACGTGCGGGTGCCACTCTAGAAACCTGAGACCCAAGGCAGGAAGGATCCCTGTCTACCTTCCACCGGGAACTAGCAACAAACAAACAAACAAGGTCATTTCAGGCAGGGACAGGAGAAGAGGCTGCTGATTTTTAAAAGTTTCATGAAAGTTTGGCAGCAACTCCCATTAAGAGGTGAAGTCTGTGTGGCCAGTCCTTCAACGTGGGCTGGTGTCAGACCTGCTCTGGCCCACAGTGATGCAGAGGTGGCAGTGCACACGTCCCCAGCCTTGGCCACAGCAGTCCTGCAGGCCACTATCACCCTCCTGGAACGTCCAAGGAAGGCACTCACAACAGCTAGCTGGAGACCGGGGACAGAGGCGTCCTCACCACCCCAGCTGTCCCCACGGAGGTCCAGGCATGAGCGAGCCAGGGTGTGAACACAGGGCAGCTCAGCCGAGTCCAAACCCAGCACCCGCCACAGAGCCGGGAGCAAGTAACCAACTGCTCCTTTTGACTAGTTGTGGTGAAATACACAGACGTGAAATGTGCCGCCTTAACCTGCCGACGTAAGAAACATCCAAACCCACAGAGTTTCTGTGAGTTCACTTAGCCAAGCTGAGGACAGTTGCTGGGGAGCAAGATTGCAAACACCCTCAAATCTATCACCACTTTGGCTCAAGTGACTCCTAGAGAACCTCTCTGGGGGTGTGGGCGTTTCTCACGCTGACATCCATGTGGCGTCATTGGCGGGAACGGACCGCAGAACAGGCAAGAAGAGCGCATGCTCTGCTGAGGATGGCACCGTTGATGTCAGAGGGGTGGTTGCCGAGAGGCACAGGAACAACCGGCAGGGCTGGCTCAGGGCACAGATGAGCCTGTGACTAAAGAAGACACATCTGGGACACAACTGCCACCATGACCTGCCCGGTTAGGGGTTTACGACTCGATCACCCTGTGAGGTGACTTTCCACAGAAGCCCCCCTTTTCATCTGCCAACCATTGCCTGTCCAGTTCAGTGGCATTCAGCGCATCCACACTGGTGCGCAAACACCCCACTGTCATCTCCAGAGCTCGTCCTGCTGGCAAAGCCGAAACTCTGTCCCCATGGAACAATACCCCCAACCCCCACCTGCCCCAGCCCCAGGCACCCCCGTTCTGCTCTCTCCATGAATCTGAGTCTTCTAGGGATCTGGAGTGCCACCATATGGTGCCTGTCCCTTCACACTGGGCCATTTCCCTGAGCGGGTCCTCCAGGCTCATCCTCGGTGTGGTGTGGGACAGAACTGCCTTTCTCTTCAAGGCTGAGTAATGCCCCATTGTGTGGACGGACCACGTCCTGTGTACCCTTTCACCCTCCAACAGACATCTGGGCCTTTTCCCTCTTTTGGCTGGGGAGTCAACACTGAGCCTCGACTGGGGTCTCTCGTGCCTGGTGCCGGGGCCCTGACGCTATGGATGCAGAGGAGCCACTGAGAGAGCCTCAGAGGTCAGTGGGGTGACCGGCCAGTGTCGCACAGCCAGGAAGTGCGAGGGCAGGATTCAATCCAAGGCAGCCAGACTGCTGGGAGCTTTCTACATATCCTGCTGCTTTCTGTGAGGATGTGACAGTCTTCATCCTGTACTTGTGAGACCGAGAGAGAGAGAGAGAGAGAGAGAAGGGTAACTGCCCAGTTTTATTAGATGAAAAAGGAGACGGAGCCGGTTACGCGACCACTTGGCGCAGGTCAGTGGGGCTGCTGGGCCCGGCCTACACTCCTGGAAGCCCCCCTTCACCATCGCCCCCCACCCACCACCTCAACAGCCCCCACCAGATGGAGGGCGGGGTTGTCCAATGTCCACGACCAGACTTTGTTCACAGAAATACCTGCCCGAGCGAGCAGGGCGCCCTAACGGAGGTGTTCCTTCTCCCACGGCAAACAACTGAAACAGCCTGCAGGGGGTGCCGTGCTGAGCCCCAAGACCCCCTTCAGGAATGAAAGCCTAACCCCCACCCCCGGCGGTGGGGACAGGGGCAGGTGGAGGACCCTCAGCTGTCACTGAACCGTTGACAGACCCTCCCGGAAGCTGACTGCTGAGCTCAAGTTCACGCCCTTCACAGAGGGCCACACCCAATGCCTGGCTGACTGTGTGAACTGCCCTGCCCCTGTTCTTCCTCAGGGCAGATGCGAAGGGCATCCAGGATCCAGAGCATCCTGTGGCCAATCCCGAGAGCCCTCTGTGGGAGGCAGGAGGAAGGTCCCCTAAAGATGCCTGCTCCCTGGGTCCCCAGAACCCGTAAATATGTCCCCTCCCCAGGCAGAAAGACTATGTAGATGGGATTAAATTAAGGGCCCAGAGACAAGAGGCCATCCTGGACTTTTTGGGTGAGCCCGATGGAATCACCAGGGTCTGAGAGGGAGATGTGACAATGGACCTGAGGTCAGGAGGCCGCAGGGCCCGGGCCAAGGGTGCGAGTGGCCGCAGGGCTCAGAAAGGCAAGGATCCTGCCCCGGAGCCCCCAGAAGAACGCACCCGGCCCACACCTAGATCCTGGCCCCCGAGACCATGTCTGACCGCCAGTTGGTCACTTGTGCTGTTTCCAGCCACGAGCTGGTGGGTGGGTACTGTTCCAGTGGAACAGGAACCTGACACACAGACACTTCCGGCCTCCCTGGGGCCCTGCCCACACAGCTGGGAAAAGTTCACTGACTGGTGAGAGACAGACCCAGTACTGCCACAAAAACTGACGTGTGATGCTAATAAATTAGTAACTGATAATACAGAATCCTCACCACCGGCCAGCAGTGCTGAAGGAACAACCAGTTTCCACATAAGGAAACTGAGGCAGAGAAGTTGAGTGGCTGACCCCAGGTCACACAGCTGCTAAGCAGAGAGGCCTGGCGGTCGATGACATTTTATTGGGTAAAAAATGCATAATGCGGAATAGTGTGCATATTGTAACCCCACTCAGGTAAAAATTATGTGTGTGAGTGAGCACACGTACATGGAAATGGGGCATGTAGGCTCATGCTCAAAGGTTTAGTGCACGCATTACAAGCAGGAAGGAAAAACACCATATTATCTCCTTCACGCTACACACTTCCATATTGTTTCAATAAACACGCACCGATTCTGTAACTTAAATAAAAGCACTTCACGTGCTGCTTAGTCACTGCAAGCCCACGAGCGCATCGAAAATCCTCACCACGCCTTTTCCTTGCACGTTTCTAGCCAAGGGAAGAAAACAGCTCTCCACCCGCTCCCTGAGCCATGCACCGAATGCGACCCCCAAAGCCCCCTCCTGCAGGGTTGCCGCTCTCTCGGGGTGTAGCCCTGGTGTCCTCTCTGACCCCGTAGCTGGGCTGTTAAAACAGATGTGCTGAAGCCGCTGGTACCAAGGAAACGTGCTCAGGACTTAACATTAGGTGAGGAAAGCAAGATCCAGTCGTCCCCCCTTATCTGTGAGGGGCCCCCAAGACCCCCCATGAATACCCAAAACTGTGGAAAGTGCCCAACCCTATATATACTATGAGTTTTCTGGTGTATACACACCTACAATAAAACTCAATTTATAAACCAGGCACAGTAAGAGACTAACAGTAACTGACAATAAACAGAACTGTAACAATGAGCTGCAATAAATGTTAGGTGAATGTGGGCTGTCTTCCGCCCGCACACACGACACCTTCCCACCCTAGCCAGGCCCTCGGGCACTGCAGCTGTAGCTCTGCTGTTTGGGGTGCAACAGGAGAACTAGCTTGGGCTTCTTCTTCCTTCCTCACAGTCTCGCGGGTAGAAGATTCGCTTACCGGAGATCTTAGCAGTCTCAGCCTATGATTTTTCTCCTTGTATCAAGGCACAACTTCCACTTCTTCACTTAGAGGAAGCCCCTGATGGCCTCTCCTTAGCATGTCCACATGGCCAGCATCACTACTCCTGCACTTGGGGGCCACGGTCAAGCCCTGCGGTACTGTGACAGCTGATGTCATTGCCAAGTGACCGACGGGCCGGTGAGGTGCGCAAAGCGAGGACTCTCATCTGGGGCGGGGTGGAGCGGGAGGGACCTCGCCGCACCACGCAGAAGCGTGCACCACTGGACACTGATGAACTGCTTGCTTCTGTAGTTTTCCGCTTCATATTCTCGGACCCTAGCTGGCCGCCAGTAACTGAAACCGTGGAAAGGGGCGCTGCAGACCGGGAGGACCCCCATGCGACAGTGTGAATCCCCTCGCACAGCGATTCTGGGCGAAGCAGAGTGTGGTCCGCCGGGGCTGCACCGGAGGGGCGAGTCCTCCTTGCCGCGGAGGGCTCGCACACAAAACCCTGGCGGATGCGTGGGCCAAGAACACAACACACACAGTGTTTCACGGGATGAGCAATGAAAGAACGCGCATACAACGGTGGATCGACTCTCCCCCATCAGATCAGCAAAGACTCCCGATGGCGCAGACATTCGGGGAGCCAGAGGCACGGCTGTGCGGGCATTCGGGTGGGCGCACCTTTCAGGAAGGCAATTTGGCACTCGGTGCCAAGGTCCTGAAACAATCGTAACTTCACTTCTGGAAATCGAGGGAAATAACCAGAAATGCAAACTGATGTTTATGGGCGAAGACGCTCACCGTAACAGAACTTGGAGGACAGCGCACGGAAAGCCCAAGCGCCCAATTAAACAGAGCAGCTGAGCAAATTAGCCACTGCAAGCTACTAAAAAGCCATAATGAAGAGCAATGATCACTCACAACACACGAAGTGAAAACAGGGGCCCCAAGCAGCTGCCACCACATGGCTATATAAGGAGAAACCTGTCCGAAAGGGCAGCGGATGGGAGGCAATGACCCGTGACGTTAACGGTGAGTGGCAACGGGAAGAGGACGGAGGAAAAAACGTCCCCTCCTCCAGCTTTTCTGACTTTTCTGTGCTGTGGTGACAGCGCTTTTATAATGAGAAAACGCAGCATATCTGCTTTTTTAATCCTTACCCAAGGATACGTTGACCCGAGGATGTTAGAGAGGAAGGGAGAGGTAGAGGGGGAGGGCGAGGGGGAGAAAGAGAGAGAGACATCAATCAGTTGCGTCCTGTAAGCACCCAGACCAAAGATGGAGCCCACAACCTAGGTCTGGACCATGCCTGGGATTTTGGTGCACAGGACGACGCTCCAAACAGCTGAGCCACCTGGCCAGGGCAGCGCATCTATTTTAAAAACTGAAAACACCCCCTCGCTCTCCCTGAAGCATTACATTCATCTGAGGCTGCCTCCTCCGTCTCTGGAACTGCCCCTTCCATGACCGCTCGTGCCCTGGACCCTCCTGCTCTCTTGCCCTTGGCTTCCGTGTTATCTCCTGTTCAGTTCACCTCCATTCGATGTCATGCACACTGTGAAGTAGCCACACGGTGCAGAGACACCTGGTGTGAACCCAAACAGAGGCAAGCTGGAGGGGGACACAGACCTGTGTGGACACAGTCCTCTCCCTCACAGAGCTCCGGGGTTAACGGACGAGCCAGACAGACAACCAGAGTCCTGCTGCCCAAGGACAATGGAAAAGGTGCCTCGAAAGAAGCCCGAGGACCTGCTATGGATATTCCAGAGAGGAAGCGGTTCTGCCTGGGAAGCCGGAGAGGGTGACGGTGGAGCCAGGTATCGGAGCAGAGGAAAGGGCATTCCGGGCAGGGAAGAGCGTGAGCGGAGGCCCGGTGGTTAGCAGGGTTTAGGGGGTGGCACCAGGACAACGAGCACCCAGAGAGCTGTCTATGGTAAAGAAAAACGAGTGTGGCTAGCTCCCTGTGTGCCAAGGTCACGAACTCGGGCGACCTCCAAGGACCTGCTTGTCCACTGTCTGCGTTGCAGTGCGCAGCCCACAGCTGGGCTTGCGGCGGATGCCGATGGAGGGATTCTAACTGCACACCAGCAGATCCAGCAAAGAAACGGGGATTCCGGAACTGGGCCCCCATCCGGGGCTTCCACTGACCTTTGTCCTGCACCAGCACCTCCAGCTCCTCCCGAACGCCGTCGTACCAGCTTGTGATGTCCACATGCAGGGAGTAGTCACAGCAGGATTTGGTGTCAGCTGCCTCGTGCCACTTCTCGAAGGAGGTCAGCAGGCTGGACCCAGGTTCCGGGACCACATGGTCAACTGGGACAGAAAAACGTGTCACGTTCCAAGATGTTTAGGACCCAAGGTGCTCCTCTGCGCCACCACCATCACCACCACCATCACCCTCACCATCACTGTCACCATCAAATGACAATCATCAGCAGCGACACTGCCATCACCATCTCTAGTCTTCACTACCGCCACTGTCACCACCTTTGTTATCGTCACTGTCATCGGCACCAACAGCATCTCAACTACTTATCAAATGCTTGTTAGGCATCAGATGCTGCCACAGAGGCCTTACATAAATTACCTCGTTAAATCCCCACAACCATCCTGTAACATGACAATGAATATCCCCATTTTTCAGATGAAGAAACTGAGGCTCAAAGAGGGTTAGGAACTTGTGAAAGGTCACCCAGTAACCAGGGTGGGGTGAAACGCCCAGAGTCTTATCAGCTGCAGAGTCTGAACTTGTTTCCACTGCTCCGCGCTGCATCTGTGGCGGGGGGGGGGGGGGGGGGGG